>OY987330.1:17355778-17955778 GCA_963920685.1 Polydrusus tereticollis
ATTACAGGTGTGATTATAGAGGTATTTACATTTAAGTAATAAAATTAAGAAAATGATTGTGTGTATATAATTATGAGTTTTTTCGTTTGTAATTATTAGAAACATTAGCAATCAAAAAATCGATGTAATGTTGTTAAAATCGAATTGAAATACCTTTAGGTGCCATTCTAATACTTAATAGCCTAATAACTTAAGATAAATATGCAATAAACACTGTCAATAATTACGAACGAAAAAACCCATAACTATATACACAATATCATTTTCTTAATTTTATTACTTAGATGTAAATACCCCTATAATCACACCTGTAATTTAGTTGTACCTTTGGCCAATTACCTGTAAATTGAGGACCAAAATAACCCATCATCTGTCAATTTTTATATTCATTGCCATGTTTTTCCAAACGTAAATTGATAATTAAACTAAACAGTCTGCATAATTTCAGTCGTCTAAAAAAAGTTTAATTTATTGATAGAAGAAATGTTACGGCCCATAGTTAATTAAATATGCATTAAGTATCTATTGCCAAACTCTAGTGGCAGAGAATATATTATTATAGATACAATATTCTTATTTAATGGCCACCTATTAGTTTATTCTCTATTAAATTTATGCCAGGTCAGACTATTTAATTCCTTTTTAGGTTTTTACCATCTAAAACTTATAAATATCAAAAGGTTTGAAATATTAACTAAGTTACCTACTTTTTGTCTTGAAATATAAAGAGGTAGTGTTTGGACTAAAGTTTTGTTTTTTCGGCGTTTAGCATGTAATTACACGTAAACCTTAATTACTACTTTAATGATTACAATGATTTTTGGATGCATTAAGTGCAAGGAAATAACGTGGCACATCCCAGCACAAGATTTTGTTATCGTCAAACTTCCGCCGTAAAATGAGTTATCCCTTTAATTATCAGCTCTGCAGCATTATGGCATCTGCTTTACAATCACAAAATTAATTAAATTATCATAACAAAACTCTTAACTCCAACCGTGTAATCATTTATTCAAATGTATTCGCAAACTCAATTTTATTTCTATATTTCCCCAAGCGGCTACAAAACAACTTCTTAATTAAGCTGATTTTAAGTTACCTTTTTGTGCAACGCTTAGTCATGGAAATTTAGATTTTATTCGATTATGTACGCCGTTTGTTCTGAACAAACCAAAGAAGCACGCATGAGTTGGTATAAGTACGCCTATTACAGGGTGTCCACTAATTAATGCGACACAACCAAATCACAGGTTCCTTAAGTAGAAATATTAGTATTTAACTAAACTTCTTTGTGCTTTATGATATACATTTTAGTAATAAAATACTAATTTCACAAAGTATGATATACAGGTTATGGATTATTTATAACACTTTGTTTATGATTCACGTCTAATAATTAATTTATAGTTAAATACTCATTTTACAAAGTATGATATACAGGTTATGGATTATTCACAACCCTTTTGTTTATGATTCACGTTTAATAGTTCCCAATAAGTGCATTATTTGAAGCCTATCGGGGCCCCTTTTAAATGATATATTTATTATTTAATTATTCACACATTTTTATTGAATTATTTAGGTTTTTTCTTACTTTCTACAAACTGTGTCAAATTACAATATCTTGGTAGATCTTACTTACACCTTAGTCCTAAAATTCATAACAACCCAAATACAGGGTGCACGCATTGGATGAAAAAGTCTCTATCTTTATTAGATAAAAATAAAGTATACTGTCGGTGGAAATCAAGTTGTATTTTTAACTCCCAACATTAAAAGGTGAGGCTTTGAATTTTCCTCGGGCTTAGGGTATTTTACTGGTTAGTTTTCTCTATTTGGCTAAGTGAATTAGACAGTTAGGTCACATTTAATTTGGCGTTTATTCATGCAGTTCGTCACTTCTTTACATGATAACTCTTAAATACATAATTAATTACTAACTTTAGTACAGGACAACTTTTATAACATTACTATACTTATTACTTGGTGCTTTTGTTTAAGCGAATGCAATTGTCATGTCCGACGGACGATGACACACGTTAATTTTGACGTACGTGTTTACCTTTAAAGAGTTTAACTCGCAGTGCTTCGCAAGGAACCGAAAGTGTCCTCTGTCGCCAGAAAATCAGGCCCCTCTGTCATATGGATCAATCACAAGGTAACATATTTCCCGGCTTTTAATAGGCCATTTATTGTTCCGCCATATTTTCCTAGGACCGATTCTTATTTTCCCGTCTTCTGTTGTACTGCAACGTGCTTGATCTCCTGGCGGCAAAGGGTGTTAAAAGATATGCGTTTTTAGAGTTTCTAAAGATAGACGTTTTAACATTGAATTATGTTGAGAACACTTTTTTGCTTAATTAACCGTGGCGACAGGCCGCTGTTTTAGGATATTATTTGCAAGTTTTGTTGTTTGTCTGGACGACAATATTATTCGTTCTGAAAACATTAAATGCATTTTGTTTCTTTGTTTCTCTGGCCGTTGATGAATTGTGTTGCTAATGGAATATTTGAAAAGCAGCTATTTTATCTAGACAAAAAGTAGTATTGATTCCGAAAACATTGGTTCCATTTAATTTCACTATTTTTATCGCATTTGGGCAATTGTTTCTCCAACACTGTCGCTATGAGGAACCGTTTTCGAGATACTAGTATTTAAATTGTTTAGTGCACCCTTTTAAATTGTGATTAGATGTAACATTTTTCTTAACGCAGACGCCACAAATTTAATTTCTGTTAAACTTCAATTAATTGTAAATATTCTGTCGCGTCCTAGATTTGGTGATTAATTTGTTGAAATGAAATTTACAGAATTTAGGGGTCGAATAAAAATTATTATTAGCCAATATCATGGGTACAATTGAAAAAAACGGGAGGCTACAGCATAATAGGAAATTGTTGAATAAGCTCAACATAATTGTGATATTGTAGTTTATAAGCGCTTGCCATTTATTGTGAAAGTCTAGCATTTTCTTAATATCTTGGACCACCACCAAGCAAAACTGATTATTGCCCACACAGTTTTTTGGAAAGTTCTTTAACGAATTTAATAATTAATCGATGATGTCAATAATCTTACCCAAAAAAAAAGGAGCCAACACCAAATTTCTCTTGGTTCCTTTTTGTCAAACAATCCGAAAACAAAATGGTGTGTGCGAAAACTGTTTTTGAAATCCATAAAACTTCTTGGAGGGAGGCAACATTTGTGATTTATGTTTGTTGGTTATTTGTACGAAAGTTTGGATTAATTTGATTTAGTCGGTCCTGCAGGTAAACGGCGCACAGTTAGAGTTGGGTTTGAAGTTAATTTGAATTGAATTTAACGAGTTATTATTTATATGTATCCGCTTTGGTATATCCACAATGATAAATATTTAATGATCGCGTACAAGAAGATTAAAATAATTTATCCTACGTAACTGTACCTGGTGTCCAATTAAGAAAGGACGCCGGCTATATCGCAGGAACTATTAGTCCCAGAGCTTTCAGGTAAAAATTTTTTGTACAAAATAGGCCATAAAAAATTGTTGGAAAGAATTTTTAAGCTTGATAGTCGCCTGCTCGAAATAGTATATTAAAGTACATGTTTTATAAAGCATCATCTTATAGCACGCGTCCATGTTAAAAAACGAGCCGCTTGCGGCGAGTTTTTTAACGGGACAAGTGCTCTAACTGCTTTATAAAACACGTACTTTATACTATTTTTTCTATTTTGTATTTTTTTCAATAAGAAAATACATATTTAAAAAGAAAATCAACCCTTCAAATTTTGTAAATTTGTGTGTCTAAATTCTATGTTGGTAATACTCTAAATTTCTTTTTATCATAGTAGCCTTGACAATAAATAATATTTTCTTTGTGTCATTGTCACGAAATTTGTGATTTAATATTTCATAGAGTTGTTCATAATTATAATTAAAAAAATATGGAGCATGATAATCTAAGTTTAACTCCCCCTGAGTTAAGGGATATTGCTAATAAAACGATAAATCAACTTTTACCAGAGAAATCCCGAAAACTTTTTTTTCTCATGGATAACAATAACAGGAAACGTCAGACGTCAACAGAATAAAACATTTAAATATAACCAATGCCAACTTTTAAAAAATAAAATTCGGAGTTCGAAATGGATATATTTCGAACTCGCTAGCGCGTTCGAAATATCTATTTTTCGAGACAAAATTAGAAAAACATAATTATGTGCTTATCTCCAAAAAGACATACTAAAGGTATCCTAAAAATACAATATTTGAAATCTTAATGGGATTATGAAAAAATTTAGTTTGGGACTTTTTGCCATTATTCTTCAAATAAGGGGTGGGGGAAGGTTCAAACATGCTATTAACAAATGTCATGCAACTTTTTTGTTTTTTAACCGATTTCAATGATTTTGGCATAATTTAAAAGAGCTTTTCCTGTTTAATAAAATTCATAGTAAAAATAACAAAATTAAATGATTTTGTCGCCGCTAGGGGGCGCTATTTCAAGAAGTCGACAATTTCCCCATTTTCCTAGGAAATTTTAAATGTATTGAGGTGATTTTTTACATTTAGATGGAAAGAGGATAAAAATGTAAGGAATTTAGTGAAAACCGCAAGTCGATATCTTAATCCTATCCCAAGATATACAAGAATATTTTGGGAAAAACATTTTGCCTTGCGTTTTGGGTAAGTAGGCATAGAAATGCAAAAATTAAACAAAACACCTGTAGTTTTCACTAAGGCTTATTTATCCGACGCCATTCTTAGTCGTTGTTGTGGTATTGTAATTAAGCTTAAAACAATGAGAATTTCAAATGAAATAATATTTAATATGCTAGCCGTTTATTTTGAATGCTACTAGAACTGAACAATAGCATATACGCGATAAGGTATCCTGGACAGAGACGATATAATAGCAGAACCTTTACAAGATTGGCCAAACGGCTACGAGACAATGACAGTACCAAATTTAACATAAAAACAAAATTAAACACACAAGATTTGGGGCTAAAATAAAATATGTAAAAAAAAATAAATCAGCTAATGTCTTTCAAGATGTTCAAAATGTCCACCATCACATTTAATACAATCTCGCACTTTTCGTTCCATTACATTAACAGCGGCTTCCACTTCGGCAATAGATATGCTTCTAATGGCATTTCTGATCCTTACGCTCATATCTTCCCTTGTAGTGGGCCTTGTTTGAAATTTTTACATGAAAGCTCTGGGACTAATAGCCGGCGTCCTTTCTTATTTGGACACCCGGTGCAGATAGGTCTCTGGTTACAGATGACGGTCTATATTAGAAACACAAGCACATCCTATGAGGTATAGAGGCTTACTCAAAAAAGGATTTATTGCCTAACTTCATCAACAGAAAAGACGAGAAACAGCGCATAAAATAAATTGGTGCATAGAGCTAGAACAAATTGCAGAAACAGCAAAAACTAGTATGAGATCAATAATTAACTGAAAACTCAAACTCTGTCTGAAGAACAATATTCTTGTTGACAAGGTAAAGTCAAATTATTTCTACAAATCACAGAAGACAGCCGCAGCAGCCTCATCAGATGCTCAAGAAACCCGAAGATGGCATCGCTCGTACCCTTCGAAACCTGAAATCCAAACTGTTGGTTGAACTGTTGGGATTGTGTTTATTTAGTAATGACTTCAGCCGCAGTTTTAATTGATCGAAAATTTGAAGGTGTATAATGACCACCACCCTTGTGAAGTGAGACCACTATAGCCTTCTTTGGACAAGACAGAGAAATTCCCGCGAGAAAGTAGAAAATTATTGCTTCAGCCAAAACCTGCAAGACCCATAATGGTAAGGCAGAGGTTATTTTCAGGGAGAGCCCATCCCTGTTGTTCTAAGATATTAAACAGATAAAAATATACACAAACTAAGCCCAAAATACACGTTGCACTCATGTTGTTTGTTTTTACAAGCATGCTGTTGCTTTTAAAACGAGGAACCTTTATTTTTTGTATGTAGGTTAGTTCAGTACTTAAAAAATGAATTAAATCTAGCCCACTCGTTAAACAAAACCTGAAGATAAATAATTGTAGCTATTAAAACCACACAACGGACAATATTTTGGTACAAAATGCAATTAAGACAAAAAGGAACATTAACTCAACAACGAGAGGGGTTCATTTCACCCCCCACATACCTCGGCCAACTCATAAAGCACAGACACGGAAAAGGCAATCAGCAAAACCACCTCAAGCGTCATCTGTGGCGTTTCGGCATATCGCTAATCTAATAGACCCATTTGTCCCTTCTAATATGCTGCCCGTCCACAATGACTTTTATCGTCCGGGGAAAGATTACCCCAGCGCTTTTATACAGTTTTTTCACGTAATATGTTTACTGGATAATCATTGAACTGGAAAGGCCATTTTGTTTCCCGTTCCGCCTTCGGGCGTTTTCTCTGACAAAAAGACTTACGAGACAAAGAATGTATCACTGTGGATGGAAAGAAAATGGAATTATTACTTATCACTTTTGTGCTGGGGTAAAGCGAACAAAATAATAACCTGGTTATTTTCTGAAACACAAAAGAACATATAATTTGTTTCGAGGGTATTATTATCATCATAATTTATCAAGTTAATAAATTATTATCTCATCGGGTTATCTTATTCAATGGAAAACAGTAATTGCACAGGCAGCTTTTTTAGTTAAATCATTTTTCTCTTTTCACAAGATTGAAGCATAAAATCTAAACTTTAATTGTTAGACACAGATGAACTATCACTATCCGGTTTTAATTATTTAATTAATTTTGTTTACACTTACAAAATTACTATGGTTTAGGGGAAAGGGAAAAAAAATCACAAAGTTTTTCTCCACTGATTTAATAGTGAGCTATCAAAGGCTCAATTTTAAGAATATAAAGTCTCTACATGGTAGTAACCTTTGTCTTCAGGAGACAAAAAACAGTGCTGCAGTTAGTGTAAGCAGTGGAGAGAAAACTGTTGGTGGAAAGTGACGTTGATGGAGCTTTAGAAAATCTTTCGAACAAAATCTTAAAAAGTGAATGTAATAGCAATCAGCATACTGAAATTTTAATTAAAATGCTTTATTTATTTAATTTAAAATGTATGTGAAGAAATTGTCAACTTGTGGTCGGATATAAAAGAGAATATGTTCCTCATATGAGAGTTATAATCTGGGATATATAAAAAGATCTTTTTGGACATTCTAGGTCATGTTATAAAATTTTTTTTCTTTCCTCTTTAATATGAGTAATCTTCACCCCGGAGATATCTATGATTCAATTTTCCCATGTAGCTTTCAAACGATTGGTATTTTTGAAAGAATATTTTAAAGAGAAAGAAGCATGGTATTATTGGTCGATCTTAGCAAGATGAAAATAAAAGAAGTGTTAGATCTACTAAAGTTGATGGTAAAAGTATTATCCAGTAAACAAATATATATAAACTATGAGAAGTGTAAGGTAGTCATCACAGACTAGTAAGGGACTCCTCTTTTGTTCATGTCAAGTAATTCGTCAGAGGGTGAGTTCTTGAGGAACTCCTCTCTAGTTGATCCAGGTAGTCGTTAGAAGGTGAATGATGATATGGTGACATACCACGCTAAATAAAAATAGTATAGCATCTGATTATGGTGGCGACCCCCTCGAGGATTTTGTAGAACGACGCACGTTCTTATGGTCTCCAGAGTCCTGTTGCTTAGCTATATTTTCTGTGGCTATACTATTGCTTCTTTTTATTACAAGCTAAAGCTTATTTAGGTATATCAACATTATAAATAGACTAACATAATAATTACAGTAAAACTTCTCATTTCGGCCACCCGTTAAAAACGGTCACCCCTCTGAACGGTCAGTTTTGGCTTCTTAAAATAAATCTTATAGCATTTTTAATAATAAAAGACCCCTCGAATACCGAAACACTTCTAAAACGGCCACGGTCACATGAATCCGTAACTTTTAAGAAAATTACCTTGAATTTTTACCCTTAATTGCGGTCGTCTCGACCCTTCTGGGAATGTTTGCACCCAGCCGGTACTTTATTACTGGTAGTATTGGAAATACCGGAGAATGATAAAACCTAATTATGTAAATGGGTTTTTAAGTACGTACAAATATAATTTGTTAAATCTTAAGATATTTTCATAAAAGGTAAAATTTTATTCAGTTGCATTTTAACAGCACAATAGTCGATCATGTCTCTGAAACGTAAACGTTTATCTTTTAAACAAAAGTTCGAAATCATCGCGGATAGTGAAAAATATGGTATCAGTGCTCGAAAGATAGCGGAAAAGTTTGGTGTTGGAAGAACGCAAGTAAATGATATTCTAAAAAGTAAAATTGAACTGAAAAAACTTTATGAAGAAGGAGGAGTTAATGCAGATCAAAAACGGAAGTTTCCAAAAACAGACGGACTTGCGATTGACCAAATGGTTTATGAATGGTTTTGCAAAGCAAGAAACAAGAACATTCCAATATCCGGACCACTACTAAAGGAAAAAGCTCTGGAAGTGTCAGAAAATTTGAAAAATTGTGATTTTAAGGCATCAAATGGCTGGTTAGATAGATTCTGCAAAAGACATGACATCAATTTTAAAACAATTTCTGGTGAGTCTGCTGATGTGGATGAAGTGAGTGTTCAAGATTGGTTCACTAAGTTAAAATTAATTATCAAGGATTATGATGATAAAGATATTTTTTAATGCAGACGAAACAGGCCTTTATTATCTCGCAACGCCAAACAAAACTTTTGCCTTAAAGAGTGACAAATGTGCTGGAAGAAAATCAGCTAAGCAACGAGTGACAATTCTTTTTTACAGTAGCATGGATGGTGAGAAGGAGACCCCATTAGTTATAGGAAAAAGCAAAAATCCGCGATGTTTCAAAGGAGCACATGTAGACAAATTACCATTAGAATGGGTCTCCAATAAAAAAGCTTGGATGACAACAGAGATAATGATTTCATGGCTAAAAAAATTTGACACCAAAATGAAAAAACAAAGAAGAAAAGTACTTTTATTTTTGGATAACGCAAGTTCTCAGCCGAAAATACAACTGGAAAATGTTCGAATTGTTTTTCTGCCTCCAAACACTACATCTTACTGCCAGCCATTAGATCAAGGCATCATACAAAATTTTAAAATGATATACAGAAAATATTTGATAAAAAGACTTTTAACTTTTACTAACACCGCTACCGAGGATGCGTTTGAAAAAGCAGAAAAGACCATAAATTTGTCAAGTGCTATGGTATGGATTGTTGCAGCATGGAAAAATGTTTCATCTAAAACGATTAAAAAATGTTTTCAAAAAGCTGGATTTATAGAAACTCTCCAAGAGAATGAGATTTTTGAAGAATAAGACGATATTCCACTAAGTCAGTTGTTTTCCGGTATCCCAGGAAATCCAAACCTGGAAAATTATCTTCAAATCGACTCAAACATTTCAACGGAAAATCCCAGTATGGAGATGCAGGAAATAATTCAGGAGTTTACCAGCCAATCTGAAACTACCGAAAATGAAGACTGTGAAAGTAAAGAAAACCAGGAGGTTTTTAGTTCGTCTTTAAAAAGCATGAGTGAAGTTTGTGAAAAAATAAGAGACGTACAAAATTTTTTATTCGGCAAAGAAAATGGCAATTTGGCCATTGATATTTCAAATATCCTAATGAAATGTGAAAATGAAGCAGCAAAAATTAAAATTAAAAATATGAAACAGACTTCCATTGAATCTTTTTTTCACAAAGCATAATTTTTTTTTCGTATGTAGTGCACATTTTTAAACATTATTATGTATACATATTATGTAGGAGTTATGAAATAAATAGTTATGTCTATATATTTACAGTTCATATTACATAATAACGTATGTGTTTGTAATTAGCCTTGTATTAATTAATGAAGTTGAATTTTATTCACATGACACATATGTTATATGTAGATATGTAATTTATTTTTTTTCTTCCCCTCAAAAACGGTCACCCCCTCAAACGGTCAATTTGTAATGAAATTTTTAGTGGCCGCTATTGAGAAGTTTTACTGTATTCTATTCTTATTCCTAATTGGATTTTGTATTGAAATTTTTACTTACCTAAATTTAAATGGATTTCATTTCATCAATCAATTACCTACTTTTTATATTAAAAATATATTTCATTGATAATGCAATGAAAATAGCAAATTTTTAGTTAAATATAAATTAATTACTCCCGTTTATTTCATTTACACGGTCTCGCGCCTCTCGTATTTGGTTTAGTTAAAAACAAACATATAATTTAATTATTATAATTCACTTTATTTTGCTCTCATAATTAGGTATATAGTATCGTTTAAATAAACTCGGTGCTTTTGACAATAACACAAAATATTATTCTAAAGGGAAACTTTTCCAAGCACTGTAAAATGTATTAAAATAAATATTTTTTTAAAACGGGTAAGCCCTTCATTTAATATATTTTTAAGAGTTTAATAAAATTTGGACATTTTAAAAGTAAATGATAACTTGCTGTATGTTGTTGAAAGAGTCATTTTGGGAATAATTCAATTGTGCAATGAAAAATACAGGTTACCATTTAAAAATAAGAACTGGCCCCAATTTTCGATGAAAGCGGATGTAACGTTCACAGTCAAACATAGCAGTAACCCAGATTTGAATAACATGTCCTTATAATGAATTATTACTTTTTTCAAATCATTGAATTATCCTAGTATTGTAGTTCTTATTAAGGATTGGATACGACCAGTGGAATTTTTTGATTTGCCTGATTATGTCATGGTGTCAAAATACTCTCGCTTTAGGTGACCAACTGTGTTGATAGGTTTAATTTACTTGTTGCAGAAAGAACCTTGGAGTTTTCCATTGTATTCTATTATAAATTATTGTCGGAGATATCTGTAAATACCTCACTAACGTTGACTGGGGACCTAAATATAAATCTCTTGGATAAATTTGATAAAAATATTAGATCACTTATACATCTCTTAGCCTCTTTTAATCTTACAGTGCATGCTGAGGAACCAACTCGATTCTCAGCTGCGTCATCGTCCATCTTTGTGTATAAATTGTATTAAAGAAGAAATAAACTGTTTCATAGTTAATGGCGGAATGTCTGACCACGAGGCAGTTGTTGTTTCTTATTTGGTTTGCATTGATATGAAGGTACCCAAGTTGAAAGTTGGCAGGCTTTATACGAGACAGAACTTTAATCGATTTTCGTTAATGTGCAACCAAACAGACTGGGATGGTGCTTTAGAAACTAATGATCCCTTGGAGCACTTTCACTGTATTCTTGTTAATACATTTAATGTGGCTTTTTCTCGTGTCACCATACGGAGAAAAAAAAAAGGAAACCTTGGTATACAGGGACATTGAAAGTTTCTGTAAAAGATATGAGGTGACTTCATTACATGACGAAATTTTCAAACAATAATGTTAGTTTGTAGATTATTTTAACATATATCGCAGTATCTATAGAAGAACTATCAAAGCTGCTAAGAGTATATTTTAAGAATATGTCTAATAACAAGTCAAGGGAATCGTAGAAGATTGTAAATGATTTAAAAGGGAAAAATAACAGGGCGCCTACTTTAAGTAATCTTGACGCTGACAATCTAAACCATTTATATTGTAGTATTGCTAGCGCATTGGCAAAAGAAATAATACCAGCAAATGATCCTAAAGTTACTTTGGTCAAGTGTCTAATACATTTTTCTTTAAACCGATGTGACACCTTATTCTTCACTCGAAACACCAACGAAAAGCGATGAGAGTGACTGGTTCGCGAGTATTATTTAATAATTAGGCATTCTTTACTATTTCTACCGGTAACTTAACGTACGAAAATCGGTGAGATTGGCAAGTCGGAATTTCGGTATGTGAGCGCTTGTTACCTAACTTCCTAACCTTATTTTGCTGTTTAAAAAGCCATCAATTTGAAAATAGCAATTGAATTTTTCTCATTTATTTCATAACGAATGGAGGGTATATTACATATTAACCTGATTATTGATTTAGATGGTGCAGAGGCGGAAAATTATAGCTTTTACATGATAATCCATGGTGCTAAGAAAGGTGCACTGGAGGAATTATCGGATCCTGAGTTCACCAGAATGTTTAGACTAAAATTTATTTAGGCAATTGGTGTCTCCTAAAGGAACCCTTAAACATTTCATTTTGGTGAAATTATTCGTAAAAGCACCGGTTAAAAATTCCAAAACCGTTTGCTTGTGTTTGCCATTAACTTGAGGCATTCTAACTATAAAATAGAATTTAAAGAAGTTGTACAGGTTAGAAGTTAGAACTTGTCGACTTGTGGCACATAATAAGAACATAACAGGGGGAAATACTCGAAATTTACAGTAGAAGCCTCAAGAATGCGTGAAGCGTACCGTTCGTTTTTTGTCAACACTTGTCACATGGAACTTTTTAAGAACGTACGAAGTGAAGAATAAGTTCTCTGCTATGGAGATTCGGGTGATGTTTGATCAAATCAAAAATAAATATGCTTCAGGTTGGGATGGGCTCTCTTTGAAAATATTCTCTTCCTTGCCATTTTGGGTCTTACAAGTTTTGGCTAAAGCATTTTCTTCTTTCTCGCAGGCATTTTTCCGTCTTGTCTACAGAAGGCTGTAGTTATCCCGCTTCACAAGAATTGTGAAACTGCAGCTGATGTTATTTCTAGCTTCGAAGGGTACGAGCGATGCCACCTTCAGGTTCCTTGAGCATCTGTACATGTCCTTAAACTCTGGAGAGGCTGCTGCGGCTGTCTTCTGTGATTTGTCGAAAGCATTTGATTGCGTGAATCACCGAATACTGCTGTGGAAGTTGTAGGCGTATAGGGTAAGAGGCAGGTGACAAGGGTCAGTTTTAATCCTCCAACTCTATAGTCTACGTCAACAACGTGCCTCATCTGCTAATATCTAGAAAATTTACTATTTTCGTTGATGATGCCACCTCTTTTGACACAGAATTGATTTTTTTAGAACAAATAAAGCAAAGCAAAACAAGATACATGTAATGCAATTAATATTTCTATAGACCCATAGTATAATGAATATGTGCACCCATCTGTCTTTACACAATAAAAATACATCAAGCTGAAAGGAGTGAATACGTACGTTCGTTTAATTCAAAACCGACCATTACTCAGACTGGAATAAACCGACAATATTTTTAAAATCTTTTTAATCTAGTAAGATTAATTACAACATATAACCGTTACACCAGCCAAGCGGCAAAAAATCGACCAGCAAATAGCTCTCCATTAGGCAGTCGCATTTTTAAAGGCTCTTTCAAATTAAAAACGGGGTTATTCATATAATGACCCGCTTTTTATTTTAACCCTGCAGGAATTAATGTAACACTATTTTTATGGCGGCATTTATAAAAATGTAAACGGACTGCTCAAAGCATATAATGCAATTGCCCCTTTTTTATGTTTCCTGGTCCAGTGGAAAATAATGGCATTTAGAAAGCTTACACAACAGAGCTTTCATCTAAAAATGCCGTTTTTGATCCTTTGACATCACGCTCAATAATTATTTATAGGTTCGCATTTTGACTTAAGCAGATATTTATGCAGGGTCATCAGTAGCGTTGTACTGATCGGCTGCACGAGTATCAGCACTTTCATTTCGTGTATAAGAACTCAAGCGCACGGTGGGTAAGGCACCTTCGTCTTACGACTGGGTCATTTCCTACATACTCAAGACTTGTTCTGACTGCATGGTGCCTAGCCTGCCTGACACCTCCCTGAATGACAGGAATTGTGCTAGTCATTTCAGGGAAACATGTCTTATTCTGTCCTAAATGGTAAAGGTGTAATTAGCGTTGTTACAAAATATGCTCTTTTTTACAGCCCCGAGTTTTTATTCGCTCCCCAAGGGTATTATAGGACCACGCAACCCCTAAACTGTGACTCTATGTTAGTTAATATGTACAGGGTGTTTTTTTTTTCGTTAATATTACAGGGTATAGGCTAAACGGTAAGCAATTAATAAAATTTGCTCTAAAGTTCTTCTATAGTATTACTTCGGGTTTTATATATTTCATTTTTGATAACTCCACAAAAATAAAAGTCGAGTGGTGTCAGGTCGGGGGAATCCGGAGGCCATCTGTTTGGTCCATATGTACCAAGTCAATTTTCGCCAAAATTGGCAGTTAGTAAGTGCCTTAGCATATGGCTATTATATGCTGGAGCACCATCTTGTTGTAAATAAACATTATTTCTTGCAGCTAATGGCATGTTATCCAACTAGATTACCACACATTCTTCCAAAATTTGGATGTATCCTTCAGCATTCAAATTTTCATTAAAAATCCTGTAGTTAAGGACCCTGTTTTGATGTAGCGCCACCCATACATGGAACCGACTGAAGAGGATTTATGTTTGACCAATATCGATTGTTATGTCGATTAAAAATTCCTTCGCTAGATAATATAAAAGTCTCGTCAGTCCATATTATATTTTGACAAAAATTGGGATTCCGATTAATCTATTGCACATACCAATGACAAAATTTTAAACGCCGCTCTTCATCTCCAGGATGTGATGAATGAATATGAACCTTTCTTATTTTATACGGTTGATACTTATGCTTTCTTAACGTTTTTTAAATTTTAAATTTACTTGTGCCAATATCTTATTCAATATTACGGCTAGATACCGTCGGATTAGCAGCAACACCAGCTAATGTATTTATTTCATCTCTTTCTCTATTTTCCTTATTGTATATCGCTTAAATTGTGATATTATAACCTTTGAAATACTTGTTTTTGTTGCTGTGGTCGTTCCGTATAACGCTCAAAATATAGGTCTAAAGCTGCGTCTTTATTTTTATTACTCTCAATATAGCACTTAAACATGTTTAGTTTTGCATACTTTTGAAAAACATTCATTTTGAACTTTAAAAGAATATAATCGAAAAAATTTCATTAACAACAAGTGTCAAAACCAATACTTAATTATTAATAAATAAAAACGCTTAAAAAATTTAATCCATTGCCAACAAAAAAAAAATTGTTTTTTGGTATTTTAGCTATTTAGAACAAAGCAAAATATTAAGTGTTGTAAATTGTTGCAATCGCAAGAAAAAATTAAATTCTTTGAGACACCCAGATACAGGATGTCCAATTTAGGAAAATGCTAGTTTTTATAATACCTCAAAAATTAACCCATCTATATTTTTTTTAAATACGCCACAGGATTCTACGTAAAAAGTCATAAAACTTTCGCATTAAAAGTTTCTTCTTATCTTTTTTTTTTTTTTTTTTTATGATAAGGCACAGCACTGCAGGATAAATCCTTTATGACGCTCTGGGAGCGGTGCGTGGCGCAGGAAACGATTCACGTTGGTCTTGAATCTTCGGAGATTATACTCGTTGGGGAACACGATTTCGGGGAGGTCGTTCCAGAGTGATGACGTTCTACAGATGAAAGAATTTTTTCATAAATAACCGAATTTTAAAAGATAATAAAAACCGCCGATTTTGATAATCACCCTGTATCTTCTAAAACAATCTAGTTAGCGTAGATCTGATTGCGCCATTATACTAAACACTAAAAAAAAAAACGGGACACATATCTTAGTTTTTTTGTATCTCTTATCGTTTAGCCTATACCCTATAATATCAACGAAAAAAGCCCACCCTGCACAAAGTTTTTTTTTTATATTTTGCACCCTACCTAGACGTATGTTGTGAGAACTGGAAAAAAAATTTAAATGCAAAAGTTCGAGGATTTTTCGTGTATTATCTTTGACAGTTATTATAAAAACAAAAGTTCATCGTATAATTGAGAAAAAGATGCACATTGTGTTTTTTTAAGTAGAACACCCTGTATACTGTTTGCTAAAATGAAAGCTCTTTGTGTCCTGATTTCAAGAATGTATAATAATATATTTTGAGAAGATGTTTTTGACATATTTGACTATAAAACATCTACATATTAAAAGTTTAAAAATCAAAGCGGTCTGGAGAACAAATGCTTTAATTCGCGTTATGACGTTTCAATATGGTTTCAAATAGTTCCATCGCCGCTTTCAATTTACTAATGGTAATTAGAACAGTATTTGGACGGATTTTGTAACTATGGGATATTCCGAAGAAGAAAAACATCGAATAATTCGTCTTTTCTATTCCAATAACAATAGCATATCCAAAGTTCAGAACGAATATCATCAGGTATATCCTGGACGACGCATACCGTCAGCAGATACAATCAGATATATTCTTAAAAAATTTAATGAAATAAAAGTATAAAGCGAAAAAAGAAAACCATTCCTAGAAATGATGAGGATGATTTAAATATTTTACTTTTGTTTGAAGGCAAAGTATATCTTCTCAAATATTTTAGAACCAGGTTATGATTTTTTCAATCAAATTTAATTTTTCGAAAATCCCGAAAGATCTATACCTGATGCAGCATTATTCTTCAACAAATCGTGGTACAAAATATACACGACTCTAAAATATTATAAATATCATGTTCTTGCCAGTGCAGAATTTAACTGAAGAGAACACGAGGCAGCGGTTGCAATCTTGCATTTAAAAGTAGATGCAGACTTTTTAAAGAAGATTATTTTCACAGATGAAGCGACGTTTACCACTTCGGGTATGTTCAACAGAAAGAACAAACATTATTGGGCACAAAATCCAGGTAGTAAAAGTACAGGGACGCAGATCAACCCATTTTTGACGCGGCATGTTGCGTGATAAGATTATTGGTCCCATTTTTTTTTTATGGGAATTTAAATGTTGACAGATACTTAAATTTAATAATTGAAAATTACGTTAAAAATTATTTAGAGAATATTTAATTATGCCATTATAATAATCTTATCTGGCAACAAGATGGTTCACCACCACACAAACCTATGCCTATTACGGAATATTTACAGAATCGTTATAATTTCTGGATAGGAAGGTTTGGCACGCCTAGATAACCGGCAAATAGTCCCGATCTAAGCCCATTAGACCTTTTTTTGTGGGGCTGTTTACAACGCAGGGTTTACTATAATAGGTCTGAAAATATAGAAAGTTTTAAGACAAAGGCTCGAACATGAGATTTTTTTACTCAACAGACTTACAGATCATCCAGATTTCATTTCAAAACCTGTCAATAATCAACTTATACTACAATAATATATAAGGTATGTAAATGTATAGATGTTTATAGTCAAATATGTCAAAGACGGCTTCTCAAAATATCAACATATTATATATCTTTGAAATCAGGACCCAAAGATCTTTCATTTTAGCGAACAATATACAGGGTGTTCCATTTAAAAAAACGCATTGTGCATCTTTTTCTCAACTTTACTATGCGCTTTTGTTTTTATAATAACCGTAAAAGATAATACACGAAAAATCCTCCAACTTTTGCATTTAAAGTTTTCTCTAGTTCTTAAAATAAAACGTCTAGGTGGGGTGCAGAATATAAAAAAACCCTGCAGCATAATAAAAAAATCTTAATATATTGTTATTAGTTTCATTTGATTTTCCAATCGAATTATGATGACCCCCATACGTAATTATAAACACCAATTTGTTTTAAAACCGATTTGAATGCATTGTGCGAATTTAATTACGTTCTTTATTGTGTTAAATTACTTTCCGATTAAATAAACGTCATGTATACGTATAATATACAACCTAAATTATTGACAATATTTGTGCGAGCTTGCATTACTAAATGTATTATAAATTATATATTTTTCAATAATGCACTGTTAATTCACGGTGGTATATCGGGGTTAGCATCCAAATTAAATTTTATGACTATAACCTATATTATGTAATCGTATTTAAGTATATTATATTATGCAGGTTTTTTTTGTAATTTAAAATTTTACAAAAATTTCTAATTCATTAACGCTAGTGCGCTAAAAACCTGACCTAACCTGAAGTTAATTGAGGACTGAGTTGTTTTAGACATTTCTTCAGAGCGCGATTGGTGAAGTATTTTCCATACCTTCTTTTATCTCATCAAGAATGTTCGAATCTAAACTGAGTTTGTTACTTCAATTGATTAATGAGAAACTTGAATTACAATACAGCTTAAATTGGGCATTTACCTTCATTTCATGAGACACAAATATCCTTTTTGCTGGAAAACTGCGCGAGTTCAGCCAATACCCAAAAAAGGAAAGAAGACCTTGCCAAACAACCATCGTCCACTCGCATTGCTTTCGATTATATCAAAAGTTATGGAGGAGGCTATCAACGAAAAATTATAAAAGTACCTGGAAGGCTTCAACATTATTAGTGATCGCCAGTTTGGACACCGTAAATCTAGATAAACTTATCGCTTATGTTACTCACGTTTGGAACAACGCAATAGTACATCATGGGGAGTTCCGGGCGGTAGCACTGGACATTTCCCAGGCCTTTGACCATGAGGGGCTTCTAACCAAAGTGAGTGCATTGGTTCATCTTTTACTTTGGATTCTCGGCCATCGGCTGCCATTGCACCTCTCTATAGGCAGCAAGAGGTCTCACATCTCAACAAAGACCTGGATCAAATTCTCTCTTGGGATGACAGTAACCAAGTAGAATTTAATGCTTAAAAAACCCAGGCGGCAGTTTTTTCTACAAAAGTTACTGTTGAAGAACCGGATATAGTCATGGAGGGACACTCGGTTCCCTTGACTTTATCAATTCATTTATTGGGCGTCAATTTGGATAGTCATATGTCTTGGCATAGTCACGTTGCGACCATTGCTAAGGCATCCTCGCAGAAGCTTTGAGTACTTTTCCGAACTATGAACCTCTATCACCGCTGGAGTTCTGTTCGCATATTTGGGGCTTTGCTTCTAAACATTCCCTGAGATTGCTAGATTTTATTCAAAGAAAAGCCATTCACTTAATTGGTGACCATGGTCTGACAAATAACCTGGAAAGCATTGAACATCGAAGTTAAGTTGGCGAATTGAGTCTATTTTACAAATATTTTCATGGCAAGTGCTCAACTAACGTTGCCCGCTTGATTTCATCCAGAGCGGTGCATGGTAGAAATATGCGACGAGCCACTGCAGGCCACCCGTACGTGGTTCAGCTTAGTGTCCCTCGAACGACACTGTTTAAAAATTCTTTCATCTGGAGAACGTCATCACTCTGGAACAAACTCCCTGAGATCGTGTTCCCCCCAACGAATATAATCTGCAAAGATTTAAGATGAACGTGAACCATTTCATGCGCACACGCACCGCTTGCAGAGCGCCTTAAAGGATTAATCCTGCAGTGATGTGCCGTATTATAAAAAAATAAATAAATTTATTGGGAATGTTGTTTATATTCAAGATTTATGAACGAATGCAATATTTTAAATTAGAAATGTTTCAGTAACATGGAAGGTACTTTACCTACCTCATTAAAAATGTAGGAAATAAGGCATAATATTTTAGTTTGTTAGGTTGGCATATATTTTTTTTTAATTGGTGGTTATTTTCTGTAAGATAAATCAAAATAGCCGGGTTGTATTGTTTCCCATTTCTCATTTCTCATAAAAATTACATTTGCTGTCTTATCAACATTGTCTATGACGTACAAAGTTTATGTGTATAGTTTTATCTCTGTATTGTTGCTCTAGCGTTAAGTTTTATTACGTAGTAATCTCGTAGTTTTATGACAATAATAAATTAAGTATGTAGATCATTTAAGACGTCTTTGCAGATATGACAACGTTGTTGTCAATTTTCTTCGTCTAATTATTTTTTACATTTAGAACTGCTGATATAACTTGAAACCCCCTCTAAAAGCCAAGAACTTAACAGTCTTTATTATACCGCTGAAGGTAGAAGACTAGACCATAAACAAAATCCATTACACACATTATTATTATTCAATTTAAATACATGATTTAGAAAAACTAGTCTACCTATATTATACCGTGCGGGAAAATATTATTTTCATCAAAGAGGGCTTAGACTGGAAAACGTAGGGCTTGATTCAGAACACAATTATAAGGGGTAAGCAAATCATATTATGTCATCATAAGCCAATTAGTTAGTAGAGAAAGGAAAATAAAAATTATAGAAATTTCTGAAATTTTCTACCGCCATGCTTCAAGCATAAAATTCACATGTCTCTTCATATTTTCGAAAGTGTTGACCAGCTACTCTAGAGAATACCACGTTCTTAGATAATGCTTTCTTGTAGGTGTTCTAAATTTTCAACTAGTGTTTCAAAAATATTGTTCTTTAAATGAGCAAAAACGAAGTAATCCTCAACCTTCAAGCAAGGTGATCTGGGTGGGAATTTAATGTCTGTTCGAGCGCTGTTTTCCTAAACAGAGCCATGGTTCTTCTCAGGCACTGAAAAATCCTCATCATCGGTCTGTCTACACAGACAGATTCCCAAGAATCATGACTCTTGAAATAATCTGTTCATGTAGAGGTTTCCTTGTGACAAGGTTTTCTTTTTTGAAAAAATGAAATTTGTGTTGCCTACGGTCGTAATTATATCACTAGTAGGAGGTATGAACTTAAAGTAACCCACAGATAAATGATTTATAAGGAAGAAAACTGAACAACTCGCATTGATTCAAGGTCACACACGCTGAAGCCTGCATCTGCATCACTGATTTCTCACCTCTGCTCACCATCCAGTACCGCGGCGCAACTGTTGCAAATCTTCTCCAGTCCACACACTATGCAGCATGAGTCTTGAAACAATGGAGTCGACGGATGCATCAACAGTGTATTAAGGGTGGTGAATCATTTTACAATCCTTAACCCCACAAACCTTTCTTCTTTTGCACATATTTTTCTGATTGTTTTTATTCAAACAACAAAAGCAGAGTTTTCTTTCGGTTACTATCTTCCATCGAGTGTATATATCTTCGTGTTTCATTTTTTGGCAAATTTTATAGAACTTCTCATCACAGTAATAACAAGGTTTTTGAATTTCCGTCGTTTTCTTTACATTTTTGAATTTTGTTTTAAACGGAATTTTTTGCTGAATAACATACATCGTTTATAATTGTTCCTTGTTCCTAACTATCTGGCAAAATCTTCCAAATCGAATTTATCTTCTTTTTCAGCAACGATGTTTCCCCGACAGTTATCTCAAAAGCTGTGGATTCTTTAAATGTCCTTGCGAATTTAAAGATTTCATCATAGCTAGAATATTAGTTACCTGGTTGGAAAATTAAATAATTTTGTCCAGATTATTTTCTCGAATATATTGAAAGAAACCGAACTTTCGACACCATGGTTTCTAATATGTGGTCTGGTCTTCCAAATTTAATTTTTAATGTTTTATCACTTGATCTAGGTTTTCTTCAGTGAACATCATTCCTACTACTGCACCTCTTGCTTCTCCTTTCAAGCATTTTTGTAGCTTTGTCATTATTTCTTCATCGGAATATTCACATAGTGTATCCATTAGCTTGCTCTCAAACCCTGATTTTGTACCATTTATTACAGAGTGGATTGTGCTAGTGATTGTATTACAAAGTGTAATGTCATCTCTTGCGTCGTCATTTTTCTCTAATCGATTTACTTCTTTACGACCATCTGTATTGCAAATTGAACTTTGCACTTTTCGTTCTCTTTGCTTTCTGACCTGTCTGAATGATTCTCAGATCCATGACAAGAATGTCTATTTACTTGATTAACCCATTTTAGAACTTTTAAACGATTATCCTTGTGTAGTATTCTTACAATATTTTCTCTACTAGTGGGATTCCTGTTATCAGACATAGACAGAAAGAATATTATCTTGTCCATCCTTTTTTCTTAGTTCGTTTTCGAACAGTTTAAGATTATTTCCTAATTTTGTTTCCTCAATGTCTAGCTTCTTCGGCTCTATATCTCGCTTTTTCCCCTCTGTCTCATAACCTAATCTTTTTCTCTTCAAACTAATCTGAGATTATTTTTGACTACGAGATTCTTGGATAGAAGAAGATGAAATTTCTAGTTTGTTACTTAACTTACTTTGTCTCTTCCACGTCTTCCTCATCTCTAAATTTACTTGAGGTACCTTGTTCTGTTCTTTCATTTGTTGGAGCTTCAGAATAGATTTTTCCAAGATTTCTCGTGTGAAAGTTGTCAGGCCAAATAAGATCTGCTAATAAACTCCTGTTTATCCCTGCTACAGTTCTTCTTGATCTGTCCATTTTAGATGCTGTTCTCTTAAAATCGTCGGGGTCACTAATGTTATTACCCTTCGTTTCTTTTCTTTATTAAAAAAATTAAAACGCTTTCGTGATCAAAAAATAACATATAACAATGAAAAATACAAGTTAAAGGAACCTAGACATCAAAATCGGAAACAACATCCAAGAATTATACATTATGTAAATATGAAAGATCGTTCTGGAAACATATAAAATATTTCTCCAAACTTAAAATTCTAGCGTGTAGGACAAAACGTCAACTTAAATCTTTAATAACAAAAATTTTCAGCTGACTGGTCGCCGAATGGGCTTCGGAATTTAGAGGCGTAAATCTTCTTGAAGTACATTAAAATGCATTAAATTTTTTCAAGCCGAATAGCATTACGGCAGGCATGTAAATATATGAGCGCGTCTCCGAGGATGGTCCTGAATAACAACCGACTGACACACGTACAAACATGGGAAATGAATATTTTATATGCCACGTGTGACACTGCCGTAAAGAGCAGGACCTATTTCAAATTTACCGATGAAATATGATTTCGTGGATGTAATAAGGCGGCCCTTTTTTACGGAGAGAGGTGGATATAGGTATATACGCGAATAATTGGGTGTCTAATTAAAATAAATTGTTTGGTATGAGTTGTTTGGGCACCAATTAAGAGTTATTTATTTCTTACCACACCACACCAGGCCCAAATTATCAATGTCCTGTCAACTCTACAAAAGAACTTCTAAGGGTACAATTGCTGGAACCGTGGTTGTCCTGGAAGTTAATCTAGATTCTCAGAGCTTCGTAGTGTCGCTACGACACTTTCCCACTCTATTTATTGTCCTGTCCGGCTGGGAACTGTCAATGTCAATAATTATCAATTGTATTAGTTCTTATTGTCATCATTGTTTTGGTGTAATTGGTGTACTCCAACCTCAATGGGGGCGGTCTTAGGTCAGTCCACTACCCTTGGGAAGATGTTGGGGGTATTTAGTCAGTCGCTTTTGATTGGTCAGATGAGATATCGTTGACGACAGTACCAAGCTCTGAGAATCAGGCTTTGTACTATTATCACTAGCAAGGCATTGTGCCTGTTAGATAGGTTTTGCTCGTCACCCTTGCTCAGATCGCTCAGAATGACAAACAGCGGCAGCAAGCGAGACATATCCGCGCCTGAGTAGTAGTAGGGCTTATTTATTTATTTGATTCCTTGGACCAATCCGTCGACCGATCCGGCGACCAAACCCTGATGTGAATACGCCCCTTTAGGCCTAAGATCAACAACGATATACTGAGAAGTTAACTTGTAGTTAGTGAACGAACAAGATTTTCTAGTCATTGGCTAGTTCATTTATTTACACACAGATTCAATTAAAACTCCTTTTAACAAGAAATAAACATCTTATAACGACACTCAAAACATGACACTGTACAAACTTTACCAAACTGAAAATGACTTGAAATTCGACCTTCTTCTTTAAGAAGTAAGGAGAGAATCATATGGTGGACAAGTGGGATTACCTTTCCACCTTGAATCTCCCGGTGGGGAACCAACTAGTTCTCAGTCTCATAGTCCGTTGTCATGCCAATAGCGGTCATTATTTTTACCTAGGAATCAGAAATTATTGGGAGCAGTAGCTATAATAGAGTTTTTGTTGCGGCGGCTCGGATCTGCCCTAAGGAACCTAATTTGCATATCCTTATTTTCAAAACGTATCTTTCGACTTTTAATAGAGGCTCTTAATCGATAATTGGACATGTTGTTGAATCTCTTAGGCTTATTTTGCAGACTTTTAGGAGAATAATATTCTTAAACCAGGGGAATTTTCTTTTTTAGTTTTGCCGGTTTTAAACTGCATAGAAAAAGAAACTAGTTTAAGTTTTATTTAAATTAGCATAATATTTTGCGTCGTGGAAAAATATAATTTTATTTATCGATTCAATTTTTATTACAGCATGTTTCTGAAACAGTTAGAATTAACATGGCATTGAAAATTTGGACCGTTAAAGATAGTTAGATATTTCGAAATCCCTTTTTTTACATTATTATAAAATATATTTTTTATACTTCTTCTGAAAGTTTCAAGTCAATTTGATGAGTATTGTTGCAGATACAATGATAAACCTCAAATCGCTACAATTCAAAAATGTTCATTTTCTTGCCTAAAGTGCTCATATCATGCTCGACCTGTAAGTAGATTCTTCAGAGCTCTCCGGAATCCGCGGAATTAGAGGTTTTCAGTGATATTCACTGGTAAGTGGTTAAAGATTCTCATAACCGCATACAAAGGGCCTCTTCGATTTGTCTCATAATTAAAATGCGGCTTTAAATAGTATAGTCTATTTCATGTGTGATATAGATATGTATATCTGATGATGTCTTTAGCATACTTCTGTGAATTAAACACGCAATTTTAAAGACATAAATTTGTCAATGTAAACATATTTTGCTCTCGAAAAGGGTTACACGACTCCAGCTCCTATAAAATTCTTTAATACGTTTCCACAATATATTTTGTGTTTATTAGGTCTTTTTCAAACCATAGTTTTCTGTCAATAGTACATCTACTATCGATGTACTTAAATGCGAAAGTAAATATATGTGTTTAAATGCGCCTTCCACGAAGCGGTGGATAACTCTATCGAGATCATAAATTTTTGACACAAAATGCTTCACATGTAATTATTTACAAAAATGTTTTGAAAAACAAAACAAGAACCGTATATAATCACTTAGTGTTTTCAGTGTGGTGGTTACTTTAGTATAATAGTACTAACAAAACTTTGCTTTTGTTCTTATGGCAAATCTATCTAT
Source organism: Polydrusus tereticollis (assembly GCA_963920685.1). Lineage (NCBI taxonomy): Eukaryota > Metazoa > Arthropoda > Insecta > Coleoptera > Curculionidae > Polydrusus > Polydrusus tereticollis. The sequence goes on from OY987330.1 coordinate 17,380,680, forward strand.
ATTTAATGCTCTATGCTTTTTGTAATATTTTAACCTGACAACTTAATTTTTTTAATACTGATAGTTACTTAAGTAGATTCTTGCTTTTTTTTGTGATTTATGTAATTACAAATTTTTCAATTGGTTGTTATAAGTACAATAGTTTGGCAAGAGAAATATTGAGTTATTTACTTAGTATTATTAGATATAAACAATATTTTCCATACCTCAGTTTCAATTGCAGTGCAAATTCGCAGCAGTATAACATTTTTCATGCAATATTAATAAATATTATTTTGATTTTCAATTAAGCTTATCGAATATTATAACTGTATAGCAAAATTTATTATCACAAACTATTTATTAAATATCTGCCGGCTATATTTATTTTGTGCAATTAATTTTTGAAAAATGTGACAATTTTATATTTCGCGTATTAATTTTAAAGTGAAAATAATTAACAAAAATTCTTATTGATCAATACCACTGGTGTAGTTTACACGCGTAGTAGTTGTGCTAGCAGTACGTTAGTGCCCGTTTAGATGTGTGAGAGAGAGAGAAGCTACACTGAGAAAAACTTTTTCAGCCTATATTTCACCAAGTGAAATATATTGCAGGGAAGATATTAACCGAAACAAATTTAGTTGATTCGATAAAATTATATACTTGCCAAATATTTTCCTTAATTAAAGATGCAAGAATAATTCAAGGAAGTAAAAGTTATAATATTAGTTGGTAAATCGGAACAGAATATTGTCAACAAAATGGTGGGCTCCACATTTTAATTATAATTTTCACACTTCTAGACCACTGTGCGTTGAGGTCGCGGACCACTGTGTCATCCAATGTCAAGTTCAATTTAACAAGAATCAGCACTTTCGGTGTATAAATACCCGAACATTGGATGGACACGGTACCTTCGTCTCAACGACTGGTCAACTACCCTGCGACAGGAGTGCCCATGTGTCACATAGACTCGAGTCCCCTCTCCCGATCGATCTAAAAGTACCCCCCAAGAGTCCTCTAGGCTCCAGGCCTCTTCGACCCCCGACCTCTGGAGGCGGAGCCACGTAAAGCCCCCCTCAGGCACATCCCGTGAGAGCCCCCATCGACAGTGCCGGTCTGGTCCACACCCCCCGGAGACATGCTGGGTTTCCTCCAGGCTACATGATAAATAATTGGCGAATATAAATAAAAGTCTGTATTGTTTTCTAGCCAAAGCATTTTTATTCACGCCCCGTTAGGGAAACAACCCCCAAGTTGTGACAATATCAAAATTGAAAAGTCAGTGGTGTACATTTTTGTGTCAATAATATTCGTTACGGGATGCCACTATACTAATAAAATAATAAATTTGATCTAGTTAGGGCCAATTAAGCCTCTTATCATTATGAATAACTAAACCAAGTTTCAATGAAATCGGAAAAAGAATATTTAAAAAAATAAAAAAAAACGATTTTTTAAAAAACTCTAACACCCTGTATATCAAAACGGGGCAATTCCGGACACATATGAACTTTCTCTCTTAGAATATAATAAAGAGTCACCTCTTAAGTTACGTACCGCATTTCTGAAACACTCTGTATAATATACAGTTTACGGGTTTGGTTGCCATAGAGACCAACTTACTTGTTTTAAATGGAGCACCCTGCATATGATTGCATATTTGGATTCTACTGGGAAAACTCTGAATTACCTGTCTACAACGTTTAAAAGGAAGTCCTCTGGAATGGTCCAAATTTCAGCAGTAGATTCTAAGTCATTTGGACGGTTAACGTAGACTTTGTTCTTTAAGTGTCCCCACACAAAGAAGTCGAGCGGGGTTAAGTCCGGGAATCGCGTTGGCCAGTCAATAGCACCTCTTCTGCCTATCCAACGTCCTGGAAATTGTTCGCTTATGTATTCTCTAACATTTGCCGCATAATGCGCAGGTACTCCATCGTGCTGAAACCATACCTGTTCGTTTAGGCCATTATTTACACCCGGTAAAACCATTCTGCAAGAAGAAATTATGTGATTCCTGAGGAGGACCAGATATTTTTCGTCATTCAAATTACCATCTATGAAAAAAGGTCCCACAATATGTCTACCAACTATGCCCGCCCAAACATTAACTTTTTCGGGCCTCTGAGTATGATATGACCTGGAACCAGTGAGTATTCTCAGCAGACCAATAACAATAATTGTGTCTATTAACAATGCCATTAAAGTGGAAAGTAGCTTCATCCGAGAAAATGATATTTGTTGCGAGGTTATTATCGTTATTGCACCTTTCCATCATCAGCTCACAAAATTCAGCTCTTCTATTAAAATCGTCCTCGTTTAACTCGTGCACCAACTTTATCTTGTAGGGATGCAACTTCTCCTGCTTAAACAAATTTTTCACTGACTGATGAGACACATTAAAATCCATTGCCATTGGCCTGAATGAGTGTGTTGGATTTTCATGTATTGAGATCATGATACCCAAAGCTTTGTCTCCCCCGGTTGCTGTTTTAGGTCGACGTGATCTTGCGGCTCCCCTAACACTGCCTATTTCTCGAAATTTCTTTACCACTCGATACACCGTTGATTGATTTATTGGAGGCCTATTTGGATATAATTCATTGAAAAGTTGACAAACCTGATCATGCGATCTCTTCATATTTCCGTAAAATTTGGAATACAAAAAATTGAGAGTTTTTCCAGTAGAATCCAAATATGCAATCATATGCAGGAGGGTGTTCCATTTAAAAAAAGTAGGTTGGTCTCTATGGCAACCAGAAATGACAGAAAAAAAAGCATGCAGGTAGGAATGTTGGGAATAATTTACTGAACAACTGTCATAACGGTCACTTTTTCGTATAAGGTAATTCAAACGTTACCGGCATTATGCGCGACTTTTTTGCCACTCTGTATATAATAATATTTAATATTAAAGCTAATGTAACTGTAAACACCTGGTATAAAAATATTTTGTGTGTTGCCTTATCGTTACCTGATAAAGAAACAAATACTGAGTCAGTCGAAGAAAAAAAATGCACAACAAGCGGGCTTCGAGATAGTTAGTCATAGGCGAACTATCGGATATTACGTTATAGACTGAAATATATAATTGTTTTACGTTTGCTTTGTTTAAAAGTAAAAGTTCTTTTGTAATTATTGGAATTTTGAATATAGTTTTGTCGCAGTAAATTCGCGTATAATTAATAGACTTAATCAAAAATGAAATAATTCAGTGCTTTCGGAATAAAATCTAAGGAACATAGTGTTTGCTATAAGAGTATAGAAAAACTACTCTTCTGCTACGTTAATGTCGCGGCTATCCTGCTCACCGATAAAAAGGGTTTAAAAAAAGACTGAAGGGGGTAAAACCCTTTGCATTAGTGGCATAGTTTAAGTGCAGAGTGAAGTGTGGAAGCTTCACACCTCAATTTTTTATTGTGGTATAAGAGACTAAGGATTATTGTTGCAGGATTACATAATAGCGTAAGTAATAATTAAGTAAACGGTTTAAAATACTTTTATGAACTTTAGGGGGCAATTGGAAAATAGGAAGAGAGAATATTTAACCCAATATTTGACATTTACCCCCTCTCTGCCTTTATGGGTAATAAGAAATTGGATGATGTAGGTACTTTTGTCTAAAATTCAAGAGTTAACGTGTTGTTAGGAATTTTTGATTGAATTTAACGAATAAATAAGTTTTGCCAATAAGAAACTAAGTTCACTTTTCCCAATGACAAATTTGGCTCTAGAGAAAGCCATTTCACTATACAGGGGGTTATTTAAGTACGTGGCCAAACTTCAAGGGGTAACTCTTTGAGTGATTCTAAGATGAAAAGTGTATATAAACATAGGTCCGGTAATGATTCATTTTCAAGACACAGGTTAGCCGATTTTGTTGAAATTTGGCAGTATTATTTAGGGTAGTAAGGGGCTAATTTAGCCCTAACTAGATTAAAATTTTTAAGTCCAGTGGCGTCCCGGAGGGCACCCTAACTAAGATCTTTGACAAGAAAAAATTGGCGCCACTGATTTTTTTGCAATGTTTGTATTTTTTTCGCATTAGGCAACTGAAACTACAACTTTGTTTTTATTTTTAGTATTTTTTTTGTATCTTGCTTCTTTTTTAAGGAAGAAACATAAAAATCACTTTATTGCATGTCCCTTGGACAACATAATAAAAGCCGTATTACAGTCACGCAACTCGATGCAAGTCCATGCAAGACGCAATAAGAATTGCCCAAAGGCATGCGCAGTCGAAGCTCAGCTGATCCCTTGGTGCAACTAAGTTGCACGAAAATTTTATCGGTCTGGCGCGATATTTATTGCATTGCTCGTGCAAGTCTGGGGGAAAAGTAGTTACTTTTGTGTTACCAACAGTATTAATGGTGTATAATGATGCAGTGAGTACTTTTTTCCGCTTTAATTTATTTATTTTGTTTATTTATTTCATTTCAAACACAAAATATTTCACAAACACCAGAAAATCACAAAATAAAACAATAACAATAACAAGTTTGAGGTTAGAAGGTTTGTTGCAATTAAGAAAAAGTTGCATGGACTTGCACGCTGTTTTACATTGTGCAACTTTCTTTCATGCAATACTCTGACCTTGCCATTTATTGCTGCAATTAGTTGCGTGACTGTAATACGGCTTTTAAGAATTGTTTTTTACTTAATTTTAATTGCTTAATCGTGAATAAATATCACTTTATTCCATGTCCATGAACGACAATAAAAATAGTTTTAATTATTTATAAAACAAAAATTTCTCTTTTTCTCAAAAACGAAGCAAGATACGAAAAAAATGCTAACAATAGAAAAGTTGTAGTTTTGTAGTTTCAGTTGCGTAATGCAGAAAAAAAATAGAAAAATTGCAAAAAAAATTTTTTTCAAGACTTAAATTAATATTTGTATTATTTTATTATTTCCCACGAATCTACTTCTATGGTCTTTAGTTCGTTACTAAGTTGAAATTAGAGGAGTGTTTATCTTATTTTTAGAATTATTTGCGAAATTCGAAATTTGTTTCTAGTATCCTTGTGTCAAACATGAAGTTTTTGGTTATTTAAAAAAATATTAATCTAAATAAATTTTACAAATTTGCTTCACTTTGATGGAATCTATTCAGAAGTGATTTGATTGTGGTTAATTTAAAAAGATGTTATACCCACATATTAAAAAAAAATCATTATACGGTGTTAGTTTAAAGTTTCCGAAAAAAAAATATTTTTTTTGTGACGGGAAAAAAGTTTGACATTTTATCTCTGTTGACAGATAACAAAGTGACATTTTTTATGAAATTACTTTTTTCCCCGGGAAGATATGAAAACAATTTTACAGACAATAAAAGGATATTTTTAGTTGCTTAATCCAAAAGAAATATAAAAATTACCAAAAACTCAGTGGCGTCTTATTTTTTGTCAATATTATTTGGTGAGGCGTCCCCTGAGACGTCACTGGACGTAATAATTTAGCGCTACACGAGCGTTTTATCACCAAAATTATCATTACCAAAATTAAATTAAAATCTGCTAAAGGATATTAAAAATATTTATAATTAAAATACTCGTTAAAATTATTTTAATAAAAAACTTAACACCAGATATCTCCGTTCATGTTGGATTTATCAAAAATTTTTATGAGACATAATTTGATCAAAAATTAATTATCTTTAAGAACCACAACATTTAAAAGTTTATGTCATCAAAAAAAAGTAAAGGTAGATATTTAATTTTAGAATATTTTATTATACAAAAAGTTACGTTTTCTTTATGACAAAAGTACATACTAAACAACTTGCCTTAATAACGGTTTTCTCTACTTTTTGACAAAAGGGTACTTTACTCTTTAACGATTTTCATAGCCATCCTAAATGCAACTGAAATGGTTATCAGACATACACCAACTTTTATCATACGCAAAACCACAAGAGCTTTTTTTTATCGGATAAACTTTTATTTTTTACGTAAACTTGATTGCTTAGAAATTTAACGAGAACAAACGATACGCTGTCGCGTTTATATCATTTCCGTTTGTTAGAGTTTAAATTGCTAAAAAGTGATCTAGTTTAAGTTTAAAAAATAAAAGTTTATCCGATCCTAAAAAAAAGATCGAGTGATTTTTAGCTAGAGAAATTCACGAATTTTGGCATAAATAGACACCAAAAAAAAATAATACTTCACTAAAAAAATGTTTGACAGCACCAAATTAATTTGTAACAATATGTCAGGTTGCGAAGCAATGAAAAAGAAAAGCTACTCGATTTTGAGAAAGATGCACCTTTTTTATCGATGTCAAAGTGATAAAAATGCAAATAAATGTCAAATGGGCATTTTATTGTAGGAGTGAATTTTTATCGAAAATAAAATTTTCTGAGAAACCAATGCAACAACAAAAAATATGTACGCCACTGCCGTTTTCTCTTTTGATAATGATGTTATGTAGGCCGTTTAAAGGCGAATGCGAAGTACATTTTGATAATTTTTAATTTCTGCTTGGTTTAGGAGGTAAATGCAATTTTATCAAAATCTGATAAAATATGGTCATAGCGATATGCAAATAAATGTCATTAATTTTTTTATTACTCTTTTTACCGTGAACGGTTTCTCGTAGTAACCTCCATCAAGTATGCCCTTTTCACATAAGAATGATAGAGATAGAAATCTATTTTTTTGTTTAAAAATGTAATACAAGAACGTATACTGGGTCCGCCAACGGCGCAGGGACGGAAGATTACATCATTATCGAAGAACTTATCAAAAATACTGAAACAGCATGAGATCTGCAATTAAAAGTGGCATATTATAAAAATATTTTATAATATACAGGGTGGCTCAAAAAAGTAAGGCGAACAAGGCTTGTATTTTTTTAAATGGAACACCCTATATCTTACACTGTTTTTGAATTCTACATAAAATAGCAATTATTTAATAAGTTCATTATGAATCTAAACGTAATACTTTCCGAGATATTGACTTGAAAAATGGCATTTTTAAACTTTGACAACTTTTAGCTTTCTAACGGTATGTCTTAGAGCAAAAATGCTTACATTTCCCTGTCTTACTTTTTTATTAGCTTCCAAAAAATACGAATTTCCGGTTAAACCGAAAGTACCATATTTCCGACTTTCGAGTTATATCTGGTTTAACAAAAGTGTACATTTTTGGGGAGATAATAAAAAAGTTAGATAAGGACATGTAAGCCGTTCTGCGTTAAAGAGCTAGAAGCTGTGAAAGTTCAAGAATTAATTTTTCGAAAGTCGATATCTCGGAAACTATTATATTTAGACTTATATTGCACTTATTAAAAAATAATTGTTATTCCATATAGAATCCAAAAATAGTGTAAGATATAGGGTGTTCCATTTAAGAAAATACAAGTTTTGTTCGCCTCATTTTTATGAGCCACCCTGTAGAATGTAAAATATTTTTAAAATATGCCACTCTTAATTCCAGACCTCATGCTGTTTCGGTATTTTCGATAAGAATGTAAGCTTTAACGAAAACTTTGTGCTCTTGAGTTTGATTTATGTTTTGTTTTATTTATAGGTTATTAATTGCAAAATATGTAATCCTAATAATTGGTATCGCATGAACCATTAATACATATCGTGATAAAATTAATTGACAGTTCAAAATAACTCAATATTTGTAATTAAATTTAATATCTAATTACTGCATAAATGTCATTATGTTCGCTACAAACTAAAATAATAATCTAATGCAGCAACTAAGAATTTTACCTAACGCAAGTTGATTTATTAACATACGAAGTGAAGGTAAAGTAAAAATTTTATTTAAAAAATAGCTAAAGTCTGTTCAGAGATATAAGCAAGTGACTAACTGATCTCAAAATTATCTAATGTAGGCACGCTTTGTTCCTCGTATGACTTGTAAATTTTACGCCGTATTATATCTTGATCACTGAGAAAATGCCAATATCGGTTCTTTTTTTCCTCGCTAAAATGGAATTATTCACAATTTTCCATACAGTTGATGTTGGAATTTTTGTTAATGTGGCCGTTTCTTCTAACGCTGCTTGCTTGCTGACCGCACGTTCAATGAGAGTTGAATAAACATTGTTTATAACTTCCTTAGTTTCCACAGAAAAGTGTTTTCTGCTTTTCGACGTATCTTCTGAGATACATTGTGCTGGCACATATTTTCTATGACTCACACACGATTAAACAAAAACGCTCTATTACACACGAAGTAAGAATAATTAACAAGCTTAAAACTAACTAGAGTGGCTATATATACAATCTTTAGAACATTATTTGTTTTATGGGATTAACCCTCTCATTTTGAATCAGGTAAAAATCGGTTTAAAATAACTAAACTATTACTTTAATAATGAAATTACGTCTTCCGGATTTGCAGTTTACTTTAAGACATTTTTAAGTACGGACCATAATTTACCTGCATTTATTCATTCATTCATTGTTTGTTTATGGCCACCCTTGGATAATCCCATTCAAAGGCAAGGTGTAACTTTCTTGTATCTCTGGACAGGCTTTACTTGTGTATTAAGAGCGCAAAGTGATACATTGCCGCTTCAAGCGAATTGCACCCATGGTTTTATCCACAACCGGTGTTTTTATAAAAATATTTGTTAAAATGTGTTTACTGCAAAATCAAAATTACACATTAATGATTTATTTATTTAATTTAATTTAATTTCACATTAATATATTTTCACAATACAATGTGGCATATAAAAGCTTAATAACATTTAATCTAATACAATATACTCTTAATTATACAACTAAGTGTGGAACACCTATATGTGTTTGTTTAGTTTACATTTTAAAAATAAGCCTATAGAGATCATATTTATTAAATACCAGGCAGTATACAGGGTGTTTCATAAAGGTCGGCCACCGGCCATATCTCGGCAACTACATAATAATAAAACAATAAAAACAATCGCTTCTTCATATAAAGTTTTAAAAATTATTCTTTTGGCAATAACTTTAAAACGAACGAAGGTATCAAACTGCGGTTTTTACGTTTTTTCTAGCAAATGTCATCTACTTTCCGATTATGATATAATAATTATACCGTATGATTTAAATTTTCGGAATAAAATCAAAAAATCTGCTATTATTGCAAATTGCACCCCGTAGCATTTTTATTGAGAACTATCATGGACCACAAAATACGATAGTTAAAAGTACTTGCATTTCTCTTCCAAACAATCTTTAGTTTGCTAATCTCGGGTAAGTCGTTTATAAGTTGCAGCGATTTAAATGATTACACTTTGAACAGTTTCCCCCAGTCTTATTAAAGTCGGTAAGAAGTCCATCGAAAGCACATTTTGGAATGGGTGCAAAAATTTCGGGAGACAGGGTCAGTAGCTAACAAAAACTGTGAAGTGGAAAATTCAGTAGTAAATGAAGTTACAGAGGTGACAATTTTAGGAAATGTTGTTCAAGATTCCACACTGAGTACAAGAAAGCTGGCGACAGCATCTGGTGTTAAAAGAAGCAGCATTCAAACGAAATTATTTAAAGTCAGTTTGGGGCTGCCCAAAAAACTTTTTTTTCTTGCAATAAAAACCAATTCGCATCCCTGAAAATAACAACTGTATCATCCGCATGCGCCACCACTATCTTATCTTATCTATGTATAAGTTAAACAAGATTGGTCCCATCACAGTACCTTGTGGTACCCCATGCCTAATAGTCCCGGGGAAACTAAGCATATCCTCAATCCTAACGTGCTGGACAAGTGCGCTCAAGTAGCTCTTCAGAACTCTCCACGCGATGCCCCTAATGCCACTACATTCAAGGATATCAAGCAGTATCAAATGGGATACCATATCAAATGCCTTTGCTAGGGCGCATTAGTGCATATTTTTTATTTAAATACCGTCTTACTAGTCACAAGATTGTCGACATTTGTCAAACACCCCTCAACGCCTACTTTTAAAATGGAACACCATATGTTTTATGACGGTTGTCAGGGTAATCAGGCGAGCGACGAGCGGCGAAGTGAACAAAATGTTCGCTTCTCGGAAAAGCGCTACTTTGTGCTTTTTTTTTTGAAGCGCATAACTGTACTTTGCGCTCGGATGTAGGAAAAATGTATTTATACCAACTTTGTGTTAATATTTATATTGTTTTCGATGTGTTTCAATATCGTAGCTATTTTTAAACCAGAACGCTTTTTTCGTTGTTTTATCTCGGCTTAGAATCTACAGAATTTCCCATTTTTAAAAGTTAAAGACCAGTTCAGGGTTTCCGACGTATATTTTAAACTCGGCATCATAAATCTAACCGAAGCGATCTCATTTATCATTCTATAGCGAAAATGATATTGCAGGTAATTTTAGCGCTCATCAAACGCGGGTGAGGAAAGAATGGGTATTCAAATCTTATTTTAAAATATTCTTTTATGCTCTCAATAATCGTCGGAAAATGAAATATCATTAGAATCGAAACAAAAAACTACTGGTCTATGCCCATTTCAAATCGAAGTTAAATATCTGAGAAGCTGAAATGTTTTTAATCGCTTTATTAGGGGACAATCGTAAGATGAAGAATGTCCCCAAAGTAAACAAAAAATGCCTCCGCAATGCAAACTCAGACGCCCTTTCTTTGAATTTTTGACGTTGCCGAATAATGCGAATCGCATTTGATTGTTAATGTGAGTTTTACTTTCTTCATGCTTTTTTATTCTTTTAGTTGAATGCACTAAATCCCTTACCCCCGCCTCTCTCCATACTTTTTCCTCACGATCTGTCCCAAACAATACACTGAACACACACGGAAAACAAAACAAGGCGTTTTTATGTGAACAACTACAAATCTACTTATTTTGTCAATAGGTCTCCTTGTTAAACTGCCGTTTATATATTTAGTATTTTGTCCTTGTCCAAATAAAAGTATAGCGTACTATACTGGGCTTACCGAGTATATATTTTTTTTAAGCGTTGTTAACTTCTAAGCAAATCAGTTTAAACGTGGATATCATTTGAATTGACCATTTTGTATGTGTACAATTTGTTTAGGCTGTTTGACGTTTTTTGTTTGTCTTTAATTGTTACATTTTTGTTAAAGATAATAATAATAATAAATACATGTTTTTGACATCGATGTTTTTTTAATAACATCGATGTTTATCTTAAACATCGCAACATCGAAATAAAATCTCAACTCAACCTCCGAACGGTGTAGTATTAAGTCTCAAGGCAATTCTAAAGACGGCGCTACCTCTCAACTCAACCTCCGAGCGATGTAGTATCAACTAATATAAAATATACATACAAATAAAAAAATAGTGACATAATATACAGGGTTGTCCTTATTTAGTGACTGGCATAAAGTTGGACACATATGGAAAAAAAATTTATTGATGGAATATTGAAAAAACTTTTTATGCCGATTATCTTTGCATAATGGAAAACCTAAAAATTTATTTTGACATTTGTCACGTGACTACTTGCTTGGCGGGAAAATTGAAAAAAAATTTTTTTTTTTCACGAGAAGTGGTATTATATGACGAGATATCGAAAAAAATTATTTGAAAAAAGTGTTTAGATTTTAATTTTATGCCAGTTCGCAAAGTTTGTAGTAAAAATATTTTATTATTTTTTAAATTTTTTGAAAAGATATATTCAATATTACTTTCATATTTTCATATGTTGTTAATTAAAGTGTGTTAAGTGATCGAAAGCCAATCTATTAATCTCTTGAATGTACATACATAATTAGTTGTCAGACAGGCTGAACACACTCAAGTACATGCAGGGTAAAAAGCTAAATTTTAAGTTTAAACAAATTAAAACTTTAAGAAACAATTAAAATATTTAACTAGGTAATAGATTTGTACCTTGTATTTTGATCATTTAACACATTTTCATTAAATTCATGGCAATGTGAAAATAATATTGGATATGTTTTCAAAAAATGTAAAACAAAATATTTTTCGAAGTTTTGCTTCAAACCTTGCGGGCAGGCATACAATTAAAATCTAAACGCTTTTCTCAAATAAATTTTTTCGATATCTCGTCATCTAATACCATTTCTCATAAAAAGCATTTTTTTTTTTAATTTTTTCGCCAAACGAGTAGTCACGTGACAAATGTCCAAATGAGTTTAGGTTATCCATTGTGGAGAGATAATCGGCATAAAAAGTTTTTTCAATATTCCATCAATAATTTGTTTTCCATATGTGTCCAACTTTATGCCAGTCACTATAAAGGGCAACCCTGTATATTATGTGACTATTTTTTTTATTTGAAAAGAAAAATTAAAATAAAATGCTTACCAATTTGTCGACTTATATCACTGACGCACAATTAATTGTGGATCCAATATAGCCCCCAAGTACTTAATCTCAGAAACAACATCAAGTGAAATGAATTTCACTTAACACACATTTCATTCAAGAACAGCACCATTTATGTTTAAAAAAAGGCCTACATTATTAAATCTTTGACAGTCCACCCTAGATCCAACAACCAAATTATTTAATTTTAGTTTATTTTGACACAACCATTTGTATAATATTCCTAATTTATTATTCACTATTGTAGCTACCTGATTAAAATCTTTACCAGAGACAGAAATTTACGTGTCATCCGCAAATAAATTAACAAAAGAGTTTTAGTCCCTCCTGCAGATCATTGACATAGACAATAAATAGAAGTGGCCTCAAAACACCCCCCTGCGGTACACCCCAACTGCTGTCTCTCCTTGTAGACATTTTATTATTAAGTTTGGTTTGATGGTACCTATCTGATTTTTTCCTAAACCCTTATATAATAGTGCATTTTTTGAAGGTAATCTCTCACTAAGATTTCAAGTACTTTGTCAATCACTGGTAGAAAATTCATCGGGCGAAAATCACTCATGCTATTTGGTTTTGAGACCTTTGATATCGAAATTACTACACTTTTTTTTTAATATGTTAGGGAACTTGCCTAAGGATGTATTAATTAAATATAGTAGAGGATAACCCACAACACAGAAGAGATCTTTCAGAAGCTTAATGTTTAGTAAACTATCACTTGTGCTTTTATTTTTTCAATCCATGCACAACCTGTTCCTAGGCGCGTTTTAATTTCCTTACGGTTTTCCTCCATAGGGCTATAGCTCTTACATGGAGAACGCCGGGTTAAAAGAAGTACACCAATGTTTTAAGGTTAAACATCCTACCGCTCTTTTCCTGGCCAAATAAAATATGTGTTTTTAATCCCTTAGGGCAAAAACTCACCCTAAGACCAAGAGACCTTCTCAAGTTTTCTTTTATAGAAGTTTATCACAATTTTTTTCGTCTGGGAATATTTGGTTCGGACGCATATTTAAGCCCGGTATCATAAATCTAACCGAGGGAATCTCATTCATCACTCTGCATCGAAAACGATATAGCAGGTAATATGGCGCTCATCAAAAGCCAATAACCGAGAAAATGGGTATTCAGATTCCATTTTAAAATATTCTTTTATTTCGTCAGTAAAGCTATCAGTTTTTTTTAGGTAAATTTAGAAAATATTATACAAAGTGATTTTTTAATACCTAATGCATGCAAACAATTCCTTGATAAAAATTAAGGATTGCATTTAATTCCCTCTGGAGTCACAAACCATCGAAAAGAATCGTTTCGTAACGTGAATCGATTTTCGATACTAACCCTTTAGGATAAATTGAAGTAATGATGAAAGTGTTATCGGCAGTATGTACTGATCTCCTTGTTTCAATTTTTTTTTTGCAAGAACTGCAGTTTATTTTTCTTTCTATGATTAGGCTTAAGGATAATTCTCGGGATAATTGGCATTTTTGCTCAGTAATTTGGTGCATACAAAAAAATTTACACAATTTCACACAATTTATTCACACAAATAGTACATAATACAATTATAAGTAAGTTGTACAATATATTTTGTATAATACAGGTTTTTTTATTAGCGCCTAGGTTGTGAGACCCGTATGCGCTGTATCAAATTTTTATTTTTTTTTAGATCTTTTTTTTTGGGGGCTAAGTTATTTTCTATATTATATGCCCAATGTAATATATTTAAACTTAAACTGAATTAAACTTAGAAGAGAAAAGAGCAAATAAGATACATTACCATTATACAAAGCAGATCTAAAAATGTCAGATTAGAGGTGTAAACACAATTCTTGGTTTTGTGATATGAATAAACGACTTTCCATTTTCAATTTGTTGATTGTTATCAGATTTCTAATGTGTATTGGCAAAGTATTTAATACTTTAGGTCCTAAATTAATAAGATATGTTATTTTTGTAAAATTTACTGTTTGGTTTAGGGACCTGTACATGCTGATTAGCCACTATTCTGGGGCCGCTACTCTTCCTCATTTATATTAATGATTTAGTACGTGTTAGAATATCGGGAAAATTTACCCTTTTTGCTGACGATACTTCCATCGTGTGGAGCGATGGATCGGTGATTCATCTGAGAGAGCGGATGGCTGTAGATCTGGTGGAGGTGAAACACTGGTGCGATGCAAACAGGTTGTGCTTTAACACGGAGAAGACTCATGCAATGGGTTTCAGATGTGATTTGGGGGAGATTCAGTTCGGCATGATACCTGTTCAGGGTGGACATGTGTGCAGGTTTCTTGGTGTCACTGTTGATGACAGCCTTCGTTTTGAGGATCATGTGTATGGACTTGCCGGGAAGCTCTCTTCTGCATGCTTTGCGGTGAGGGCCGCCGCTAAAGAACTGGGTTCTGAGACGGCTCGCACTGTCTATTTTGCCCTATTCGAGTCACAGCTTAGGTATGGGATTCCTTTTTGGGGTGCGGGTGCTCACTATCTAACTAATGCCTTATTTATTATTCAGAAAAGGGCAGTGCGTTTTATTGCGGGGATCAGTCAGAGAGAAACATGTAGACCCTGCTTCCTCTCTCAAAAGATACTGACCCTTACCTCTTTGTTTATACTTGAGACAGCCACCCTTATCTATAAGAATCGTAGAGCATTTCTGGGCCCCACCCCCCACTATGAGACTCGCCGGGCTTTTGACCTTCCTCTTCCACTGCCCATTCCATCAAGGGCTTTCACCCAGAGATCTCTAATTTACCAAGGAAGAAAAATCTTTAACAACTTACCTTTGAATATTAGGACTGTTTCCTCGGTGCGGCTTTTTCGAAGGTCTCTTACAGCACTGCTGCTGGAGAGAGCATATTATTTTTTGGACGAATTTTTCGAGTGACGACTGGACAGTGCGCCTCCGGGTGTTTGGAGTATAGTTTTTCGGCTACCTTTATGTATTGCATCCTTACCTCTCGCTTATGATTAGGTACGCTTAATGATTATGCACATTATATATACACATTTTTTACTTGAAATTTGATTTCTAATAGTTTTTTATGTTTGTCATTAAGTTCTCTGTTCCCTTTTATGTTTTTTATTGTTTATTTACTTTGCTTTGTTGTTTAGTTTCTTTTACCTACTTTAGATTTTAATATTATTTGTATGTTTTTAATTCAAATGTATATTTTTTTTAATATTTAAGTCTTATTTATTAACAATGCTTTGTCACATAAAACTTTGTTTTTTTTTTTTGACAATAAAGTATTTTTGAAATTGAAATTGAAATTGAATTATGGGTTTTTATAGGTGATCCCTTCGATACACATAACAACACATAGAGTGAGCAAAAAAGGCAGTGGATATTCTGTATTTTTTCATCAAATAATAGTCTTGTTGGATATTCTCTATCTCTTTTATAAATTGTTTTAAGTATCCTTTTTTTTGTAAAATATTTAACGGTCTCAAAGTAGTACTGTACAGGCCACCCCATACTATAATTCCATATCTCAGTATACTTTCTACTGGACTGAAGTATAGCCAGGTTAGACATTTTTGATTTAAGCATCCCCTCAATAGATAAAATTTATATACAAGGAATTTCAATTTTTTTGATAAATAGTCAATATGTTCATTCCATTTAAGGTATCGGTCTATTATAATTCCTAGATATTTGACGTTTTCTACTTCTTTTACATTTTCATTTAGCCGTTAGAGTTTGGAAGTTAGGCCTGTCTATCCTTGTTTTTGAAAACGCTACGTAGTTTTTTTTTTAACGTTTAAAGAGAGTCTGTAACAGTCAAGCCATTTTTTTTACCTTTGTGATTTCTGTTTCTGCAGTCAGTTTTGTATTTTCCCATGTCATTAGCAAACTTTAGATGAAAATGACAATTTAAGAAGCTTAAAAAGTATTCATGAACCTAAACAAATTTCCAGGTTTCTTGCTCAATGTGTGTTCAATGTGTGTTAGAAAACACTTATATTAAAACTTAATTTTTGCCGTTAGATTTTCTTTCTGTGGTGTCGAATACAGTCGATTTTGGTGAAATTTGGCAGTGTTGTTCGTTGTGACGAAATGCTAAGTCAGCACTAACTATTTGATAATTATGAGTTCCAGTGGCTTCCGGGGGGCAGTCTCACGAATATTACTGACAGAAAAATGTACGCCACTGACTTGTTTAAAAATTTTATTTTGTTTGCGGGTTAAGCAGCTAGAAATAAAACTATTTTATCTTTTGCGATTTACAGAAAAAAAAAATTTCGACATGAAATAAGTGAACCAAACTTTTTAGGACACATGTTTATATGAATTTTTCTACTTGCATTTGCTTAAGGAATGCGCCCTTGGAATTACGGTCTATCATTAAATTACACCCTGTATATACCGAAAATTAAAAACAAAAAACGTTTTATTAAACTTATGGAGGAAGACTTTTTGATTTTCTTTTTGTCCCTTTACTTACGACTCCACTTTAAGCATGGCCTATTTCTTCAAGTTCAATGAAATATTAAAAAAAAAATTCAAACTTTACATAGGGAAGACCCATTAAACTATATAACCTGAGCCTAATAAAATATGGTTATTTAATCCCGAAAGGGCAAAAACTCTTCCAAGAACTCTTCCAAGAACTGAACGACTACGGTTTCTTTCTTAAGTTTCCTCCTGGAGAACTTTATCATCAACTTTTTCTTCGTGAATATTTAGTTAAGACGCATATTTTTCACTCGGCACCGTAAATCTCACAAAAGATATTGTATTTATCGAGGTAGAATGAGATGATCATTAAGAATCTGTTTTTGAATGTCTGATATTTTGCGTTAAAAGCAGAATTTGCCACCCTATTTCTAATAAAGCCACGACGCGATGAGTGCACAAACGCATTTTGAAGCATTCGGAAATAAACAGTCAGTGTTTTATCATGTATTTTGATATTGCTTTAGCAGTTTTAATTATTATTGTTTCTTAGCGCTTTTAAAGTTTACAAAACGCAATGAAATGCGCTTATTCATTGATCTTGAAATGTTGGATTAACTCGATGTTGCGACTCTTCTCTTGAATTTACTGGCGATTTGTAATATTTTTGTATAAACATACACCACAGGTAAACATTAAATGAATGAATATCAGGTGATCTCGGAGACCAATTCCAATAACAGAGCCTGCCAGAAATAACGCTTTCTATAATTATAACAAGATCGGATATTACGACAGAAAATGTGGTATAATTAGGGTCAAAGTAGCTTTTATAACGTCCCTATTTTATTGCTTGTGGCTCACCCAAATATTCAAAACTTAGAAGCCATATAATTAATTCCTTCTTCCACCAAACATCACGTCGATCCTCCAGCCAAAGGACCAGGATATACTAAAGTCCTTAAATACACATTAAAATAATAAAATTCTTAAAAATTTTGATATGAAAATATTCCTAGAATGCTGTTAAAAGCCATTTTTCTCATTTTTGAAGCTTGAGAGCATCAACTCACACATACAGGATTTTATTTACGAGCAACAGAAAACTCTCTGGATGACAATTATCTTCGCTTAGCAGAATGGCTTCGACTACAAGATGATACTGGCTAAATGGGTCTGCACTTTACTTGTGGTTAACCTGGTAATACAAGAAAAGGTGATATTAACGAGGATGAAGTTTGGTGTCAAAAATAAACAGCGACGAAGTTGAAATGACCGAAACGATTACGTTTAAACATCAATTCAACATTTTCTAAAGCCTAATTTTTGCCTTGCTTGCTAAATTGGACAAATATTTTAGAAAACAGAAAATTACAAGAATTTTTTTTGTTAAATTGTAAATTATTATACCTAATTAAAATGGAAAAAACATGTTTGTTATTCTAACTTGTTACTGATAAATCTAGCAAGTTGATCGAATTGTTATATGCTTAGAACAAAATTATTTCGAATTTAACGGAATTTCGAGGTCAAATTCAACAACAGTAACATGATACTGATCAAAAATCGAATAGGTATAACTTTTTTAAGAAACAGGTTCTAACATATCTGCATCATTTGTTGCAGGTCAGGTTTTTGAAAAAAAACAATGGTATAATGTATCCAAAAAAATAATTTTTTGTAGCGTCCCGCCTACTACTGCGCCATAAACGTGTATTATTTTATCCACCGTGAATCACCCCTTACAGTAGACAGTCTTTACTGTGTTTTATCTGCTACGGTATGGGGTCGATATCGCTTTGCCCTTGCTATTTCTTTTTGTAATAATATCATTTTCTTAGTCTCCAGTGGAATGTGGTAGATTTAATTTTGTAGAAGTGTTTACTGGCGGCTTAAATACACTAAATCTATCCCCCCCGCCTCTCTCCATACCTTTTCCTCACGATCAGTCCCAAAACAAGACACACACGGAAAACAAAACTAGGCGTTTTTATTTCAATAACCACTAATCCACTTATTTCTTAAATATGTGTCCTTGACAAATGACAAGAAAAAATATAAACATTAGCCCGATGATACGAATGCCGATAGCTAACCGGAGCTGAAATAATTTGCAGCACTGAACCCAATATAATCGGCCTTTTGTAACAAACCCGGCTGTATATGTCTGGTCACTTCGCCGTTGGCAATTTCAAGGAGAAAATGCGCTATCAACCTCTTTTAAGTTTTGTGGCGCTGTCAGTACTCGACAGGCGGATGCATAGAAAAGGAATGGGCGGATGGCTTAATCGTGCCTACGGTTTATTGTGACATTCTCGGCTGTATACGTCGGGCATTTGGTGTAGAACTAGTTTAGTTCAGGTATCGATAACGATATCGAAATTATAATTTTAGTGCGATTTAAAATATATTAATCAGTATTTTGATTGATGGTTTTGGTCATTTGATTTAAACACTTGGTGGTTCTGCAGCCCATATATAGGTGTCACCACTGGTAGGTTACTGGTATGACGTGATGTGCTGCTTCCTTCAGTGTATTATTTAGTGTTGGTAATGTTTCATTTAAAATTAAATTGACAATAATTTAAGATTTACTTGCCGAGTGATTTCCTCCTTTTGGTTCAGAATTTGTCTCAGTTGGTTTTCTTGTTCGCCAACATTGATGATTTTTAGATAATTTACTTTAAAAAATTAACTGTTATGTTAAAGTTTGTGGCGTACGGATTATCCTCAAACAGACTGTTGATTTACTTCCCTTAGCCTTCGCATAATCCCTGTACCAGCATCAATTTTTTACGTAATAATCTTGTTTTCTTTTATTCGTTATCAAAATATCAATACGTTATTAACCGAGCACGTATGGCCTCTGCTTTTGTATTGAACTTCACATTATGGATCTATGGTTCTTCTTTTATTTCCATGAATATAGGCTCGAACGTGTAACTTCGGGCAATTTCCAATTCCTTCGAAAGAGACCGGCGTATCGTTTATTTAATGCTGTGCTTTTACGACTGGCCAAGTTCATTTATCAAGTGACGCTGATATCTGAATAGAATATTTATATTTCCCCTGCGAATGCTACTTTTATTCAAAAATCGTATTTGTAAATGAAAAAGGCCGATTAATGTGTCAGAGCTGACAAGGTCATTTATTATCGGTGATATTTTGTCGACGATATTTAGGCAATATTAAATAAATTATCAATATTCTTATTTTTTTTCTAGAAAAGTCAAATATGGATTAATTTAATTTGCAGTTTCATGTGTAATTCTAAGTATGACATATAAGTATGTATACATGTGAGAACATTGTTCTCTAGCCACTTGCTGAGACCTTATACAATAAGGATTAACCAAATTATGCTAAAACAGCTATTCTCTGGGCTACATGCCCCAACAAGCGCTGAACTAAATAGCACAATTTGGCGTATTTTGACTAACACAGTTAGTACTAAATTGTATAAGGTCTCAGCAAGTGGCTAGAGAACAATGTTCTCACATGTATACATACTTATATGTCATATTATGATTACCACTTGTCAAGGAGTATTCTCTTACTATTTATTGTGTTTGTAGTACCATACGGTATCTTTCACATCAGATTGCTAGAAACTTCTGGAGGATGGCGCCACCTGTATTGTACTGCCTAGGCAGAACAATATTGTGGCTATAGGGTGTTTCGATTTTTTAATGGTAGGTGTGCTCGCTTGTCATGCTTGCCCTGTACTGATGAGAACCAAAGAGTTCGAAACCGGTCTACAGGTAGCAGCAGCGTAGCAACCTATCAATCATTGGAAATAAAGATTCATTCTTTTCTTTCCCGGTAGTTTCTGCAATCTGAGTCTGTATTTAGTACTAACTGTGTTAGTCAAAATACGCCAAATTGTGCTATTTAATTCAGCGCTCGTTGGGGCATGTAGCCCAGAGAATAGCTGCTGTTTTAGCATAATTTGGTTAATCCTTATTGTATAAGGTCTCGGCAAGTGGCTAGAGAACAATGTTCTCACATGTATACATACTTATATGTCATATTATGATTACCACTTGTCAAGGAGTATTCTCTACTACTATTTATTGTGTAATTCTAAGGTTTGTAGCGACGTCCGTCCGTTTGTAGTAATCCGTTATAATTTTGTTAAAAAACTGAATTAATTTGTTGGTATGTCAAAGTCCCTGTGAAGTACCCTATTTACAACATACCTTGGGGCATCCGCAATGATTTTTAAGGCCCTATTATGCAGTACCTGGACCTTGTTGTGCTTTGTCTTATTTATTGTGCACCATGTTGGTACACCATAGGTCAGGATTGGCCTGACAAGTTGTACAAGTTAACTTTGGTTCTATAACTAATTCTACTTCTCTTGTAAAGCAAGCGGTAAATTGAACCTAAAAGCACTCAAAGTATACATAAGTTTCTAACTAAGGTGGACGACATCAACAATATAGTAAAGATATCATAAACCTGACGGTTCATTGACGTAGTAAAACTAAACTAAGATTAAGACTAACACAACAGCTCCTTATCTAGCACAGAAGGTACGAAATATCACGAAACATAACCAACAATGGAACAAGCGACATCACAATACAAAGAGTCAAACCAAAGTAAAAATTAAAGTAAATTAAAAGTTAAGGTAAAACCGACCATAACAAGGCAAGGGCATAAAGAAAGATGATTCTTCAAAAAATTAATTCGAACAAGAGCTTTTTTTTATCGGATAAACTTTTATTTTTTACGAAAACTAGATTGCTTAGAGATTTAACGAGAACAAACGAAATTTTTTTATCTATTACCGTTTGTTCGAGTTTAAATTGCTAAAAAGTGATCTAGTTTGAGTTCAAGATAGCGGCTCAACGATGGAGGTGAATATCCAGTAAAACTCTGATATAAACCTGAAATTATTCATGGTGTAGTTTTTCATTATCTAAATTCTACGGTTATTGAACTAATGTATGAAAATGCTACCCGGTATGTACCTAATTCCCACAGCTATGCATTTGCATTTACTGAATGTGACAGATGCACTGCTATAAGCTTTTCAAAATTTTATACCAGAAGGTTTCGTCGTCTGGTCGATTTTTACGACAATTTATACGCGCTCAGACAAATCCGCAGACATACAAACACAATTATTGTCGCAAACCAAAGTTTAATTTAAATGTGACAGGGGTAAGATGATTTATGGTCCCAAAAACAATTTTGTCGGGGTTTTATTACGGCGGCTTCTATTAAAATAAGACGAAAATATGATTTTTTTTCCTCAAGCTTGAAAAATAACACCCACCATGACTATTTCAGCGCTTTTTAAAACATTTTAACAATAACTTTTTGTAGAGACTTTTAGCAAGAT
Organism: Polydrusus tereticollis; assembly: GCA_963920685.1. NCBI lineage: Eukaryota > Metazoa > Arthropoda > Insecta > Coleoptera > Curculionidae > Polydrusus > Polydrusus tereticollis. The sequence goes on from OY987330.1 coordinate 17,402,692, forward strand.
AGATTACACAGGTCTGCAAAATAAAAATTTTTGAAATTTTTTTTTTGTGACAGCTGATTTATTTGTAATTTATAGTGCTGATTTAAAAAATGAAATCCATTTTTTTCTATCACGTCAGGTTATCTCACAAAAAAGGACCTACTTTGGGTAAAAAACTAACTAACGGAATTTTTACAATAATTGTTCTTCAGGTTCTAGCTTTTATTAAACAGGTAAGAGATGTCAAAGTTTACATTTACACAACACAGTATTGAAAAATGTTAAATTATCATTAGTCAAAAGTCCTGATAGAAACGCTTTCGTCTCCCATCAATGATTCTTTTAGTTTAGAATCAGAAAGAGAAAAAATATATAAGGTGTTTCATTTAAAAAAAATCATTTTTATGTAGTGCCAATATTTTGAGCCATCCTGTATAACGCAAAATATTTTTACGTTATGCTTCATTGCAAACCCTATAACTCTTATAAAAAAACTTTTTCTTATATCTCTTGCAGTTTAGGCGCTATCGAAGGCGAACGCCTTGTTGACACACCCTGTATATTTTCATGTGCGCTGTACTAAACGGTATACCACGTATCTTGAGCTACCTATCTATGGCATAAATTTTGTTCACTTGTTTTTTTTAACAGGTCGCTTAACATTCCCTAAATATCATAAAAAAAAGTTACTTGGTAACGCCGCGCCGCCAACAAATTTAAGAAACAAAATATGAGTATAAATATGCTTTTACACTAAATCCAATACCAAAAACTATACAGGGTGTTTCATGTAGAAATCGTATTCATATTTAATAACTTTCGTTTGGGTCACTCACCCATGATGTAAAATTGTTTTACGTTATGCCTTTTGATTTGATATATTGTAATTCTAATGTTATCTGAGCCGAACCGTATTGGCACCCTGTTTAAATAGAAAACACAACTTTAGAAATTAAAGTACTGTTTTTAATTTCTTTGGTGTAAATGTCACAGGGCTCGTATAGTTTCACTTAGCATTTAACTTACTTACATTTTTCTAATAAAATTACTTTCTAAAAATAGCAGTAGACAGGAATCGGAGAACTGAAACCATTATTAACAGAAAAAAATGCGCATTCCATCATGATCACTTCCTTAGATTCGTTTGTTCAACGTCCGTCGTATTGTCAAAACGTTTCCTGAGCAAGATAGCCATTAATCTTGCAGGGCCACTCATGGCAAGGCATCGTTGCTAAAGCCGTAATCTGTGTCTCTCTGGATTTATCTCTTTTTCTTAGTCTGCATGCCTTGTCAATCTGACCTACAAAACGTGTTATAGGATTAGCAGTCTCAAGTGAATTGTCCAGTTATTGTTTAATTCTTAGTGAATACCCAGGGTGATTTCTAAATTAATTCTTATCGATTGTGGATTATTATTATTGGGGAAGATAAGAAAAATAAATAATATTATTATCTTTCCGCGCAGTTGTTCAGCTTAATTAAGTATGTGAGAAGAGGTCTTCAATGTGGTAGTAAATAATACATCCTGCTGTTTGATTAATTTCACAAAAGTTATTTGGAAAATTTATTCTTAAATGTGTCAGTTCTAAAAAAATTGCAAAATTGAGCGTTTTAGTGGTCTGAGCAGTTTCTACAAAAATATATATGTGTTGTGCCTTTCTTTAATTTGAGGTAACTTTAAGGGACCTACTGTTTATCGGAGCTCGCGCATTTTCAATAGAAATTTATTACATTGTGATAAATAAGGGAAAACAATTAAAGTTTTTTTGTGAAAAGGACAGTTTTCACACAACCTATTGATTTAGAACTTATAGAGCAACACTTTTTGCAAAACATTGGACATTTATCTTTTTCTTTCTTGCGGTACCTTTACCTAAACTTTGTTGCAGTTGCAATTGATCGGTCTTTTAATAACCTTACACGATTACATTACAAAAATTATAATGAAAGCTTTTAACATTTCATGAGAAATGCTCCTCAAAAGACGTAAAATGTATAATTAAAAATTTAAAATTTTTCATTAGAGAAAAATTAAATAAATCAAAAGTTTCTCTTTAAGCAGCACCAATTGGGCATATTATTATAAACAAATTAAAAGTCTCTCACTATTATTATAGATATATCAGATTTTACGCTACAAAAACTGCCAAAAAATTACACATTTTCGGGGTTTACAACATTACCGAAGTAAGCCTCGCTATTTTATAAATTTAATTAGTGCCAGAACTCTCTATTTGCTGTTATTTTTCAATAACGCAAAAACTTGCATTTTACTATTTTTTGTAAGATGTTGCATAATTTAAATAATTTCCAAATTTGACGTAGCTACTTCCGAAATGGTGTACCCATTCTATGGAAAAACAAATAAAAATTATTTTTCGTTATAGTGCTCACGATATGGGCTATTTGAGAACTCTCATTACCTTTAATGGAAGGTTTCCTGACGAAAACCACAGAAACGAGGCGGCTGGTTATTTTCAAATTTATCATTTTTGTTTGTGCTGAAATCATAATTCCTTCATTATTGTTCCGATAAATTATTCCAGAGGGTGATCCGCAAAATACTTAATTTTTATTTTCCTGCATTTTTATAAAAACTGTGTTTTTTTTTGGTTTTTTGGTATTTTGTTTAGTGTAGAGAATATAGCCATTGCAAGTTTTAAAATTATTATTACTTTTGCATGAGAAAATTTGCATGCTAATTAAGAGGATGAATTTGACACCAAGTTTAAACAGAACTTTACATAATTCATTCAGTTTTTGGCAATTCATTTTGATAATGCATGTACGACTCACGTTTTTAACAATGAGCTACACAAAACTTTAACCTGTGTCTTCACAAGCCGACTGGTTCAAATTTGCTTTACAATTGGAAAATAAAATCCTTTTTGAATTTTACTGCATTATCATTTATTAGTGAATAATTACTCCTCCAGTATATACCCTGGCATGGGTATGACATACAAACACCTTTTAACTTGGATGCGTCAATAAGAATAGAGATTCGTTGTTACTATGCACGTGGCGTATGTCGTACTTAAATTTGCGTGTTAGAGAATAATACAAAATATCAGACAATTTTTTATACATGAGGATTTAACTTGAACATATATTTTTATGGATTTGTACAACGTTGCCATTACTTTAATATGCGGTGTTGCCAGTTATATTGGATGTGAATATAATGTATTTTCCTCTATTTTTTTAGCATTTAGGTGTTGAAGAAACACATAATAAGTTAGCGACGTTGCCGCTTAGATTAGTATTTCATTGCATTATATTCCCTAAAATTGAGTTCCACGCTTTTACTTTAACTTTGTACTGGGTCACGACAGAAATATGACGTGTGTCCCAAACAATGCATTATACGTTTGGAAATGGGAATATATTGGTTGATTAAGCAGTCTTTAGATTTTTTTCACATGAATAAAATAATTACTCTACTTTTGGTTAAATTTTCAGAAAAAAAATGTATATTTTGTAAGAAATTGCAATTGTTTATAACTTTGAGAATTTGTAGTGCTTTGCAAAAAACGTTGCTGGAAGGTCACATATCGATGTTATGTAAAAACTTCGTTTCCCAAAAAAGAAACTAAAATACGAATATAAAATTAGAGTTTTTTGCCAGTAAAGTTCAGGTTAGAAAATGTTTTTCCAAAAATGTGTTTCTTTTGTGTTGATAAAAATATAATTAATTCTTATTGAAAATTGCTGGTTGTGAGAAGCGGTACCTTACTTACTAATGATTTACATAGAAACTAGACGGATTAAAACAAAAAGAACGCTTGACATACATTGTAACACTTTTGAACTCTGGAAAAAAACCAAAAATACGTGTCTGCATAGTTTGCAGTAAACAATTCATGTAAACACTTTGACAAAACCAACATTATGGTTTCCAGCGACAAATTTTCGTTGGGTTAGACAATCAATTACTGCCAAGCCAAACATAAAAAAAAATTGTTTTTATTTTTAGTGGATATCTGGCAATTTCATACACGACAGTTTCAACGGTTCATAGTCTTGTCGTAAAAAATGACATTTACTAAACTTTCATAACAATCAAAAATTTGCCCGGGAAAATTTCTCTCTTATAACATTGATGATAAAACCAACAATAAAGCCTTTAGTACAACAATTTCTAAAAATACATACATATTAAATAATATGATTATGTTATGTTGGTGCAGATAAGACTTTTCCAATTTTTTTAGTAATATTTTCATTGTTGCACGAACTTGTTGGTGTATGCCATCCGCAACTCCCGCGTCAAAGACAAAGTAAGCGTGCGAGTAAAATTACATTCTTTCGGCTTTATCTGGGTATTAGCATTTACTCGAGTTAGCAATAAACTCTTTTCATTGGGCTAATACAAGCAACACATGTCGTAGAGTTCTAAATACATCACAAACTATTAATCCGTTCATCAATTTTGCTACTGCCACAAAGACTAAACGCATTTAAATTTGTCAGTGCAGTACTATTATTGTTGTGTGGGTCTTGCAACGCGATATCCTCTGATGTAGCTCCTAGCGCTTTCCACGTACATAATAAATTAGTGAACAGAAATTTGTTCTCTAATTAGATATTTGGAACGCTTTGTACTATGTAGCAAACTAACAGCTATTATTAAACATCATTCAATACATGTTTCAAATTTAATTTTGTGTAATTTAAAGGTCAATAAACAACGCCGAAATGTTATAAGCCAAACCGCAAGTAGTTTTTGATGTAATTAGCTGAGGTAGGCACATACAGGCTACAGGGTGATTTATTATAGACCCACTCCCTTAACTTTTTTTTTATGTAAATATTAGTATGTAGGGTATTTAAAATATTTCTTGCAGGGTTGTCCACAAATTTCCTCCACTTCATATACCGGATATCGCATATATTATCCTAGTTTTGGATTCTAAATTATTAAAAATCATCTGTCATGTAAGTGTATCCAGTTTTAGGTATGCCCTCCTTGTTTAATGTTCTACAACTTGCAAATTTATCTTCATTTCTCCACTCCAATTTTACTCTTCATCTCTTTAACTGTACAGTGCTTCCATTTTAATTTGTCCCACTTTTAAATGGCTGTAAAATACGTATTTTTTGAACTAGAACGTTGAATAAAAAAAGGAATTGTAAGGGTTTGAGTAAAGTTTTATGTCGTTTAGTCAAAAATAATTTAAACTGTCAAATGTCAAAATTATTGACATAACTTACTTTTTTTTTAATGGAACGCCTGGTATATCACCACATATTTAAAAAGACATTTTTTTCTGATTACAAAAATATACCATACATGCCCTTTCTTTTTATTTGTTTAGCCTAAATCGATATAAACATGATTATTTTCAATAATTATTGTCATAGTTTTTATAGTTATTCTATGATAGAAGATTTTGTGGTTTTTAAACTAAACTATAAATTATTGGACTAAAAAAACAAAGAATGTTTAAGCTAACCAGTTTAGTAAATTAATGAAATATGTACATGTAAAACTGATATAAATCGAATTAACAAATAATGAACCATTAAGAAAAATAATTGTCTGTATTTATAAGTGCTGCTCTACGTGACCTCCTTCATTTTCAATGCACTTAATATAGCGTTTCTTTGTATGCCCTATAATTTTTAATAGAGTGACTCTATTGTTTTGCACCTCTCGGATGGCACCTCTAATTCTAATTTTTAGATCATCCAAAGAATAGCACGGCGTAGAATAGACAATATTTTTTACGTGACCCCATAAGAAAAAGTCGCATGGTGTTAAATCGGGACTATTAGGAGGCCACTTTATTGTACCCGATTTTCCAATCCACTGTAAATATTTTCTATCCAGAAACATTTTTACTGGGATAACGTTATGTGGCGGTGCCTGGTGCCAAATTAAATATCTTGAGAGGGCTATAGGTAAACCGTCAATTTAGTCTTCAATTTCTGCTTCTAGCATATTCAAATAAACCTGACCAGTCAACGAACCTTTAAAAATTATAGGATCCAACAGGTGTTCACCAATTAACCCGCACCAAACACTAACCTTGACCTTGAAACTGAATGTCCTGTATTTGATAAGAATTTAAATCTGACCAATAGTGCTTATTTTGGCGATGGCAACCTCTGCTAGTCGAGAAAGATGACTCATCGGTCCACAATATTTTATCCAAAAATGTGACATCCCTTTGAATTATCTCCAAGATTTGTCTGCAAAACTGCAGTCTGTTTCCCTTTTGCGCTGGCGTTAACTTTTGCACCCTTCTTAGTTTATAAGGGCGAAATTTGTATTTTTTTAGCACTGCGTGGGCTGATCCTCTACATACTGGCGATTCTTTAAGTAAGTCACTTAATGCATTTTGAGGATAAGCTCTAAAATATGCTAAAACATCAATTTCCGTTTCCTCCGTCAAAACGGTTTTTGGCCTAATAGTTTTTTTTCGATTCAGGCTACCAGTTTCGAAAAACTTCTTTTTGAGTCTATAAAACATTTTCTTGGATGTAGCTCTTCTACCTGGAAATTGCAGTCTATATCTTCTAAGCGCCTTTGTAACACTACCAGTTTGTCGATAGATATCGAACATAAAACATTTTTCTTTTGTGGAATATCTCATTTCGTGTCCTTACTAACAAACTATACTAGAGAACAACATTCACAAATATGACATTTGCAATAACTATAAAAACTATGACAATAATTATTGAAAATAATACACGCGGGTATCTTGATGTTTTGAAAAAAATCCAATTTTAATCATATTTATATCGATTTAGGCTAAACAAATAAAAAGAAAGGGCATGTATGGTATATTTTTGTAATCAGAAAAAAAATGTCTTTTTAAATAGATATGTGATAATATACCGGGCGTTCCATTAAAAAAAAAAGTAAGTTATGTCAATAATTTTGACATTTGACAGTTTAAATTATTTTTGACTCAACGACATAAAACTTTACTCAAATCCCTACAATTCCTTTTTTTATTCAACGTTCTAGTTCAAATAATACGTATTTTACAGCCATTTAAAAGTGGGAAAAATTAAAATGGGAGCACTGTACAATACCGTACCAACATTAGAAAAAAAATTCCCTAACGTCTCGACCATCACATGCTTTCATTTCATGTCAATCATCTTACCAATACAATAGTCACGTATACCACTTTCTGCCTTCATTCCTCAACATTAATTTAACCCCAATTCTTCACCTCTTTGATTCTACTGTACCATAACAAAATTTAAATGTCTCTAACTTCTCGATTATCATGTACTTTTATTTCGCATCAATATAATACAAAAACCTTTCAACAATTTTTATCTTTTCTTAAAACTAGTCTTTATTAAGCACATTATTGACTACTTAAAAGTTGAAACCACTGGCCACAATTCAGCATAAACTTCTACATACTTATATCAGTTTTAATTAGCAAAACTGCTCAAGGTTTAATGTGAAGAGGAAACAAAAGGACATTTTTTAGATGCATACAAGATACAAGAGGCACATACTTAACATTTTGAGATCTTGCCTAATGTTCATTCACTGCACTACTGTCCCTCAAGTGTTGGCCAGTGTAGCCATGCCCATCTCTGGAACTATCATAATCAGTGTATCTAGTAAAAGAGGCCACAATAAAAAAATATTTTTAATTTTAATTTTATACTTTCTACATACATACTAATATTTTGTCGCTTCTTTATAAACTTGGAATATTATTCATACAGCATAACGTTTTTTAAACGTAACCTGCTTACCATTTTAATTAAAATAAATGTTAATCTGAAAACCTTAATTTTTAGCGCATTGTTTTAAAAAAGTTAGTTATATTCGAGCTTTAAAAACCTTGTTTTTTGGATAATCCTATTTACATTTAAATTATGTTTTTGCTTATTCGCCAGGTTTCATCACTTTTTTCTCCTTCTCTAAAATTGCTTTTATATTTTGCGAGTTTTCGGCCGCGTCTTTTAATTTCGCAGGAATTATAGTTCGAAAGTCTTAAGCCACGGGATGATTCCTTTGAAATTGTTTTTTCGCTGGAAATTGTCAACGATATAAAAAGTTAAGTAGTAGATTAGGTTTCGACATTTAAATTGTATTCTATTGCCAGACGCTACCGGTATACATAATAAGGATATTTTGTGCCTAATGTACGAAAGGAATGATCCGTGTCCGCTTAAAAAAAACTAGGGCTTTAACGAAAACAAGAGTCCGTTCAATTTAAACTCTTGAATTCAAATTTAAATATATAATTCTGCTCGACAGTCAGAAATTTCGCCACCACTATAGATAATTATATTCTAATATTTTCCCGAAAATTAACCTTATTATCGCACATTAATTGGACTTAATATAAATTTATTTACCAGCGACCACCGTTGGTTAATGGCTATTTCGAGTGCAAGGCCCAAACTATAACTAATGCACGTTTTTTTTTTTAATTTCAGGAACTTATTTAGATTTTTCCAATATTCAATATTTAACACGTAAGTTATGGTATTTGGTAAACGAAAACATTTAAAATAAACACTGGCATAAGGTCCTACGTCCCATAATCTTTATCCTTTATTAAAAAGACACTTTTAATAATTTTTAGTATAGAATAAAGATTGTAGGACCTTAGACCGGTGTTTATTTTATAAAGAACTACACACACTTATCAGCCATTCAATTTATATAAAAAATGTTTAACCCCGTATGCGTCGTAAGTATTTAATTCAGTTTTGAAGCTAAACACCATTACAAACGAATATTAGACCATTTTATTAGTTACCAAAGAAATCAGCTACAAAGATCATCGCATTTAATTAATCCACCAAGCCACATACAGCGTCTTGTGTCCCGAGCATCCACAACTATAAGTTAGGAACTTAAAGGCGCATTTCAGAAAAGTATTTTTAATATACGGGGTACCCCAAGGACATTTTGAACATTTACTCTAGTTTAGGTTAGTAAGACGGCAAAGGAATTTTTTCTTCTATACGTAATGATTGCCAATGCTCACAGTTCTTAGTTTTACACAACTTTCTAGTGGCTCTTTTTGTAAAACAAAGTTTAAATTCAATACTTACCTGCCTGTGAACCTCCAGAAAGTATTACCGTATCTATCATGGACTGAAACATTTCTAATTGAAAAGCTGGAAGCAGCCCGTTTATTGCTCAGTATATTTATAAGTTCTTTAAACTTAAGTTTATTAGTAACTGTTTGGGAACCGTATGTCAATCTAAATCAAAGCCAGACATAAAATCCTGTTCTTTTACAACGTGAAATATTATTATCGTTTGTAGTAACGCGACTTTAAGTAAAAATATGCCAATTAGTTCTTTTGATATAACGCCGACTTACCCCTCGGTTACTATTTCAATATCTATATCTGAAATATTGAGATAATTTCTTATTGGCAAAGAAAACCTATGTCCTCTGTTGCCATAGCGACATAGCGGGTCACTAAGCGCTGATTGGTTTACCAGGGACGCTGGGTGGCAGAGCTAGGTGGCCCACTTTGTAACGTCAATGACTCACTCATAGTTAGAGCCGCGGTGACAAAAATGCCTTGGAACTCCCAAACGGATGAGAAGCACGTTTTTGTATAGTTCGAGTGTCGTTCTCGAAATCCGTGTTGTCGAGTAGGGGTCTGGCGCTCGGCGGTGAGCGGCTATAATATTTTTTCCAAATGTTGACCAGCGGTTTAAAAAACATTTCCCAAACGGATAAAAATTACTGGAGGGCATCTAGGCAACCCCCCAATTACCGGAAAAATATTTTCATCCGATTTGATCCTTGCCGTAGCCTCGAGTACAATCAAATGGACCCAAACTCCGAAATTTAAAAAAAAATCAGCCGCATGCATGCAACCGGACTAAAATAAATCGTTATTGTTTATGGTTTAAAAAAAAAAAGTTTTTATCCAAAATGAGCCTGGCTAAACTATGCCAAATAACAAAAAACCTCGCCAGCACGCGTGATTTTGATCCCGGAGTTCTCCGTAAATTTTCTGCGAGATTTAGATGAAAGTTTCGTAAACTTATTTGTCTGGTTTAAAAATAAAAAAAAAATGAAATGCTCCCGAGAGGCGGTAAAATGTTGAGTTACTATTCAATGGTAAGTAAAAATTTTCATGGATGTTCTGGAAGATCTGGTCTTGGCTGCAATAAATTTGGATGAAAATAATTTTTCGATGTTCTTTAGGTGTCAAAGAACCTGTGTGCAAATTTTCGTCCATGTTGGAATTACTTTATCAAATTTTGCCCATTTAAATTTTGAAAAACTGTTATAAAGCTATGGCGACACATGGAGCAAAAAAAATTTTTTTACATATTCTCAGACACGAACTTTAGCTCCCTGCCCAATTTCAAGTTTAAATGAGATCATTTTTTTCCCCCTTTTTTTTTCATTTATTTTGAGCTCCTGGAAGAGCTCTTTACAAAGATCAAATCGGATGAAAATATTTTTTCGGTAATTGGGGGGTTGCCTAGATGCCCTCCAGTAATTTTTATCCGTTTGGGAAATGTTTTTTTAAACCGCTGGTCAAAATTTGGAAAAATTATTATAGCCGCTCATCGCCGAGCGCCAGACCCCTACTCGACAACACGGATTTCGAAAACGACACTCGAACTATACAAGAACGTGCTTCTCATCCGTTTGGGAGTTCCAAGGCATTTTTGTCGCCGCGGCTCTAACTATCATGGCACTTCGAAGAGGATAGTTCGATTCGCAACGGGGGCGTCGTTTCTTAGCACAAAAGTGTGTTGTATTAGTTCAGTTTCTTTCTGCCGTAAAGTGGCAATTTTTAATATAGTGTTTGTTCCGTCGTGTCACGGAAACTTCAACTCCAAAGACTTGTATTTAAGACCTGAAGCAAGAAAGTACGGACATGCGTCTGACACAAAAAGTGTGTGTTTCTGTTGTTCGATCAAGACAAGTGATACTTTTCTCAAGTAATAAGGACTCATGAGCATTCGTTTTCCGTAGGCAACCTACTAATTAATCTTGTATAATTTCTCGGCGGCATCATTTCAGAGAATAGTGTTCAGATATTATTTGAACGGAGTCCGTAATGTATCAATGTCTATCCATACTAAACTAAACTAAACTGTGAAAATTAAAAACATTTTAAAGCAATTAAAGTGTTGTATGAAATCTAGCAAAATATAAATGATCCAGCCTAAACTGTGGCCATACAGTAATTGCATGAAGACAAACTAGCAGTTAGATCAGTAACCGTTAGACCTAAGAACACTTACTTGTTAAAGATGTATTTTAATTTAGTTGTGAACTTAGGCAAATGACATTATATTGAGACATTCACTTGCACACATTATAAATTGGAGTCACACTATTGCTTAATTTTTTGTAAGGCACCACCAATAACTCTAAGTTATCGCCATTTTTGCCATACCACAACAGACTTGTGTCGTCGACGAACAATGTAAAAGCATATTGAATACGTAACGATGACAGATCCTTTCATTTCATTTACAATAACACAGGACTTATTTTCACTTAATTTAAGGGCTTATTCTTAAAATTAAATATTTGGAATTGGGCTTCGTAGAATCTGCTTGTTAATTCCTAAGCCGCTTATAGTTAAACCCCAGTTCTGTTCGGCACGTTAAAACACCTTTTTTTTACAACCCTCAAAAATAACATAATACTTAATTACAGACCAAGTGCCATTTAACACAGTATGCAAAATTTGTATTTATACATCCGTATTCAGACCATTAAGAGAAACCCATTTAAACATCAAAAAGCACAAAAGCTATTTCCACAACGTCCAAAGCGATCTATAAAAAATAACCGCTCCAGTTATTAAAATACATACACCTGTTGTGTTGCCATTAACCTGCTCTTTTTGTCCATTTTTTATTGTTCTTTTTTCCCCGTCAATTTAAAACAAATAAAAAGACGTTAAAGTGCCTTTAGTCATTTCGCGGCCTTTGCAAACGAAACTTAAATAATGACCTTTGATGTTAACATCAAACGGAAATGTTACACAAACCTTTAACGTGTTTTGCTAGGCGCCGTAGTAAGTGGTAGATACATCTATCTCTTTTTTGTTAAGGGGCATTATATGTTTTTTACAAAGAATAATTTTTCTTTGTTCGGGGTAGTATTTCGCGGCGTTCTTTTTAATTTTATCGGCTTTGGAGTGGTCCGTAGGGGATGACTACCCCTGTAAAAAGTTAATTAAAAAAATACTTTTGGGGAAGTCACGCTACACGTTGACGAAGATTTGTAAAATTACTGTATCTAGCTGCTACGTAGAGATCACGAATTATTTTGACTTTTATGGCAACCAAAGCTCGATTTTTTTTTAAACAATTTTATTTCAATCCAGAGAATTTTTAAGGTAATACCCGAAAGTGAACCCATAAGTAGGTAAATGGTGTTGCTAGGGACTCTCCCTCCTCACTAAATCTAAAATTAACAACCCAAGAAGCGACAGCAAGAAGGTTTTAATTAATGAAGACGATTAAACAGTAAAATTAGGAAGTATTTGGAATTTATAGATTGAAAGATATGCTACTTTTTAAAGGTAAGATTAGTCAACACCTTCTCCCACCCTCAGTGGCCCGGCCAAAATTTCATATGAGTGCCTATAGTATATCTCTAAGAGGATACAAATTTCGATAAATAGTGTTTTGCCATATACCTAACTTGTGTGTGTGTGTGTGTGTGTTAAGTCAATGGCTCTGGTTGAAACCAAATGGCCAGCTCGCGAATATATTTTGTTACAGCTTATTATGGATTATTTTTTCTATTGAATTAAGGTACCTTACATTTCTGTTTCCTATGCCAAACTCTGTGTATTTCAAATTTCTGACTATCATCTATCTATAATATACCTAACTGTTTTTGAATATTTAAGGTGTAACATAACAACACATCCTTTCGGTTTCCTAATAGTTCCTATTTTATTTTTGGGCCGAAATCTCACACAAAAGTTCTCGTTACAATTTTTTTTCTTCTTCCGAGAGTCCGGATGCATTGCGACCAGGTTTGGTCCATTGTGCTCACCCTAGTTTGTTCTTACATCCACTCATTTATTCCAGTTCCTTGCACTAGTTTGTGTAGGTCAACTTGTTATTCCAGTAGGTTTTGTGTTGTTTGCTTGTCCATCGTTTTATGACATCTCGTACTGTGCACCTTGGGAATCCGAATGTCGATTCTGGACCAATGAATGTTTTTTCCGACCCCTTTCTTGCAAGTTGCAAGGGTAAGCCTTTTCGTTTTCTGTAAAACCTTCATGTCCTTGGTACAGTCCACACCAGTCTTGATGTCACCTTATTGTATGTTAGCGCTCTAAGGGTTGCTTGGCTGTCGGAGTATATGTGGATCCGCTACAAAGGGCAAATAAGTTATTGAGAAAAATCTTACATTATATCTTCCAGTTTCGACATAAAACACATTACATTTTATATTATACTTTATAAAATACTTGTCCATGCATATATCAAGATATAGATTAGTAGGAGTTTAAATTTGATTACTGACTTCTTTCTACATGAAATTAAACCATACTTGATCATATTTGATAATCGTTTTTGACACTAACAACACTCAAAATTAGTTTAATTATGTGTCACAAAGCATTACTATGTTCACTTATTTGATTGATAATAAAGTCATTATCTAAAGTGTTCAATATTCCCTTTTCACACTTAAGAAATTTATTAGCCGATTTTTTATAAACTTTAAAGTAAAAAATGACCTTTCGCATGCAACCTGTGGGGTTGGGAGGGTCAAGAAGTATTTGTATGCAAATGTGAGTGTCTTGCAAGCTTCGCTGTACAAGTTGGAGCTCTTGCATATATCTCCGATTGGCGGTACTTCTGTGTAGCATGAGTAAACTCTTTTAAATCATCATCGGTCTCAGCTTCAAAATTTATAACAGAATATTAATACGATATTGACATCCTTAGTCTCTCGCAAGCATTTACAAGATGGATCCGTTCGTCTTTCAATATTTCCAGCCCTTATTAAGTCAAATGAAGTCAGAAGGAGAAAGGAAAGCCATATCTTAATAGAGTTCTTTGTTATTCTGAAATTGCTTTTTAATACTTTCAACTATTGCATCTAAAATGACGTTGTGTACTTCCACAGTAAACTCTTGATACGCGTCTTTATAAGCAAACTCAATGCCGTTTGTGGTAACGTTACATTAAGTAAAAATATGCAAATTAGTTCTTTTGATATAACGCCGACTCACCGCTAGGTTACTATTTTATCTCAGTATTCCTTATTGGCAAAGAAAAACTAGCGGAGCTAGGTGGCCCGCTTTGTAACATCAAGGGCTCACTTATTGCAATTCGAGGAGGACTGTTCGATTCACAACGGGGCGGTCGTTTTCTAACAATAACTGTGGCTGATATTTATGTTTTTGAGGTTTGTTTATCAAAATAAAGAGGGTTTTCAGGGTGTTTGATCCGCGCTTAATTATGAGACCAGATTAAAAACTCTTTTATTGCCGGTAAGTCATAGATCTGCCGAATTTCAAAGATAGATATTTCACAGGTTGCAAATTTTTCAATACACCAAATAGTAACATTAGAGATGCTCTCAATTTAAATGTATTTAAACATCGTTTAAAAACATATTTGCTTTTATAGGAGCATCAAAAGACCCTTGACCAGCCATTTTTTTACGTCCCTTACTCTTCTAGGTAGCAAACTTTCTTGGAGCTGTATGTCTGCACTTCTCTCTTCAAATTCATTAGAAGTACACTCTGTGAACGCATTTGCTGCTATTTTTATTTCAGGCATACTTCTTTGTTTTAATTTCAGTTGCTCATGCATGCAAGATAGTTGGTAGTTTTTAAATGGGTCAAGACCGCTGGTTTGTAAATATTTGGAAATGGTGATGCTAAATATTCTGAAATAAATTTGAGATTATAGATCGTTTCATATTAGTGTAGTCTCGTAAGGCAGACTTCTCAGAGCAGCAGCAAACAGCAGTAGCGACATAATATACATCGCTATACTGCGTACTAATTCAGAGTGAGTCTAAATGTACAGACAAAGAACAGCTATGTAATATATTGTTTTATACAAATAGTCATTTAGACATTAGACATTAGGTAATATTCCACTTTTTTTGTTCGCATACTTCTCATAGTCTCATGCATCGGACTATACACGTACGTGCTTTTTTAGCTCCAATACAAAATGTTAAATTTATATTCCAATAGATAAAAGCTGCACAATATTATTTCTCACTTGTCGATAAAAAGTTTTTTAGCAAAATGAAAAGTTCATAGTGTCTAGGCTAAGCTTATACTAAAAGAGTTTTCTTGTAAAGTTATCGAGTAAAAACTTACTTTCGTCTTTCCCAAAGCTAATATTCCACTTGGAACCATATTAAATGGCAAATACAAAAACGGCAATGGATATTAGGACAGTATATTGCAAATATATTTTAGGGATTTTTTAAGCCTCGATTTTTTCTTCGATGCAAACTTATTTTTGGATCAAAATGACAGACCAATTAATATTAATTTGTTTTTTATGTACCACTTCAAAATAATGACAAGTTAAAGTAACAAATTGTTAAATGATCTTATAGCGTGTTACGAATACAATTAGCAATTACTTCGTTATCTGCAAGTAAATTAATAAATTTCGTTTTACCTTATGGATAATCTTGATAAGATGAATTAGTGTTTGGTATCAACAACAAGGCACATTCAATGATGGTAGACTATTATCTAACTAGTTCAGGAAATTGCATTCCTGCTAGGAAATATTTTTAGTTTACATTCGTGCCTGATGTACAAGTCCACTTGTTGAAGCTATAATATTATGTAGAAACATATTATGGAACTAGCTTATTTTGAATTATACGTTTCTTAATCAGTTCACTTCGTGGTAACCCATATTTTTTAGAATCAGAGTTTTTATTGTTTTAACCCTGCAAATGATTCCATTTGATGAACAAATAATCCTTTCCAAATATTATCACGCTAACTTCAGAAACCAATTGGAAACTTTTCTATTTTAGCTTTATGTGCAAAATTCACTCTTCATGAAAAGTTCTGCTTGTTGAAGAAATAACATTCAAAGCACAAAATTTGACTTAGCATGTACTGGGAGTCAAAAAGAAGGAAAAAATAAATATCGTTGTAGAAAAACTACACTTATGGTAAAACATATTTATTTTTAGAATCCTATGAAAATAAAAAAATTTTATGTTGAACTCCTTAGAATTATAATATTATCTATAAGCCCTATTATTTTCATTATTATTCTTTTTTTATTTGTTTTTATACATATGCTTTCAAATGTTAATTAAATGTTATTTTATGCTTTATTGCCTTTAAACTTTGAGGAATTTTATTGTATTCAATTAATCCATTATGAGTTATCGTACTTTTACCCCTTGTCCTGCTCGTAGAGTTGAAAAATAATTAATTTTTAGAACGATTATAATAATTCTGTATATCTGTTGTTTTAATAAAGGTGATGCTTGTCAAAATAAAATTATTTACCAGTTTGTATGTTATACAGGGTGGCGCACCAAATTCTTGTTAATAAATAAAGATAACAACATTTTGTTACCAAAAATTATATGTAAAGTTTCTTAATCTACAAGAACTGGCGATAATGACTACCTCCAGCAAGGATGCAAGAAGCTAATCTTCTCCTCATTGACTGCCGAACTATTTCAAAAACACCATGCAGTGTCATTTCTTATTGAGTTTGTTCGTAAAGTTAAAAGGAGAAAAGTGATCGGCTGCATTTATGGAATGGAGGATAATATGAAATTTTATATATTTTTGTTTAAGATCCGGTTTAATTCATAGTTTCTAAAATATTCAGAACACATGTGACAAAATTGCCTCATTAAAACTTAAAAATATTAAAAAACTTTATTCATTTTCTTGTTTTTCTTTCTTTTCAGTTCGCTCAAGGTAATACCTATAATAATAATAATGATATATGTTTATTATACCTAAGATTTATAATCTCGCTTAAACTTTAACAGTGGCATATAATTTCCAAAATAATTTCTTAGATTTACGGTGGGTATTAGTTAATGTGGTTTTTATAGATTATTTCCTTGGAGGGAGCAGTTAATCACGCATCTAGTTGGTCACGCTACTTCAGAAGTAACATTATTATTTGCCCTAATTAGTGTAGTCCACAAGGTTGCAACATTTTTAAATATTTCTTGTCCAATGTAAAGGTTGTCGAAGATTATTTATATTAATTTTTATCAGCTTATTTTACTACTAAATTATTGTCAAAAATACGAGACTTTTTTTTTAACTACTTGCTGACTTTTCTTCGTGTAACCAACCACTGTTAAAAAAGAACAATCAAATTTGACATTTTGTTAAAGTCCCAGGAGTTCCACTCCCGTTTTTTGTTAATTTAACTCACAACGTTAAAGTCAATTAGTAACTAATATAATATGTCATTATTTTAACATTAATTTGACATTATTCTACAGTAAAAATCACTAGTAAGTTAGTTAATTTAACACTTTATTTATGTAAATATTAAGTTCTCGTCTTGAATAGATTTAACTTCTATACGTTATTTATTTTGATTTTCGTACTCATTTAAAATTAGTACTTAAAATATCAGTTTAACATAACCAAAACTATAAGTTTAATTGTTGAGAACAGTTGAATTTATTAAAACAATAGTCCTTTTAAAAAATAAATTAGACTTTACTGTCAAAAAGTACTTTCCAAAAATGATAAAATGCAAATACAACTTTAAAAGGGTACACTACGTACAAAAATTACTACTTCTTATAATAAACCAAAAAAGTATTCTTACAATTCATTATCGTTAAATTACAGGTAGGTTATAATTTGCTTCTTTACTTATGATTACACCAAGTTACGAAAACATCCAAACTTTTAACATTGGTTAATATTAATTAATCTCTGAATTTTATTTAAAATTAACCGATTAAAATCATATTCGCGATGTAGTAAAACATAATTTCGGTTATTTACCCTATCTTAAAACTATAAAATATAATATGGGTTACAATACACATTTCTATGTCTATAGAAGAGTGTAGGTAACGTAAATTAAAACAACACTTCTGTCTTCCTCCACAAATGATATATTTTCTAAACAATATGTTTAGCGATTTTCCCTACATGTTTCGACTACATATATAGTCATCCTCAGGGGAACTAAATTGAGTGTAGTTTAAGTTAAAGTAGTTGCCTCAAATTAATGGGTACAACTTGTAAGATAATAACAAGTGAATTTTTTTTTGTTGAAGACTAACTTGAGTTTACTCAACGTTGTTGATTTGTAGAAAAACACATTTTCAAATTATTTTAATTTATTTATATTTATTAAAGCAGGAAAATTTAGTTATAAGTGTTAAGAATGATGATACCCATATGAATAGTTTTTGAAAATATAGTATTGTTGATGTGAAGAAATCAAAAAAAAAAATTTTTTGTTTTTTATTATTTTATTTAGTTACATGAAGGGTTTTCAAAAACATAATATGGTTGATATGGAGAAATCGAAAAAGAAAAATTAGTTTTTTATAATATTTTTTAAATTTTTTAATTAAATATTGGTTGAATTAACCAACCTTGGTTGAATGGGGGCTCAGGCCCCTAGGGCTTAAATAGATAAACATTTTAGTGATCAAAAAACTTTTGTAGGAATATATATAATAGAGTTTAGTGCTATCCACTACCACATATTATATATAATATAATATTCGCACATTAACCACACTTTTGCTTAAAATTCTTTTTAATTCTTTTCACGTTACATGTGGTAGTGGATAGCACTGAGGATGCTATATATGTAGTCGAAACATGTAGGGAAAATGGCTAAATATATTGTTTACAAAATATATCATTTGTGGAGGAAGACAGAAGTGTTGTTTTAATTTACGTTACCTACACTCTTCTATAGACATAGAAATACGCAAATCACCAATTTTTTGCTTATTTTAGTTGAAGCATTATGTAAGTTCGGTGAAATATATGTTTTTTAGCGCTTTCCAAATATGGAATAAAATTATATATGTTCTATTTAAAATAAAAAAAAAAATAATAATTTTTGCAATATCTTTATTTGATATTAAATTGTTTTTTTGTTTACGCATTCTAATTGTTTAAAAAACTTTTATGTCAAGCGTTTCTTCGCACTTCTAAAGTTAAGCAAGATATTTGCCTTGGCCACTTTTAGTGGGATCACCCTGTATATAATATGCAAACCGAAATGGAATACAGAATGGACTTTTAAATAATACAAGTAAATAAAAATAAATACAAATGAATAGAAACAAACATGAATAAATACACATAAGAAGCATGCCTGAAATTTAAATGGAATTTAATCCATAAATTCATTATTCTTATTTGGTGAATTTAAAAGTATTTATAAATACCTACTTTTGGCGTTTATTTTACCATTGAGTAAGTAATATAAAGAAATAACAAATCTAAACAATTGGTATTTTAAAGTACAATAAATAGCTATTAGATTCTTACCATAAGTGTACGTTAAAACATTCAAAACTAAAAGATTGACTAACCTGAAAAGGTGACTTACACCGGTCAAAATAGGATAAAAATGCCTATGTTCCTCACGGCTGCAGAGTAGACAAGACGGCGGACGGAAGACACTGGGTGGTGGGGACACGCGCGATTTTTGATTAACTTTAAAAATTATTTATATTTACTGTCCTTAAATGCAAATTTTACTAACTAAACAGTTAATAGAAGCATATTTTACTATTACTAATATGTTGATTTTATACACCGAGTAGTTATCACGGTAAATATTACTTTCATTTTATGTCGAAATAACTTTCAAAAATTTTCCGTATTTTTTTTTTTTTTTTCGCCTAAAAGAGGAATCAAAATGATTATAAATTTAATCATAGTAACTTGCACTTATATTTACTTGAGTGACAAGGTTATTGCCTGTTAATTTGAATTCACTATTATGTTAAAACAACTCTTAAAAAAATAAATTCTTAAAAAATGATTGTGACTAAACATAAAAGAGTTAAAATAACTTTCTATTTTAAGTCAGTTTTGATTCTTTCAAATTGACTATGAGATTTTTGGATTAACACGGCCAGGATTTCTAACAGTGAGTTCTCGATTAAAAAAATGAATGATATTTATTTGCATATCTCTATTTTATTATAGAAAATATATAAAAGTATTAAGAGGTACTTCGCATAAGACATTAAACTGCCTATATCACTGTGTTATCAAAAGAGAAAACGGCAGTGGCGTACATATTTCTTGTTTCGCTTAAAAATTGTATCATCTCAAAAAAGAAAGCGGCCACGGACATATTTTTATAGGAACTTTCTTCTTATTTTTTATTAGAAAATCACCCTTTATGTCAGGAGAGTTGCTGGACATCCTGTATAAGAACCTTTGCCAAGTAGTATTCTTTCAGTATAAATTATAGTCGTTTGTTTATTTTCTTCCGCGACAAGTGAATCTACCTAGTACGTAAGATAATATACTTTCTATAGTTTTACGATACATCGCAAGCAAGTGTAAATAAAGAAATTACATACCTTCTAGCAGTAAATAGAGTGCTCAGTAATTTGGATGTTGCCACTTTACATAATTTAAAACCGCATCTGAAGGCCTCTAGCCTCTGTACTAAGACCAGAAGTTGTTCAGTTGCGAACAGTAAATGTAATTTTAGCGAATTCTGCGGAGCTAAATAAATTCTCTTTAATTATTTCCTTTGAGAGCCCCTAGAAAGCTTTAAATTAAAAGTTAAAGTTCGATTCAAGAAGTTATGCTGGTTAAGTACAAGTATTTAAATGCAAAGCACCAGGCGCGGGTCATCAAAGCCAATTTTACCTTGTTAAGATTGAAATGAATTTTAAAGGTTTCTACCGTCTTTTTCGAAACCATTCAACTAATTATTTTTAGATACGTACTGTTTCCTTTAATGGTTTCTTGTAATAATACGATAGGTTTTGATTAGGTTAGAGTGGCAGACTTCTGGCCTGTCCAGACAGTCTCACGTAGTCCTATAAGGACCGTTGCGATACCACACATGTTCTACGGAACCTATCAGCATCAGCTCCTTGATGGCTCGTGCGAAGTATGGCGTAGAATAATCTTGGCAGCTCACTCGAACCAGCCACTACTGTTAATAAACCTAGTTAGTTGACCCAGTTGCAAGCTGCTTACTTCCTTCAGATTATTGAAGAATGGTTCGCCCAAGGCAATAAACCTTCTACTTGCAAGGCCAGGGCATTCACACAAGAATGTGGGAATCAAGTTGTATTTTTAAATCCCAACATTAAAAGTGAGGCTTTAAATTTTCCTCGGGTTTATATTTCACTGGTTGGTTTTCTATATTAGGCTAAGTAAAGTAGACAGTTAGATCACATTTAATTTGGCGTTTATTCATCCAATTCGGCACTTGTTTGCAAGATAACTCTTTAATACATGATTAATTACTAACTTTAGTACAGGACAACATTACTATATTTATTACTTGGTGCTTTTTGTTAAGCGAATGCAATTGTCATGTCCGACGGACGATGACACACGTTAATTTAGACGTACGTGTTTACCTTCTAATGGTTTAACTCGCAGTCGTTCCCGAGTTTGCTCTGTCGCCAGAAAATCACGCCCCTCTGTCATACGGATCAATCACAAGGTAACATATTTCCCGCCTTGTCTCTAATAGGCTATTTATTGTTCCGCCATGTTTTCTTTAGACCAATTGTTATTTTTTCCGTTTTCTGTACCGCGATGGGCTTACTTTCCTGGTGGCAAAACGTGTCAAAGGATATGCGTTTTTTCAAGTTCTAAAAATAGACGTTTTAACATTGAATTGTATTGAGAACACTTTTTTGCTTAATTAACCGTATCGACAAGCCGCTTATTTAAGAAATAGTAGTTATATTAAATAATAATATTTGCAAGTTGACTAAAGGGCACGAGTTACTTCTAAACAACCTGCCCGGTGTATCTTCGTTAGTTTCTTTGTGTGTACTGCTTTTTCCAAAGCAGTCCACCAAACCAGGATTCCGCAGGTTGGTATAGGTCTTACAATAGACGTAAAATCCAGTATACTATATGGTGTTTCAATCCCCACTTTTTACCGATGGCTTTTTGCAGGCATAGATCGCAACTGACGCCTTTTTGACTCGTTCTTGTAAGTTCATGCCCCAGTTTAGCTTGGAGTCAATATCAATCCCAGATAATTTGCTCTTTCTTTCAGCACCAAAGTACTGTTGTCCAGGACTGGAAGCCTGAAGTTCTCGATCATCCTTTTGCGTGTAAATAGAACTAGCTCCATTTTTTCTTGGTTAATTTGCTGGCAACATTTCGAGGCCCAACGTTAAAGATTTTGTAGCGCTGTTCCTGTTAGAAATACGACACCATGTTTGCAAAAAGTAAATTCAACCCAGGCGACTTGGTTTGTTTTTTTGAAATTTGAAACCACATGGTCCTAATCCATTCTGGCTTATGCGTTCTATAAAACATCACGTTCCTTACTTGTTACGTCAATACCCATTAAAGCTTCGAATAAAATAGATGTAAACAAAAATATTCTCTCGTGTAATTAACTTTACGTTCCTTTAAAGCTACCAATGGATCGGAAAATGCATTGCACTTATTTTAATGATGTTAAATTGGACCTCCGTGCCAGAAGTTTTCTAATTAATGAAGCCGAGGGAAAATTGGACTTTTACCTATATAAAACAAATAATTTGTTAAAATACAATCTAATCTGATTAAAACAGCCAAGAGTCACAATGTCAAAGGGGGATGATAAATTGTTCTTTACCTTAAATCCTTTCCATGTAAAATTGTTTTTTGATTTATGGGCTTTTAAAAGATTTTTTTATGGTCGGGTTTTGATATGGCCCGATATAGATTGGTACCTTAGGTAAATAATATACTGAATATTGTATTTACTTAACAAAAATAAAAGTTAAACAGTACATCACGATATAATACCAAAAAAATGTAGTTCTCTATATCGATTGGAACATGTGTTCCTGCCTCTCCAAGGTCAAAGTTTACAGGCTGTCCTAGTACTAATTTACATAGAATACATTTGAAATGTAATACCTTAAATTGAAATATTGTGATTACCTTTTTAGTACTCTATTATTGACGTGTGCAAAACTTTTTTTTTGTATTAGCTATAGTACATACTTTGACTTTAGACAAGACAAGGGCTTTTTAATAACACTTTTATATTACTTTATGTATTTTTTTAATAAACCTTATTTAACGCATCTTAACAAAATGTGATAATTGAGCATTAAAATAATTATTACATTATCAAGCAAAACGTCATTGTCAGTAACTCTTAAAGATTTTACTAATTTACAATGTTACACTGATTGGGTTTTTGCGTCAGGATATTCCTTAGACATCTATTGTTTCATCAAAGACTTTTTGGGTATTGTCACTTAATTTTGAATTTTGATTCGGCTATTGCTTTATTTATTTGTGTCATGTGTCGTTTCTTTCTGTTCTGTTGGCTTCTTAAGTTAGCCTTTCTTGGCTTTTACTTCTATTTGCTGCAGACTTTTCTTTTCGAATACTTTCTTGAAGCTTCTTTGTTTGTTTTTTTTTTCATTGCTGTTTTCTTTTTTCATTCTTGCTTCTCTTGAAAGTCGTTGTTCTTTTCCAGTTTTTTTATGTTAATTTTTTGATATTTTTCATGATAATTTAGCATTCAGGGTGGAAGCCAACATTCTTCCTTTTAAGAAATGCGATTACCTTTGGGAAAGTGGCTATGTCTACATTTTTCTTCACTAAAATGGTACTTTTCAACATAGAGTACATGCTCCACAGGGTAGACGATTTGACAGTTTCAGATTTTTGCGCCAAGTAAGCTAAAATTACATCCTCTGTAATAGTTTTGCATTTCTTCATATCCATCCATCTCGTGAACAAATCATAAACGTTTTCGTACCTGGACTTTGATTTTTCAGGCAATAATTGTGCTGTAGCAGCAGCTGCTGCATTGGAAATTTCGTAAGGCACATTTTCAAACTCACTATCGCTGTTGCTTTCCATAGTTTATTGCGACAATTGCGACCAAAAACCATGCAAACTTTCGAAAATTAAAATGTCAACTAATTTCATTTCAGATAGCTGTCAGTCGTTATTTCGTTGCTATGATAATGTTCAACTGCATTTACCAAAATCATACCTACCAAGATTTTCATATTCACAATGACAACAACGATGTGATTCTTCCCGGACTAGTCCGGAAAGTACGTACTTCCCGGACTAGGTCGGAGAATTGCTACTTTCTCAAAGAAAAAGCGTCCGGGAAGTGGGTACTTCCCGGACGGTTGCCGAAAAAAGTATTTTAAAATAAAAAAAAAAATTAAAGTAAGTAAAGAAACATGAAAATGGTAATTTTGATATTGTTTTATTCGCTTTTAGGTATTTTTAGAGCATCTAAACAAGTTAATTGATAAAGGCCTTAATGTTTCATTAATTCAACGTGATAAATTAAAGCAGTATCATTTGCAAATGCTAACAATATTCGGTATGGCATTACCGTATCAGGAAATGCTAAAGGGGCTTAATAAAAAATGAATATCTGCCATTTGTCAACCGGACATTACCTGCAAAACCCATAAATGGCCATTTTGCCATGTACCTGCATTAAAGATTTTTCCGCATTTGGCACTGCAAATCAAATAAATTGGCGTATTTTGAATTTGAATCCGACGTTTTCCATCAAACGTTATCTGGTAACTCATTTATTTCGACCCAGACGCGTTTTATATTTAAACAAACCAAATATCAATTTGTGATTGTGCACAAAATATATGATACGGGAATATTTCAATACATATATATTTACATACAAAAATAGCACATCATCATGTCCATTTATATTTTGGTAATTTTTTTCATTTTAATTTTATAGCCTAGGTATTGTAAATTCTAATTTATGAAGCGGTCGGTATTTTTAAGTTGTATTTATTTCTGGTGATTCCAACAAGGTTCTTTATTTTCAGTGTGGAGAATTTGATAAAATGTATGATTGAATTCTAATAAGTGATTGAAATTGTTGGAGTTATTTTTTTCCTTAATATAGCTTAAAAAATGTCCCATTATTCTTTTAAAAAAACTTCTGCCAGGGGGATCCATATATGTTTTAGGGCAATCATTGCATGTTAATTGATAAATTAATAAATTAAAAAACTTTGGTTTTGCTACTTTTTATTAAAGGGCCTGTGAAATTATTAGTTTTAGAAGCGGTGAGTTTAATAAGAAATTAAGCGATGCTTTCACTTTCTTGACCGATATAAGTACCTAATTACTTTAAGGTTGTTTGCATTTTATTTGGTGAAACGAAAAGTCATATTATTAACTTTTTTCTACTGACGTTTTATAATAACCCCCTTTTTGATTGTCGTTTTGATTTTTAAATAACCTCCTTTCAGGCACAGCGCGCTTAAAAGTTTTTGAAGCACTTTGTGCCTCAAAGTAATTATTTACAATTAAAAACTAAACACAGACTATAATTTCACCTATTTATTATATGTATTAAAAGTACTGTTACTTATATTATTAAAATTAATGCTTGGGTAACCTAAAACAGTACGTTGAGATATTTTTCTTTGTAAAATAGATAAGGAACTTGAACTAGAAATAGAAAATGAATCTGCAACAGCAATATCAATTAAACCCATGTCACTAGTAGAGCTGGTAGAACATTCTGATTCATTAGATTTAACACGTTTTGTTGTTAGCGTCCAAAGATTTTTCACCAAGAATTTTTGCGGAAATTTTTCTTTTGCTTTCTAAAGAATCGTCTATATACCCCTCAGCCACGGTATTTGACCGCCAACCTCCATGTCGCTTTAGCATCAATATATCCGCTCCCGAGTCAGCTAAAAAAGTTGCTGAAGATCTTCGAAAGCAGTGGCCTGTATATTCATTTGCCTTTGGAAGCCCTAAGAACTCAGCAATTTTCTTTGGTGTTGCTCCAATGTTATTAATGCCACTGGAAGTCTGGAACATTTAGAGTTTCTGTACGTGATAAAAAATCTTTCATGGGTTATGTGTGCTGAACGTAATTGGGCGTACTTTCGGACAATACTCAAGAAGTTGATGCCGTCAATAGAGCCTTCGCTAATTACAAAGCTTCTTGCAACATTTGTTTTAGTGTTTGAAATGGTTATTTTAATTAAGACTCCGAAATTTCGATATTATTTATCTTTGAATATGTGAGTTCTTCTTTGCGACATGCTCCAGAGATTCCTACAATAAGAATGACTTTGTCCAATAAATAGTTCTTATCGTCTGCTTCTTTAACAAATCTTTCTACTTGTTCCTTGGAAAAAACTTTCGACTTAAAAGTGTTTTAATAAGATTGATTTTATGAGAAGCCAAACGAAATAAATTTAAACTTACTTTTTCGGTCTGTATTTATCCTCTGTCTAAACTAATTAAAATTCAACGAGTTTTATCAACATATGTAATTGGAAAATCAACTTCATACGCGGGTTAGGACCATCGAAGTTGCGTCAAAAGTATGTAGATTTAGATAAACAGATCCTTGGCGTATTCCAAAAGTATTGTTCTTGCTAAAATTCCGCGAAATTATATGAATTAAGGGTTGGCTGGAGCACGAAACAAATAACGCAATACAATCATTCGACTTGCAAATGAGATATTACTCTGTCCCGCAGACTGAAGTTTTGATGAATGGCCTCGAACAAAACGACATTTTTAATGGTAATAATCAAAACTTCGTTATCTTGACTTCGCGTCCTCAACTCAAGGGTCAAATAAGTTTTGAACTGTTTTATTTGTTTGACAAGATTCAATTTTAGATTTGGGTTTCCTCACTCAAAGTAAAAAAATGTAATAGTACTGAGAATCTACCCAGCAAATATTACGTTTCCATTTAATAATAATAATAATAATAATAATAGAACCTCTTTATTTCAACATTACATAGTATAATATAAAATAAATTAGTGTCCCATAATAAAGGCAAAATTTACGCAGCAAATTTGAGATTTTTACAAAATACTCTTCGATATTATATGATTCAATGTCTTTTAGTTATTTAAGTACGTTCCTTTTTACCTTTTAATGTGGTCACCAGTTTTGATGTGTCTTGAAATACTTTTGTATAGTTTAATACATATTAAGTACCACATTCGTACATTGTTCTTGTTAGATATTTATTTTCATTTACTGTTTCTGAACAAGGCTCTATTTATGAACAAGAATAAAACACATTCCTGTATGTAAACTGCAGGGACAGTAAGAAGATGGTTTTCTTTAAATTTACCTCTGCAATTATCTCTAAAATTGAGACCAAATATTGTTCTTACTGCTCTTTTTTGAAAACAATCGTTCAACGTCCCTACATTTCTCATACAGAATAATTCCGTATCTGATATGTGATTCCCGATTTAGGCAATAGAACATTTTACATGTATCCGTTCAATAATTTTTGAAAATGATGTGAACAAACTAATAGAATGGTAACTTTTAACCCAAAACGAAGCAAGAACTTTGACGGCTCTGGTACTTCGAAATCCTGAATTAGGCTTTTGAAAACTAAAATTCTAAATAGCAGGTTTTGAGATTTGATCTGGTTACGAAATTATGAAGAAAATTACTTTGAAAATGTGTTCATATCCGATGAAAATTTTTAAGTTGCTATACCGTTATGTATGTATCGTCAACAGCGCAAAATATTTCCAAATTTTGAACGGTTTTTATATTGTAGCATCAAGCGTTTTGTATACAGACGGATGGAGGCTGCAGCAGGATAATGCCAGGCGCTATACTTCTACGTTTACAAGCAATTTGTTGTGGGCGCAGCAAGTTTAAATGATTTTTTGGCCTGCAGCGTCACCAAACTTTAGTCCCATTGAAAATATCTGGGGTCTCATGAAGATTGAAGTTCGAAGGATGGCACCACGTAATCTAATTTAATTACTAGCCTGTATTTTCAGAGCTTCGGATGGTGTGACTGAAATAGAGGGTAGGCCTAATCGTTTAGGAAAATGTATCGAGGTAGAAGGACATTGCATTAGTAAGTAGGTAGGTTTTTTTTGTGCGTAAACATCGTCTCATCTGTGATTCTTTTGGTATACATATAGTCTGACCCAAGACCATTTTGTGCTTTAAGAACACTTTTTTATTGAAGTTGCCAATGTGTTGTGATTGTTAATTTCTGTAACCAAGTAATTCAAATTTTTAAATAGCTATACACAATATAATTTTTCCAGGTACTTTTTAGAAGTACTATATGTCTCTAAACTGTAATAATATAAATTGTATTATAACATATTTATAAAATAAGGTATTGTTATTTCGTTTTGTAGCAGGAGAGGCAGTGTCTCCCCTGACAAGCCGTCCCTGCTTAATACTAAAAGTTTTAAATTTACTGCTTGAACTAAAGTAGCGAACAAATAAAGCAATGCAATAATTTGACTTTCAAATAATGCATGAGCCGTCGCCACTGACGAAATTGTTGATGAATCGCCCAAAACAGAACGACATTTTTAATGTTAATGATCAAAACTTTATTATTATCCTGACTCTTCTCTCGTACTCCGGCGGATCTGACAACTTTTAAACTTTATTTCTGTCTGTGTGATTTGTTGATAAGATTTAATTTTAGATTTAGCGCATTCGGAGTTTCATGACAAAAAGCGGTAATGATGTTCCACTGGGGGTTATGAAATTTCATTTTATTTTTTTGAAAAAGAATTTTTTTACTGCTATGATTGGGGTGTTAGAATTATTTACAGGGTTGTAATATGCTTTAACTTTTTATTTTAATGAAAAACCTTTCAAGTCAAATTTCAAAATCTGTTTAATAATATAGAGACAAGGTTTTTGCAAAAGTGATTAAAAACTCAAGCAAAATCATAAAGGAGTTATAAATTAAAAACGGATATAATTTCACACTGGGGGGGTTACAATGTTCTAACAATCATAAAATTGATCGTCTGTTGTATCCTAAAAATACCGTTATGTTACTTTCTTTCTAATTTAAAATAACCTGAATTATTTTAAAATTGTGGATACAATTTAATTCGCTTCTAATTGTTACTTTGACCAATTTGAATATCGAAAGTGTATCTATTATTATAAGCAGATTGGGGATAGGAAATCTCATGTAATTTTTGCTACCCTCAAATATTGACTTCTCTATTAATTTTACATGAAAATTTTATGAGGCCTTTGCATGACGGAGTCGCGAACCAAATTTTATTACTTTCTTTAAGGCCAATTAAAAGTTATGTTGAAAAACACTCTTTAAAATTCTTAAAAATCAAATACGGCTCTGATACGTACCTCAATGAAACCACCTGTAATAATTATGATAAAGTCAATTGTTACTGACGTTTAATTTTTTATTAGGTTTCACATGTTTTACTGTATTCAAGAAAAATGATGATTATGCTAATTTAAAAATCGCAAGTACTTAAAACGAAATAAATAAGTATCTTTTAATTAGTTACTACTTTATTTCGGTACTTTTCAAAGAAAGTTACTTTACATATTTTAGGTTACGGATATTTATTTCTGGGCTAGAATAAGGACTGTTAATTTATAAATAGACATGTTTTCGAATCTTTAGTCAGTTTTTGTGGCATTAAAATTATTGAAACTAACTGAAGTTTTATTTAATTGGACTAATATTTTATATTCCGTCGTGGGAAAATAGAATTTTGTTTTTGAATTTAACTTATGGTTTTCAAAGAAAAGAAAAAAAAAAGAAAAGAAAAGAAATTAACGAAAAATTCGCTGTTTCCAGCTTTCCGAATATTTACCAGCAAAAATAATAAAAGGAAAATTGTAAGCCAAAAGGGTTATAAATTTTCTTTAAGCAAAAGGTGAATGAAGGCTATGGTGGTGCAAAGAACTCTTTGGACTACTGAGCGGAAGGTCACAGCTTTGAATTCTCGCTTCTTACTACATTTTGTTTTTATTTAGTTGTTAGAGTAGTTACGCCACCTGATATAATTGTTTAAAGTTAACATTTTTACTGACTTTTAGATTACAAGATATCGAATAAAGTTATTTGGATACATTTTATGCCATATTGCAAGTTTTAAAAACTTCTACTTCAATAAAACATAATACTTTTAATCATCTTATCTATTTTATCTTAGATAAATGAAACATTTCATTTACGCCTTAACGGAAACGGAACACGTAAATTCTGGCAACATGTTCGTATATAATGGCTCAGTAATCGAAGATGCAGTGATGAGATTTAAACGGCAATAGCTGCATATATAATCAATCCCTCAATGTATATAAAATCATCCCGACAAGCTTATTCATCACCCAATTCGTAAGCTCCGTGCGAATTATATTCCACAGTTTAGAATTTTTAAGAAAAATAATATACAACAAAAATAATTCAATGTTCAATATGGTGTATTTGCATTCTAACAGGTCGTATACCATTTAGGTATGTTTATTCAGGAGACGTAAAAAACTAGTTTGAATAAAAGTGACTGATAATGTTTTAAATAAATTGAAGGCAAGTTAAAAAAAAAGACGATGATAAATGATCGTATTAAAATATTTAACATTTTTAGACTACTGATGAATATATTTGTAGGATAAGACCGTTTGGAATTTCCATTATGTGGTTTACGTCTTTTAGCTAATACCTGTTTCTCTCAGTAAGTGTAAGAAATATCTGAATTTTTTAAACGGGGTCTAGAAATTGCTTTAAGCGCAAATTAATATACACGGTGTCCCACCAAAGAATGTTAACCACATACATATGACCTTAGGTAATTTTCCAAGAATGTTTAAAGATTTCTTGATACTTCCTAGGGATAAAAAAATTGCAATTGTGTTTTATACTTTTTTTGCAAAATTTACTAAATTTAATACTTTGACCAGTACGTTCCACGTTTTGTTTGATTGTCCCAGTGCCAGATCTTGAGTATCCCAAATAGTCCTCACCCATCATTCTTAACTCATTATATTTGTTCTTTCTCTATTCATCAGATATAGGTCCCTTTTTTCGTTTTCTATTTTCAGCTAATTCATTCATTTGTTTCATCATGTTCTTCACTTTGTACCTGATTTGGAACTATTCCATCGTCATTTAAATTGGCTTTTTGGTAAAAAAAGGGGGTTACCATTCTGGATCATCAGCATCATCTTCCCGAGAAGTTATTTCATTTCGAAAACGTTTGACCTGACCCTTATCTACTAAATTTTCCGACGAAGCAAGACCTGGAATATTTTCTACTGGAGATCTTACTTCCCTAGTGTCCTCAAGGATGTTTGTGTTATCTAAAGCAATGCTTTCCTTTGGCAAATCAAGGAGACCAAACGGTAATGGCATTTGGCTTATCAAAAATTATTGTAACAGTTTTAGCCGTTTCGGTTTTTTTGGACTGTGTTTAGATGCTTTGTTAGTTAGACCTGAGGGTGGAACTAAACTTTATTTATTATTTCACATTCGTAAACTATAATATTATCTTTGGTTGTGTTACATACTACATAGCTCTATCATTTTTTTGCTTCTTGAGCTCATCTGAGTAGAAGAAGTAATGTTTTTAGTTTAGTTTTTAATTTAAAATGGGGTAAGGAACAAAATTAAACAAAAAAAGGTATTGTTAAAAATAGTTAAATGTAAAAGTAAAAAAAAAACAAGAAGCGACTTAGTTATACAGCGTGTTCAGAAAAGTTCTAGACAAATGGGAATTTTCTTTATTGTTGATTTTACGAAAAAAAGTTATTCTTTATATAAGGTTCTGCTTGATGTGCAAATAATATTGACATATCAAAACTTAAGATGTCATGTACAGGGCGGCAAAAAAATATAGAAACACAGAATTGCGTTAAGAGAGAAGTACCCTCAATTTTTATTTTAGAGCAAATTGATATAAAAAAAAACGTGGTCAGATACAATTTTTCGTTAAAATATTTTAATTTACAGGGTACCATCAAAAAGCCTTTGGAAAATATTTTTTTATTTTATTTCTTTAACAGTTACCTGCAACAACTGTTTGCAATACTATAGTAACGAATACTGACATGTTAGTCAAAAATCATTTACTGTTTTTAGTTTCGTCATGGTTTTAAAGTTAACGCTGCAGGAGAAAATAGAAATTGTACTTATCGTCAGAGATCACTATAAACCTATTAGGGAAGCCGCACTCATATTTAATACTAGACACCCTAACAAAATGGTATGTAGCGCCACTATAACAAACGTAATGAATAAATTTAAAGCTACTGGTTCCGTCGAAAATGTATTTAAGAAACAACACAACAAATGGTCCACAACAGAAGAAAAGCAACTAAATGTAATGCAAGCCGTTATCGAAGACCCGAAAATTTCTTTAAGAACATTATCAAAAACTATTCCAGTTGACGCCAAAAAGTCTACTGCTTGTAATATTTTAAAAATAAATAAATTTCATCCATATAAACCGAAATACATTCACACGCTTCTTCCTAGAGATTTTGAATCCCGTTTCCTATTCTGCGCGTGGTTCCAAGGCAAGTGTGGAGTTGATCCTTTTTTTGCAAGAAAAATATTATTTACAGATGCAGCCATGTTTACTTCCAACGGCGTGGTATGCTCCCAAAATTGTCGGTGGTGGAGTGACAACAATCCAAATTTTATAATCGAATGCCGTAGTCAATATTCATTTAAAACCAATGTTTAAAGATCGAATCGTTGGACCATATTTTTTTCGACAAAATATAAATGCTGCCATTTACCGGGACTTCTTAAGGAACCAGTTGTCTCAATTTCTTGACGAACTGCCACTAAATATAAAACAAACAATTTTGTATCAACATGATGGAGCCCCATGCTATAGTACTAACACAGTCACTGGATATTTGAATGAAGTATTTCCGCACCGTTGGATAGGCAGACGTTCAAATATTTCTTGGCCAGCCAGGTCGCCTGACATCACACCCCTGGACTTCTTTTTATGGAGCCGATTAAAAGAAATGGTGTATGGGCATAGCCCTTCTCAGGATATTGACCATCTTGAAGGAGTAATAACAAACTGTGTCCAATAAATCGCTCCCAATATGATACGGGAGAGAGTAAGAGAAATTACAAGGCGTACTATAGTTTGCATGGAAAAAGCAGGGGGGCATGCGGAGACATAATTTTTCACTTCAAACTATCTGTTTTTAGATCATTTTTATCATGTAATTGCTAAAATATTGTTTGTTATTCACATTCACAATTTATTTTTGCTCTAAGGAAATTAAATGTTTTTAATATTCCTGATAGGTAGATAGGTTGATTTTAGAACATGAAATAATTTCGCATTATTTTTTTACGTAATTGAATGCTCAACGTGTTTTTGATGGTACCCTGTAAATTAAAATATTTCAACGAAAAATTGTATCTGACCACGTTTTGTAGTCCGTAAAGTTTTCTTATACCAATTTGCTCTAAAATAAAAATTGAGGGTACTTCCCTCTTAACGTAATTCTGTGTTTCTATATTTTTTTGCCGCCCTGTACATGATATCTTTACTTTTAATATGTCAGTATTATTTTCGCATCAATCAGAACTTTTTATAAGGAATAACTTTTTTTCGTAAAATCAACAATAAAGAAAAATCCCATATGGCTAGAACTTTTCTGGGCACGCTGTATAATATTATCAACCTATGAATTTTCGTTCTGTCTTTTTAAAGTTATCGTAGCTTGGTTTTAGATCATTTCAAAAATTTGAACGGTGGACTTATTATGTCGAGTAATATTTCACCCTGATAATCCAATAACGTATAATTACGGAAATAAGCTACTTTTTTATTTTACATTTTATCTCATTTCGAATTACATAGCCAAAAAGAGAAACAGCAAATTTTTTGCAGAAACAATATTCAATAATTTCCCTTATAAGAACGTAAAATCAAATGAAAATTAGTGAAGAAAATAGGGAAAATCTACCATGCCAAAGTGTCGTATCCAACACTGTATGTATATAAGATAACACGTTAGTTTTAATGAGTCGTATAATCACTAAATTTGTTATTGAAATATTTTATATTTTACATAAACCTAAGGTAATGATTACATACAAAGATCTGAAACAAACAAAGTACACTATAAAATAAATACAGATTTTAATCAATATCTCATTATAATCGTTCTTGGTAAAGACTAAGGTCCGCTGTTACAAACACAACACTAACATATCTGTCACAAACGAATTGTTGCGGGTTACGACTTATTGCTCTTACGACAAACGCCAACTTATGATACGTCTTAATTGAAGTGATTATTTAAGAATACTTCAAAGCGGTTTCTGAGTTAAGACGTATTCGAATTTCGTAATTATTGTTGGTTACGACCTGTTAGAACTATAAGCCATCGTTATGTGCTTTTCCAAAATGTTTAAAACCCTTTTTTTATCATTTATGAGTACAAAATTGTTTTGCAGTCTCAATTGAGTACTTCTTGCAATATTATGATATCAAAAATGTCTTCACCTGTATAGGACTTTTCTTTATAACATTATCAGCAAATACAAACTGTACGCATTTGTGTATATTTATTTATTTTTTTCAGATCCACCAGAAATAGTTACAAAACCACGAAATCAACAAGTCAAAGCTGGCGGTATAGCAGGGTTTTATTGTCAAGCAAAAGGGGATCCTCTGCCACAAATTCAATGGCGAAAGAATGGAAAAAAGGTGTCCGGTAAGTTTTTATTTACTAATGTACCAAAGATATTATGTCTTTCAACTTCATAATCATGCATGTTGTTAATAACTTTCATTCTCCCAAAATAAATTAAGTTTATTTCAAAATCTTCGCTCGAAAATTTATATTCAAAGTTATAAAATATAAATTTTCGTGCGTGGGGCCAACCCCCCTCCCCGCACCCCCCGCCACTGCTACATTTAGAACCAATTTAGTATGTTAGGTGGCCTATCTATCGCCGTAAGTGCATCTTCCCTTTCTATGGTTAAATATGCTATTATCGTCAGAACAAAAAGCTTTTATGATTGAAAGTTACTTTAAAAATTGTGAAAGGGTTGTCAGAATGTGGGTTTATTCAACACGGAACGCCTTTCAGGATTTTTAAACAAAATTTCCACCGTTTAGTCAGGTTTTTACTAGATCAGGACCAAAATGAACGGAGCAGAGTTTCTTCTTATCTGCTGTGCATTGTTACTGTATAAGCCACAGTATATGGCTGGTTCCTTTATACATTATTCATCAATATTGCGAAAGAAATCAGTATGAGTTTCCCTGCTAATAAATATGAAGAAAAGTTCATTATAAACCTATCTATGTTCGGAAATACTTTCGAAGATACTGGCTCGAGAAATAAATAATTCCTAGAACTGAACTTAATATTGTTGGGTTATTTAGTAAAATATGCTGATTTTAACAATTTACTGCCATGTCCTCGGATGGGTTTTAAGTGAGAAATATTCTGAAAATTGGATTGTCAACAGTGATTTTCTTTGTTGGTTTTACAGACTTGTAACTGTACATAAAATACTGTCGAGGTTTTCTTTCATTTTATAAAATATTTTATGTTCTAAAATAATAGGATTTTATGTCTGGCTGTGATTTAAATTGACACACGTTTCCCAAACAATATCTATGGCTTTTGGAAGTGCAAATAGAAAGAATGGCATTGGGAGACGCAAAGCATGCACTGCACAAAAAGTAAAAGAATTGAGGGAAATTGTTAGGGAAGATCCATAAACCCCCACTTAAGCCAGCAAGTAAGTGTATCCTACACGGTGTGACCTGCTTATTCATACTTATCGCCTAAGTCAGTTCTAGAATAGTTACTAATGAACAATCTGCAGCGAATGCCACTTTTAGAGTCAGTAGTATATTGTTGGGGAAAGACGAGTAAATTTCTTTAAAAATATGCGATTAGTTTTGGATGTGCAGGGATTTAAAGATGAGCATAAAAATATTATTTTAAAAGAGTTAGCAACATATGATGGAAACAGAATCAGTCACTATGTGTTTAAGCAGCCATTTCCGTTAAGTTTACTTTCACCCGAATTACACCGGCCAGCTGTGTGGTTAACGAAAAATTTTCATTGCATAAACTGGAATGTTGGATATACCCCTCTTCATTAGTTTTCTACTAATATTGAGGAGTTGGCCAATGATGCAGAGTTCGTTTATGTTAAAAAAAAATGAAAAGGTTAACTATATTCTGAAATCCTGTACCAAGCCAACGCCAACAGTAGAATTAAATGAACAACCAATTCTATGTTTATTTCATTCAAAGTCGCCAGCTATGTGTGCACTTTATATTGTATTTTATATGCATAATAACTTTTTCATGAATGAATAAAAAAAAATAAAATTAGTATTTATTACTTAAATTTAGTATAATTTTATGTACCATGAAACATTTTGTGCTTCAGCAGTTTTTTTTTTATATAAAATTAATTTTTTATAACATAATTGAAAAATTAAAATTTAAAAATTTATTTTTTTTGCATTTTTGTATAATAAGGTTTCCATACATTTCACTAATCACATTTTAGCAACACCCGCCTGTTTCACAACATTTAATATTTATATGCAGCTGGATCATTTGGTGACACAAATTCTTTGAACTCGAACAACTTGTCAATAAACCCATTCGTCTTACAATATTCAAGGAGCTTGAGCATATCTTCTGTTTCACCGTAGCTCTGTATCATTTCCACACCACGTCTTAAATAATCGGCATGAGTTTCGTACACATGACAGGACCCTGGATTGCTCTGCATTCATTCATTAAAGAGATCATAAAAATCTTGTTCAAATTTTAAAGGGTTTTAAATAACCTCTCTTGTACAGGATCACTCATTATTCTAAACTAACCTGAAGGATTTGTAACATCTTTTATACCTCTTTACCACTATCTGGTGGGAATTTGTGTCCTTGTTAGTTGAGTAGAGTTGCTGTGTGTTCTTGTCGTGCTTTTTAAAGGCGATTTATGCTATAATTTTAAAATTAGGCGGAGAAGGGTTTTGCGGCAAAACTTTTGCCCCGTCCTATTTGAAGGTCCTCGTTGTGTTCCTTGTGCTATATTTTACTCCTCATTCACTCCTCTTTCCCCAACAAAATACTTCTAGAGTCGTTTAAGGGTAATTTGTATAATAATAAAAACGTTTTGTACTGACGAGGAATGGTCTTACTTTTCTGGTTATTAAGATTCTTATCAAATAGGAATGTTGAGTTCTAAAAATCAATATTTCTTTATCTCTGTTATCTAGCCCGTCATTTTTTGAGGACATTTTTTTTGTTCTACGTTTTATTTATATTTGTATTTACCATCGCAAATGGGCAGCATTGCCAAATGTCAGTGTTGACAGTTTGACCCACTGCTGGAATAAATAGACCCTGTTATGCAATAAAAAACCGACCGACAATTGTTGAAAAAATGAGATTTTATCATTATGAGAACCTAAAAAGTTCTACCATCGACTTGCACCAAAGATCCAAAGATTTTAATTACCAGCGCTATCCGTGGGACGATAGAACCAAGTTGCAAAACTAAAAACCTGTCAATAAAATTTTACTATAAAGATCCAAGGATACTTGGATGGAAATTTGTTTAGCCGGCGGGCGGCCAGAATATTTTTTACTGTTACATAGAAAAACCTTTTAAACGAATATGATACTTAGAAGTGAACTCAAATAATATCCATAATTCTTTCTTCTTTCTTTGCTTTTTCATATCTTGGCCAGGAGCCCCAAGGAGATGATGAGAAGCGTAGCAACTATGTTTAAGACTATTCTGATGATTACATTAGTGACGGCCAGAACGAAAATAAACCTGTATTGGAAAATAGCCAAGGACGTCCAAAAGAGGCAGGAAAAGAAAGTTTTCAAGACAGGATAGAAACATTAGAAAAATAAAAACCGATAGCAATAAAGAACATTATGCGGCAAAAATTTTTTCTTTCTTTTTTGGTTTCTCCACATAATCCATGTTATATCGAAAAATGTTCATATATTAATCATTAAAATTTATTTTACACCATACTCTTTAAAAATAATTAAATTATCTTACTTTTATTAACCAATTTAAAATAAACTAAAATGTGCTGATTTACATATCCACATCTCTGAGTTACCTCAAGTTAGTCTTCAATTAAACAAATTTCACTTGCTATGATTATCTTAAATGTCGGACTCATTAATTTGAGACAACTATTACAAACCAATTTACACTCGATATAGTTCCCCTGATGATGACTATATATTATGAAGTCGAAACATGTAGGGACAATCGTTAAAAAATTTCAAAAATATATATTATTTGTGGAGGAAGACAGAAGTGTTGTTTTAATTTACAATGCTATTTTCAATTAACATACTTTGTTGACTCGTAAATGATAAAAACGTGTCATGTTTGTTCACTCTAAGTAGGTTTTTATAAATAAATATTTGAAATAAAAATCAAAAACGTTTTTCTTGATTATCTCGAAACATTAAAAGGCTGGTTGGTTCTCTGTTGCATAGCGGGATCCAAATATAGAGACTTGAAGGTATAATAACATATTTATGAATTAAAATAGTAAATACTTGTAAAGAACACAACAAAAATTTTATAAAAACAATTTGTAGAATTAGAAGTTCACACACCCTCTGTCCTGTATATTTACATAGAATAGGATTAAAAGATAGTAGTTTGTGCACTTGTGGAGAGATAGGAGACATCCAACATTGTATTTTTAATTGTCAAGATCAGGTTCAAGCCAATAACGATTTCTTTGAAAGTATCAGTAAACTTGTGACCCTTCCTGTAAATCTAAATTATTTGGTCAGTATTGAGAAGGTAGAAATTTATAAGATTCTTTATTCCCATATTAATAAAATTAATTTAAAACTCTAGACCCATTATTCAGATAGGGCGAAAAGGTCCAGCTGTAAAATAATAGTAATAGTAATATTGAAATTTAAAAAAAAAAAGAAAAAGAAAAAGAAAAAAAAAAAGGAGAAGAAAAAAGGAATTACTTTTTGAAAAAAATAAAATAAAATAAAAAATAAAAAAAAAAAAAGGTTTTAGGAATAAGTCCAGTATTAATAAAAGAAGATCTGAATATGATTACAATATGTAGGGGTAATTTGTAAAAATAAGCTAAAGATAGAAAGAATAAATAAAATATAAGCTGGCCAGTTGGTTAAATCCAGAGCCAAATAAACGTATCACACACACACACAAATAGTAAATACATACTAAACGTTGATATGCCCACAAATAATTTTGAAAATGAACAAACAGATCCACTAAAGGTATTTATTTCATACTGTATTGTAAAACACACCTTTACATATTTGAACTTAGTTCAGAAAATAAGGTTTTACAGCAATAAGTCCGGTAAAATTTTTTTTACCGGACTAGTCCTGTAAAATTTCTTTACCGGACTGAAATTTGTAAGTTTTAGTTTAATCAATGTCAAACACACAATGTTTCCGCCAGTAAATATAAGCACTTTTCAAATATACGACGCAGAATAAAACTTTATTATAATTTCAAAACATAATTATAATTTTCAACAGAACAGTATGAAATAAAATATTGTGCGTCATTCGTCCGGCAAATCCTTTACAGTATTCGTTTCAAAATTCCAGACTCGGCTCCTTCGTCGCCTCGTCTCGAAACATTTCACTCATACTGTAAAAGTTGATTTACCGGACTTATAACGTAAATATCTATTATTATAATTATTACGAACCTAAATATGTTCGGACGGGATATTTATATTTATATCTAAAATTATTTTTGAGTGCTACAGATGATTTCAAAAATCCCACATCAACATAATTATTGAGTAAAATGTTTTAAACAATATTTTATTCCATATTTTGAAAATTATTAACCTGATGCGTTTGCACAATAATTATAGTATTTAATAAAATTCTCTGACCAATTAATGTTCCGACGAGATTGTATTTATTCATTTAAAATACATGCAAGCTTTCAATATTAATTAACTGTCATTATACCGGAGGAAATGCATTTTATTAAAATAATAGCTTGCGAAGTTCCAACTGCAATAAAAAGTGCGCTAAATTATGGTTCGGCTACATACCTCTGGTATATCCAGGAAAAAAATAGCAGGTGATCTCAATACAGGTTGTCCGGATTCGGAAAAAAAAAACTACTATAATAAAAATTATCAGGATAAATTAATTACAAATAAGTCGGAGTGAATAAAACACTGGCTAAGAAAACATAGATAGATAGAACAAAGTTTCTATATCAAAACAGCAATTTACAAAACTATCATAAGACCAGTTCTGACACGGTGTGAATTTGTCATTAAATTTACCCTAATACCCCTTGGCACGCACGCCCCTCGTTAAAGTTAACATCGTCCAATAGGCTCAAATAAATGAACTTACTAACAGTAATTTATGTTCCAAAGATTGGTTGCGGTAGCTGAAGTAGTTCCGGAGCTACAAAACAAAAACTAGTTTATGAATTGTAAATAAATTGAATAAACCAACATTCCAAAAAAATCAACCCTAGGAATAATATTTGTATAATATTAATAGCTCATCTCAACATTTAGTTGTTAGAGCTCGTGTAATAAATTAATTGATCGTTCAGCAACAAACACACCGGCTTATTCTGCCAAGGTTAAGTAAAGCAAAACCGTAAACAAAAGCAATAAAACGTTTAAACTGCCATAAACCTTCCATTTTGCTTTAGTCATCTGGGAAATTACTTCTGTTTTTCCTTCGTTTAAATTTTCCGCTTTTTCTTTCTGGAAAACTGCAAATACTGACATCTCAGGAAACGACGGTTCTCCATCCACACAGGCAGGATTAACTGTTTTTTTAACATGGTTTCATTTTCTTGTACATGGCAAGTTTTTAAATTTATTCTTGTTATTTTATATCTTGCAGATAATAATTTAGGTATAATAATATGTTGGATGTAAAAACAAGGATTGTTTTTCTTTTAATGTTTGACTTTTATACGGCAAAACAACCAATTATTTCCTGCTAACATTATGCCTTTTTTTTTCAAGAAATATCTGACATTAAGTTAAATTTATTACACAGATGTTTATGTATCCCTTTTTAAACCGAAAATATTCTAAAAAGAGATATTTTTATGTTCAGATATCCCGTCTACTATAAATAACTACATACAGAAAATTACATAATAAATAAAGATACGTATTAATGATGGGTAAACACAATAGGGAACATATTTGTAAAACTAGGGTTTTTGGATGAGCTTGCACTTTAGCTATACCATAGAAGATATAACTACGCTTAGCTGTATTTTGTGTGACGGTACCAAATATGCAAAATTGTTTTATAATGAAACAAAATAAATTGAAAGAAATCGTCCATTTTTCTCCAAGAGGCCTGATAATTAATTAATACGTTAAAAAACGTTAAAAAACCACAAAGTCTCGGCCTCAAATCGATTTTTATTAGCAATTGGTTACATGTTTCGCTCTTGAAGGAGCATCTTCAGACCTAAAGAATATGATCATAATGACAAAAATAAAGATCAAGCACCGGAAATTCAATGTAGGACTTACCAAATATAACAACATTACATGAGAAATAACAGCACAAAACTAACAATTACACATAACAAAAATGTAAATTTAAAACTTCTTAAAAAACTATCTTACATCATACAAAAACATTTAACACGTCACTATTAATAAAAATTAAACAAGTAAGACGAAGTTGACTGGTTGCCTATTTATATGTTTAACTGAGCTTGGCCTATGTACTTAAGTATAGTGGTACTTAGTGTCGATTTCGGTCCGTCATGTCAAGTTGGTTTTGTTTGTTTGTTTGCATCAACTTAACCATCATTATTATGGCTAATGTTGTTGAAAATTAAATGGGGTTCGAAATTAAAGACATCGTTTATGCAAGTGAGTATAGGGCTCTTTTTTGCTCTAGTAATTACCATTTTTTCAAGTAAATCCAGTTTCTAACCCTTTGGACATTCGTGTAACACAGAAACTTTTTTAGGCGAAGAAAAACTATGCCCAGATGTCAACAAATGAGTCTGCATGAATTTTTTTCTGTCATTTCTGGTTTGATTGCCATAGAGACTAACGTACTTTTAAATTGAAATCTGAATTTTTTGTATTTCAAGTTTTCACCATCTGCAAGCGTTTCCGAGATAATGACAGCTCAAAAATTAAAACTTT
This sequence comes from Polydrusus tereticollis, assembly GCA_963920685.1. Taxonomy (NCBI): domain Eukaryota; kingdom Metazoa; phylum Arthropoda; class Insecta; order Coleoptera; family Curculionidae; genus Polydrusus; species Polydrusus tereticollis. Next base: position 17,444,772 of record OY987330.1, read on the forward strand.
CCTAATTATAAATATTCCTACCTAATAGCCACCAGTTTAGTCGAGGTGTTTTCATGACAGCTACCTAAGAGATGTCAATTTTGAGTTTCTGTCTAATTTTCTGTTTTCTTATTTCTAATTTCTTTACACTATGGTTCATCGGAATGAGAAACAACGAGATGAATTTTAATAATGAGCGGTTACGGAAACATGAAGAGATCGCAAGATCAGGTTTGTCAACTTTTCAATGAATTATATTCAAATGGGCCTCTAATAAATCAGTCAACGGTGTGTCGAGTGATAAAGAAATTTCGAGAAAAGGCAGTGTTAGGGAAGCCGCTAGATCAGGTCGACCTAAAACAGCAACCGGGGGCTTTGGATATCATGCTCTCAATACATGAAAATCCAACATAATCATCTAGGCCAATGGCAATGGATTTTAATGTGTCTCATCAGTCACTGAAAAATTTGTTTAAGCAGGAGAAGTTGCATCCCTATAAGAGAAGGTTGGTGCACGAGTTAAACGAGGACGATTTTGATAGAAGAGCTTAATTTTGTGAGCTGATGATGGAAAGATGCAATAACAATAATAACTTCGCAACAAATATCATTTTCTGGGATGAAGCTACTTTCCAATTAAATGGCATTGTTAATAGACACTATTATCGTTATTGGTCTGCTGAGGATACTTACTGGGTCCAGGAAGGTCATACTCAGAGGCCCGAAAAAGTTAATGTTTGGGCGGGCATAGTTTGTAAACATATTGTGGGACCTTTTTTCACAGATGGTGATTTGAATGGCGGAAAATATCTGGACATCCACAGGAATCACATAATTCCTTCTTGCAGAATGGTTTTACCGGGTGTAAATAATGGCATAAACATACAGGTATGATTCCAGCAAGATGGAGCACCTGCGTATTATGCGGCAAATGTTAGACAATACATAAGCGAATAATTTCCAGGACGTTGAGTGGGCAGAAGAAGTGCTATTGACTGGCCAGCGCGATCTCCGGACTTAACCCCGCTCGACTTCTTTTTGTGGGGACACTTAAAGAACAAAGTCTACGTTAACCGTCCAAATGACTTAGAATCTTAAAAGTCAGAACTAGTGCTGAAACTCGGGCCATTCCAGAGGACTTCCTTTTAAACGTTGTATACGAGGTAATTCAAAAGTTACAGGCATTATGCGCGACTTTTTGCCACTCTGTATACTGTGGAGGTAGACCGACTGTGTTTTATTTGAATTAAACTTTATTCAAATTTCTTGACTTGTAAGTGAGGACAGTAATTTTATTTATCATCCAAAATTTCAATTATTATTAATTTGTTAATTGTTCCTTTATGTACTAATAATATTATTGTGCTCAATTTTCTTAAATAAGCTAAAGTTTTGAAGTCATATGTAATGATTTACTTGGGAATCTAGTTGAATCGTTGTTTTCACTATTGTTGATTTATCCGAATTATCTTTTCCTTTAATTTACGTCTTCAATTCTTTGTTTAGAGATTTTATCAGTGAAGCCTGAATCAACGTTTTTCATTCCATTGATTTTTGTATTTTTCTCTAGTTCTCAGTGGATTATCAATTGACCTATCCGCTCATTCTTTGATATCCTTTGGATACATGTTCGTAATCCTGCCGCTTAATGGAAGATTAATCTATCAAGTTCAGTTTTTGATTTATTTAAATCATATGTCTCGTTCAGCGAGTTTCTTATTCCAGATCGACTTTCTTTTTCAGGTTCTCAAACAAGATACCAAGTCAAGGAGTTCCCAGATGGTGGCGCTCTGTTAAGAATAGATCCAGTGAAGGCAGGTCGGGACGATGCAACATACGAGTGCGTTGCAGAAAATGGCGTCGGTGACGCTGTTAGCGCTGAAGCCACGCTCCAGGTCTTTGAAGGTAAGTGATAGTATAGTCTTGTCTTTAACTATGATCAGTGGCGGATCCAAGGGGCTGAAGTTCCCCTCCCCCACAGCCCACAGATTTACACTAAATGTTATGAATTATCGCTATTGAAACATTGCAAGATTTTTTTTTGAATATTTTCTTGCATATTGAAGCTAGTTGTTCAGTAACATTGTTTTGGGCAACCGAATTTGTACCATGATATCGCAAATTATAAAATCGATAAAATGGAACAAAATTAGGCAGAAAAGTAAAGGAAATAAAATTATTGCAGTAATATTTTCCTTCTCAAGTTAAATATTCATTTAGCCTTTTGCAGTATCAGGTTGAAAAACAGAAAAATCTTAAAACTCGTTTACGACAACAGGGAACTTTTATATTCCTAATAAAATTAATGAGTTCATATTCCTTCCTAGAGTTTTAATTTAATGGACGGAGGTTTTAATTTAAAAAATAAAGTTTGTTGTATATTAATGGAATTTTCGTGTTTAACGTAAAATAAAGTTTAAAAAGTTTTGGGAGTTTTTTTTTGCTTGTAAATTTAACATTTTTTAGACAATTTTATTGTCTTTAATATATTGGGTGACAATTTTTTCATTCTAAAATATAAATATAAGCAACTTAACATCACAACTGTGATAAGTCATAGGCATAACATCTTTAAACCAAGAGGTAGATAGCATATTTTGGAAGCTTCAAGGAGTTTTTCTTTTTCTTCTTCTTCTGCATTTTTTTAATTTATACATACATACATACATAAAGTACTTTCCAACATATTTCATTTGGCTTAATGACTGCAATAAAACCGCTCATAAACTTTCGCTGTCGCAGAGTCATATTAACCCACATTTATAATAACAATAGATAGGTACATTACTTGATTTGTTATCAAAATTAATAAGCTGTCTAATTAAGGTTTTCTAGAAACAACTTAATTAAAGTCTGTGCGTTTTAAGAAGTCCGCTAAGCCATAAAACCTCTTGAGCATTATGTCGGTGGCTCTCAAACAATAAATTATATTGAAGGTAATTTTGGATGTTGATGAATTACATTTTCTAAATAAAATAATTTAAAGTAAATAAAAATGAGTTTAGGTAAAGAAAAATAATAATTTTTTAGCTTTTGTAGTATTCAGACAAATTAGTTTTACGACTTCTTTTTTATAAAGTTTTGGTTCTAAAAAGAACCGATTTTGTAGCCTTGCGACAGAACGTACCTACTTGTAGATAGGTACTACTAAAAGTAGTCTTCCTCTGCATTTGAAATTTCACCCATGCTTTCAGACTCATCAGAATCAACATCATCGTCATTACTCCATTACTTGCACGGGTACTTGAATAACAATGCTTTGAGTCATCCTGCCAAGACGTTTTTGTTGAAGTTCCGTTTGCAAATACCCATGTTTCGTCAAGAAAAACAACTTGTCTTGACAATTCCGATTTTTTGTTTTTTAAATAATCCCTTAAAAATTGCCATCTTTTCGAAACAACATTGGACAGCTCGCAAAGCAGTTTTCTGTTGTTCGTTTTTGTATATTTGAAACCCATATGTTTTAAGATGATGGACAAACTGTTAGTTCCAATATCGCAAAGTTTTTTCTGCTTTATCTTTTCAAGAATAGCTTTGAGGGGAACATATTCCTTGGCTTTATACATATCATAAACAATATTCCTAATAGAGAGTTTTATCCCTTGGGATAAATCCAAGGTTTTTGAATGGAGTCGAACCCTTTTATATGGCCTGTCCAAATCCTCTTCACTCTTTTTTCGAAGTCTTCTTAAGGTCTTCTCTGAAATGCCGCAAGCATCAGACGTTCGTTTTTGCACTGCCAAAACAGACTCTAACGGGCCCGAGTTATCTTTTTCTAAAGTAAAATAACGTTCCACTTGTAATACCAAACGGCGTTCACCTGGAGATAAATGCCTTCTAGGCGATGTGCCACCTTGCTGATCATTTTCCATAACTTTGCTTAATAACTGATTTTAATTTAATTCACACACAATGAGAAACAAACTAAAAGTGAAAAGCACAACTACTTATTTAAAATAAAGTAGAACATACCATCCCGCACTTCAGCAAATTTTAATTATTTCTTGGAAAATAGTAATTATTATGAAGATTTAATTATAATAATCCCAAAATAATGTCATTATCGGAAAAGTATATACCTGACAAAATCTTTAACATATTTAACCATCCCGCACTTGAGCAAATTTTAATTGGTTCTTGGAAAATAGCGATTATTATATAGATTTAACTATAATAATAGCAAAATAATTTAATTATCTATTTAATTATTATTTATGCTCAACGCGTAATTCTAAGATAATTTTGTTTTGAAACTTCTGATTTCGCCCAGTAATAGAATACAGTAAACCAGTGGGATGTTCGGTGTGATCAAGGATAGCGAAGGTGCGAAGATATTTTAACTTAACCGACTTACTATAGCGATAACATCCCTTGGTGATTTAATCCGATATCGGACTTCTTAAAACGCACAGACTTTATTAGGATATTTTTCAAAACTCTTTAGTTACAGGTACCTGTTTATATAGTTTATATAAATAGTAAGCATAATATTCGAAATAGATTAGTACCTATCTAGTTTACTTTGAAACAGTGTACAACAAGTTAATATTAAAAGTATGTGACCTTGGGAATCTTCAGCTAATGCGATATCTAGCTACCCTAAACATTCCAGAAAGCATTTATCTTCTAACGCCAAGGGGATCGTGAAAAATGTATGTGAATAGTTATTAAAGAGCGACCACCCTACAGTCCATTAAAAATACCAGTGAAATGACGAAAGTTCCATTATTAACGATAGTAATGGTAAAAATAAACATAATAAACATTTCTACTATAAGGTATTACTGTGGCTTTTCATTTAGCTACAAAATCCGTTCCTGTGCAAAGCAGTACCCCTTATTTCATTTCAGTAATATAAACAGTGATGCCAGCTGGGGCCAGGTAGATTTCGCTGGTTGGCACGCTCATCGACAGTTTCATATGGGTAATTTTACCAAGACATTTTTTAAAAACGTAGGTTTGGCAATCGAACAGGTAACGGGGTTTCTTTGGGTGTTTACATTATAATGAAACTATTATTGCAGTTATAAGGTCAAACGAAATATGTTCGGATGGACTTTACAATAATTTTTCTTATTCACTGTCTTCTTTTTTGGTAACTGGTCTTCAGTGGCGTATTTAGGGGGGGGGGGGTCCGGGGGGTCTGGACCCCTTCCCCGTGGACTCAGTAGTAAAGAAAACTGAAATTCACATTCATTTATTTGCAATAAATAACATGAAACATTATTTCAAATTTTCCAGATGTTTGGGGATTTCCACAGTCTTTTAGTTTAATAATTGTTGAATTTTATTTTTCGTTCCGTGTTTTCTAATTCAGGTGAGTAAAATAGTATACCGTTATACATACCTTCAAAAAACTAATATTTCAAATGCAAATATTGGCGTTTATATTTAAAAATTGCTTTATTTCTACGTTTTTTTGAGCCGGGCTATCAAAACGTAAAATTTGTAAGTTAAGACAGTCCAAAAAAGGGCGTGGCACCTAAAAAAATTTTGCCTGCGGCGCATTTTTTTAAGGAAGATAAGTGGACCCCCCCGTGTCACAATCCTAAATACACCACTGCTGTTCTTTATTCAAATTTCAAGTTTTATTGTCCGATATTGCGTAACTACTTTAAACTAAGAGGTAACTAGCGTATTCTGAAAGCTTTAGGGAGCTCTTCTTTTTCTTCCGTTATACAGGGGCATTTTTTAAGTGTCCCACCCGATTTTCCTGCTGACTATAAATAAAAATCAAATTACACATTTCTTAATGATTTTCCGCAAGCAAAACAAATTGAATATCAAGAAATCTATAGGTGCACAAATTTGAACCTAAATTTTAAATGGTATCCCTCATCCATAAGTGAATTGCATTTCTCGTTTTGATTTTAAAAACATATATAGTTGTTAATATTTATTTTCAACCGTTCCGGAAATACGGGTGTTCCTAAACTTTTTTTTAATGATTATTAATCTGGCTTCATTGCGAAAAATTATTGAGAAATGTGTAATTTGATTTCTATTATAGTCAGCAAGAAAATCACCAATCGAGGATACACTTAAAAGAATGCCCGTTTACATACATACAATTATTATTCTTATACACATTCTTCTTTTTGGTAACTGGTCTTCAGTCAGTTTTAGGACACTGAATAATAATTAGTTATTTTTGTATTTAATTAAAAAAAAAACAATCAGATGTTATATTTTATTGGTTTTATTTTAGATAATTTTGTTTATAATGAAAAAGTATTATCACCCGACTAATTTTTCACGTTGTTTTCTTAACGGCCTAACAATTTTTCAACGTAATATTTGCTGAAGCGTCAAACAAACTAGCAGGCCAATTAACCTAATTAAAATGGCTTTCAAATTTCCTAAGCGAGGGTAAAAAGAGATCGCGACCCAACCAGGTAAAATAATCGATGAGACCTAGGTAAGGGAAAACAGTGCTAGAATTCGAAATTAATAAAACGACAGATACACGTATCGATTAAACGATAGTCATGATTCTTAATGCGTTTGGAATTTGTATGTATTTACTCGTAGGTGTATCCTAGATTCCCACAATACTTCAACAAAATGTAATATTTGCAATATGTTAGTTATTTATGATTAAAGGGCGGAATATACGCACTTAAATTAAGCCAAATTATGCGCATATTACGTCTTGTTTGCCTTTAAAATATGCAGTTATATGTATTTTTTGATCAAACATGCATACTGGTATGCAATATTTCTTAATTTATTATAGTAAAATAGGACAAAGAAACACACTGGGTTCTGAAAAAGTTTATTAAAAAAAAAATGCAAAAGAAAACAAGAAAAAATTAAAGTAAACAATTTTTTAACCTGAAATTGTATAAAAGGCATTTATTACTAAATATTATTTAAAATTTTCAACTAAAAAGGATTGTTCCCTATCAGTAAAGATATGTTTATACAAAGAGAAGCTTTTCAACATCTACTGATGTAATCGGATAATAGTACAACTTAGATAGTAAAGTATAAGGCCAAGATACTACTTCGTTGGATGGTTTACCTTCATAAATGCTTTTTGCTGCAGTCAAGTATTTAAATCCTTCATTATTTTTTACAGTTACTTTAAATTTGTTCCTTACTTTACCTCCTACTTTACCAAGAATGTCGTTACATTTAGCGGAAAAAGTTTCAACAATACTAATCGAATCTCTTAAACTTAAATTTCTACTCTCTTACGAGGATATTATGTCCGGTGTAAAGCTGAAATTAACCTTAATAAAAACAAGATCTTTAACTACACATGCATTTTTTTAACAACTCTTTACCTTGCGCAACACACTGCGAATCGTCATCTAAATCCAAAATTAGTTATTTAATGGCTTCGAAATGTTCTGGGTAGAATATTGCGGCCTTAATCCATGTTCCCCACTGCATGGGTAATTAGAGGTTCTGGAGTTAAACCAACTCCTGGTAATCTCTGCTTATACATCTGCACTTTTAAAGGTGCCTTGCATAAGTCTTCTTAAAAATTTTCCTTTTCAGATTTCGATTTGACTCCAACATTTTGAAATGCGTTTTCACTCAGCTGAACAGGCTCAGATTTCATTTTTTGTTACTTTGATTTATGCAGGGATGTTTTCAAATATTGATCGGTTTGGAACTTTTTTTCACAAACAATAATTTTTGCACGAGCTTTACAGAAGACTTTTTCTCTACTAAACTCTAACGCTGGGAAATTTTTAATCCACGAAAACGTTTTCGCCACTTCAGATATTTTGAAGACAAATTTGAAATCACTCGTTTCACACTGAAAATACTGAAATCTTTCGACAAACTAAAACAGAAATACGTATTACAACCCGATATAAATACAGTTTGTTAAGCAGGGAATAATAAGGCATTATTATATGATAATAAATAACCCTTAACAATATACCTGCAAACCCCGGAAACCCCCAATAAATACCTTGTGTATATTTGATCTGATATAAAAAAGACACTGATAGATGTTAACAACTCACAAAGCATTGACGACAGCAGACCCTATAACCGATACTCATCAGAACCCGTATACACCTGCGCTGGACTCCAAAGATCCTAGATGCATGGATAGAGTGACCCCAGCTTAAGACGCCATAGTACATAGTGGAACTGAAATACCCATAATAAGCCATGAGAAGGAGATGGCACGCAACGCTTCTCGACAGGCTACGACTGAAAAAATTCATTCTAACTAGCTTCTTGCTAAGTTGCGCTACATGCCACTCCCATGAGAGTTTAGGATCCAGAACTATTCCCAAGAACTTCACCAGATTGTCTCCAACCACTCTTCGTAGAGTCATATTTAGAGTCTGAGTTTTGGTGTTATTTAAACTTAATTTATTTCATGAAGACCACTCTGCATATCATTCGCAAATCCCGACACTGTTAGGGAATGGTGATACTTAAAATAGCTCGATGTGTCATCGGCAATAATGTATATAAGATTATTGAAGTTGATATTTGCCAATAAAACATAACAACCGTTGTTGGCTTAGTTGTTTACGGGAAATTTAAAACATCATGTCAGTTTCTTAAAACGCTGTTGTGGTTATTGTTTGAAGAAGATATAGAAGATAACAAATTAACTATGAAGCCATCTTCTGAAATCAACCCCCAAATTATGTCCCGCTAAACAGCAACCTATTAAGGAATAGAAGTCATAGTCGCAGACTCACTTAAGAGACAATCATGATCCATAAGATGGTTACATCGATCCATTTAAAGATATAGATGAAGCGGCTAATCGAGCTACCTTGGATTTGTTGCCCAGAAAATCCCGAATGCAATGTGAGATTGCTTACGATAAGTTTGTGAAATGGTGTGAAGAGAAAGGCGTTTCTAGGAAATATACTGAAAATGTATTCCTGGCATATTTTGAGGAGAAAGCGTAGGTTTGGAAATCATCGTCTCTCGAGTCAGATTATTCGCTGATCAAAGCTATGCTAGATATAAATAGCGATGTAGATATCAGCAACATTTTTATCTTATCGCATATTTAGAGCGTCAAGGAGAGGGTTACCAACACAAAAAATTAATGATCTTGAATAGAGACCAAGTTGAACAAGTGTATGAGTATCTTCTGATGAAAGCCACTGCGATTGTGGGAATATTTGGCGCATGCCGTATGGAGGAAGGAGCTTTCTCATTAGACTCTTGATAACGTGGAAGATATGGGCACTTCATTAATTATTAAAATAGCAGATACCAAAACCAAGGTTCTCACCAGTTGCTGTCAATCGATGCGCCGCCACTGGCAAATATACAAATGTAGGTATAACGGATTGGCTTAGGGGTTAATGTTTTCTTGAAGCAGCTAAGAATGCGAGCCAAGCAAACATCGAAAATCATTAAAATTACATATTGTTGATAACAGACTCCGCGGTCATGCTTACAGACAGATTGTCTAAAGCCGCACAACAATAGAGTTCGGTCTTCCTTGGCTGTATTACTATACAACATAATACCCAGCCAACCGCGACTAATGCCCGAACATGCCCATAAATCATAACTTATTCATGTCGACAGTGTTTGGCGCTCGTTTAATTAAAGTTTAACACAGATTAAGGAATATATTTTTGTAATCAACTGCATAGAGCAGATATAGCTATAAAAAACGAGGATACGCCTAAATTAAAAAAAAAAACTGACTATTTAATCAATTTTTTTTTGGTTCTGAAATTGATCAATAAATAGGATTCGTAATAAGCACTAGTAATTGTTTATTTTAAATACATTAAGTTCTGTTTTTCGGAAAGTTAGGCTACTTAAAATATAACCCCAACAATGTTTAAAACGCAGTACAATCGGCAGGACCAACATAGAAAACCACCTCGGAATTGTTCTCTTTTTAAACTATATTGCACCCAAACGCCTGTAAAAATATTGTAACAGTTTCAGACGACCGTTAAAATCTGTATAAACCACCAACAATAAGCTCGGCTCTAGGAATTATTCATCTTTCGAGTTAATATAACACAGTACAGTAGTCAAAAACAAATCTATTTATAGTTAGTGGCCTTTGTTCTCAGTTTGTAATATGCAAATCAAGTTCTTTGCGACATTCCAACACCCGGCAGTAACAGCAGCGCCGTCTATAATCCGCTCTATTTTCTAATTGACTGTGTAAAAACATGGCCGCGACGGTAACGACGACAAGCCAGTACCCGACATGTTGTGCAGGACTCGCTAACATCATCTTGACGAGACACGTTCGCTCTTCGACCAGATTTCACACCGATTTTATTCTGTTACAAAAAAAGGTAAGTAGTTAAAAGTGTTGTGACATCCAGTCTAAAAGTGATGTTCGAATGAAGTAAATATATGTTAGTTTTTGGTAAATTAAATGTAATATAATCAAAGAAGTTTAATATATGTACGTTATATATTACAAACTTTTCACATGAATATCGACGACGAAAGGATGCTATATGGTTTTATGTAAGATATTTGTATACATTACCTTTCTATGTTATATATGAATGTTAAGTTTAGTTCTGTAGGGCAAATAGTAGAAAGTAACCTACCTAGTTTCTTATAGTTGCATTTAAGGTTGGTAAACGTAGAGGTTGAAGAAAGGAAATTTTGTTGGTCAGGTTAACCTACTTAATCTTCTTAGACTTAAAGAGGAAAACTCGAAACGTAAATAAAAATCTATATACTGCTTTTAAAGTATCAACAAGCCTTTACCTATATAATTGTGGCAATATTGTGACTTTTTGCGTAGTTCTACTATAGACAACATTACTTCGTTTTCAGTTTCTTCAGTTGCAGCCCTTGGTTGATGTTTCTTGTTAAATATATTTTCTACATTTTCAAGCGTTCTGATATTTCGTAGTGTTGTGAAATGTATTCAGCTTTCAGATACGTTTCATAATTTTCTCCAACTATTTATGTTATTTCACTTTTATCTTCGCGGCTAAAATTATTTTAAAGCTTCTATTATTGTAGCAGATAAAGTAACAAATCATCGAGTTTCTTGATTCATTGATTTTCAAAGAACCAGTTTAGTCTGGTCGTGGCCACCATGGCGGAAAACATTGTATGCCACTGGCCTTCTATGAAATTGCCAATAGCTTATAGATTGTTATTTTGAAAATTAGATTTTTGCGCAACAGTCTTCATAATGAAATATAATTATTTAAAAAAATATAATACTATAATGGCGAGACAAATCACAAACAACGGCGTTATTTTTAGTTCGAGACTATTTATACCCAACCCAATAGGCAATATTTCGTATAGCGCGGTAAACTTTACTTCGGAATGGATAGATTAACAATATCCAATAATTTCGCTCTCGATGGCATGGAAAAACCGCGACTAAAAACATTTTCTTTAAATTGCATATCGTAATACAAATTAATTTACATCATATCAAGTAATGTAAATTTGCATTTTTACTCTAATGAAAATAAGATCGGAGATATAGTTCTAAACTTTCTCTCGTTTATGGAATTAATTTTCTAAGTTTCCCGGGAACCTAAATTTCTATTATCGTTGGGAAATTTACATAAAACCCATTTAGAAAGACAATAGTTGATTACATGTCGTCGGTAGTCATAACTAAATTTTGTGGCGCATTCGGGATTTCATTTAATTATTGCATTTGTTTAAATACTGCCGTTTTCCTTGGGATATAAAAGTTACAAGGGATTAAAAAAAAAACATTTTATTTTAAAGAGCTAAAAGGCATTTCTTGAAAATACAATGAAAATATATTTCTCGCATATTAGCAAATTAAAACTTTCCATATGAACAAATGAGTTTTTATGGAAAATGCCATTAATATAAATTTTTCGAATAAGTGCGATACATCATTGGCTTTGAGACCTTAGAAGCTCTTAAAATCCGTAATAAAAAATCCAGGGCCGTATTTAAAAAAACAAAGTTGATGATGGCAGCTCAAAGACGAAACGTCGGTTTGAAAATCTTATAACATCATCTTGTAGAACAGAAAAAGTAGCAATGATAATGTGAAATTTATTTTATTATATCTATTCAAATAGAGTCATAAAAAAATAAAAATGAAATCGGGAATATCCGGTTTTTTCCAAAGATCTTCGGAAGCACTCGGAATTTTTAACTTTTGAGGTTACATTTTGATCAGCATCAAATCGCGCAACTTTGCCTCCATTTAACCGACCTCGTATCTCTTCTAGTTTCCGAGATCTCAATGATGAGGCTCGAATTTGGGACTTCCTGTACTCTGCCGCCCAGTTGTTTTTGTTGTATCACTAAGCTATCTAGACAAGTTTATTTAGCTGAAGCGCCTTGACGTTGACATGCTGATGACTTCAGGCAATGACATGATATTTATTTCCAGGTCCAAATGGAAGTCACTGTATGTACACTAGAAAGAGGCATAAACAATGATCCTGGATATTTTAGTTTGCAACCTTTAAAGGATCCCTATGTTGCTTTGTTCACAATAGTGCAACCCACAGCTATAATGAAATTAGACCTCATAATTAAAAAACAGGAAATTTTACATCCATGGCATAAACCTTTTCTTTTTTCAGGTCAAAGAAGGTGCCCATATTTCTCTAAAAGACCCGAATAAATTATTCAAGCAAAAAAAGTCATTAAACTAATTGTGACCATGACTTTGTGTTGGTTTTATTTTGCTTTTCTTTTTGATTCGATTTTTGATTTCCCCTGTTCAATACTCGGTGGAATACCCTGTACCTACAAGTTTGTGTGTGAACAAAAAAGCACAAAGTTGTTCTTTTAAAGACCAACAAAGAAAGTAGAGTCATGTATAAAGGTTACTGCAGCAGGTGACTAACTAATTTCTTATTTACAGTGCTTTTTCGAGCCTTAACTTAAAGCAAGAGCACATTTAAGATTTAATTTACTGATTAAAGTGATTAAAATAACTTAGTTCTAGCTGTGCTGATTATACAGTTTTAATTAAACAAATAATACAAATGATTTTCGTACTAAGAGTATTTCTTGTCCTTTCAGATAACCTATGCCACTTAAACATTGTTTTTTATGTTTCCCTTACTTCTAAAACTTGACCATTTTTAGAAGTATTCCGACAATGAAAATTTATTGAATTTGGTTTTAAATTATGCATATTTTTTTATACTTAACCTTTAATAACATTATTTTAATATTGACGCAGCTCTTGTTTGGTGCGAGGTGGCGTCGCCTTTAAAGTACACCATAATTAAAAATCCAGCTGTGTCAGATGGGGCGAGCTCCGTGGCCAATCCCTCGGTCCTTATGCCCCTGGTATCACGAGTTTCGAAATTCATTAAGTGTTAAATTTTCGGGCAAATCGTTTGAAATTGTTCTTAAAATTTAAAGGTATTTTCCGGAATTTAATGGCTTCTTCAATAGACAAAAAATATTAAAACTACATTCTTCTTAAAACCCTATTTTCTTTGTGACATATGGATTTTGATTAGGCCAAAAATGTTTGTTTCTTTTGTTAAAAATCCCCTGGAAAATTTTGGTTAGTCCAAATAACTTTTGATAAAATATTTGGATCTTCCTGTATGCGAAGTGTTTTACAAAAATGTATTCTTTAATGATAATCTTCGGTTTTAGAGCTGGAACTTTATTGAATTTAAATGGATGCGTGTGGTAACTTACTAAAATTCGTTGGACTGTTGTATGTGGTACACCCAAATCTACTTCTGCACTTCGTATGGAATCCGTGTCCGAAGTTATATGATTTGGTAAACTGATGGACGCCTTTAATTTTGAGCCATAATTTATGAAACTCTTGTCTATTCCTAGAAATTTTCTCCGGTTCATTTGTGGTAAATCAGGATACATTACATTAAACTCTCTGCAAGTTCTGGTTATAATTTGGGCACATTGTCCATGTATAACAAATAATTTCTTTAACTTCGTTAGAATAGTTATTCTCGTTCATTCTGGAAAGGTCTTTAACAATACGTTAATGCCAGTCTTGTTAAACTTTCTAAACTGTCATAATATCTACTTAAATACTATGAATATTAACAAAAAAAACTTACAATTTGATAATTTAAAAAAATAATGGCTTTATTGACTCTTGACTTAACCTTTAGGTTGTCCAAAGGTTAAGTATGGAGAAACCATACATCACTTGAAAGCAAATATAATGATCTTTTCATTTTTGGAATAATATACGATTCGATTTAAAATAACAAAGTTGTAACTATTTTTGGGTAGAAGAATAGTGAAAATATTAATTATTAGCCGTTTTCCATATACGGCTAACGTACTATCGACCGTGAATCATCTTGATTATATATAAGCAAATGCTTCCATATCCTGTAAATTAGCCATAAACTCGGTTTTCCAAACATTGGGTCCTATTTTTAAAATTTTCGATCTCTAAATATTACTACATTCGAACAAAAGCTATTTACACAAAACCAAAAGTCTCTTTCATATAAAACGAATGGACCAATCGCGAAAGTACCGTTTTTGTGGTATTTACTCGCCGGTTAAAACGACTAGTTTTACAAAGTGTTTTGTATTCTGTTTGTACGCAATTTTGCTGATTTAGAGCAATACTGACCGAATGGTTGCAATACACATGGTCAATTATAAGCAGGATTGTTTCGTTTTGCAGGTCTGCTCTATTCTGTAATTCTGGAGTTCTAAAAGCTATTTTGTCGGTTGCATTTCGAGTCAAATATTCGATTGGGCGTTTCCAAAGGAATAAAGGTTTTTATAACAACCGCCATTTGGACAGAAACAAAGGGCAAAAAGTTGGATACGTTGACTGAGCGCCAAATGGGCGGTCCGTCATTGGGATTGGTACAATAAAACGTGCAGATTTGAAAAGCACTACATGCAAAAATAGTCAATTTAGTTCTTTTAGCTTTAACGTCACAAGGCATTATTGGCATCTCTAACCCTCTTATATTATTAAACAAAGATGCAGTGGCGTGCATACAATGAAAGCACAAATGCATTGCCTACCCTGACGTTTTGATATTTTTTTTATTTCCCCATTTAATTTTAACTCCGATAATATAAATTATAATTCGATTAAAAAGCATAATGAAAATTTAAATAGTTTGTTTTAAGCGCCAATTAAAATATTAATTATATCATAAAAAAAAACATCACAGTGTAACACTCATGTAACGCTACGTATATTAAACGGAATAATATTCACCGCCCTGGCCTCCTATGACCGCAATCCGCTTACATTAAAAAGCATCCCGTAACAAATCAAAGGCATGCATTTAGACCGTCAATACTGGATTTATATGCAAGTGAAAAGCAGTGCTTTAAAAAAGACAGCTAAATGAAACGATACATAAAAAGAAAAGAGACGAGCCAGAAACCATGCGACGACTCCCACCGACGCCGAAGGAACGATGAGTGAATTTGACTGGATTCACCGTTGCCAAAATGTGCTTTCGTTAAATAATATTCTGATCGACATCGTTTTTACCCTTAGTAATCGGTTAGAAAGCGTTTATCTCTAAATTAAGTTACAGTACATCGGGCATCCCTAAATTTATTAATATTTGGGCATTAATAATTTAATAACGCGATGCAATTTTGTAAGAAACTGCAATCCGATAAGACAATGCCGGCACCGCACCGGCCCACTATTAATTACCAATAATTTCAGTTTTCCTATAAATTTATGTGCCCTCTTCTTGTGTCAGATCGGGATTTCACGCGCCGGCGCCGCACTTTTAATAATTGTTTTGAAAGCTTATTAGTAACTTTTTTTAGTAATTTACCTACACAAGAGGAATTGTTGTTTTGTTTGTGAGTTAGTATTGTTGGTTGAAAAGATGTTTTGAATAGTTTTAGTGTTTTCTATTATGGAATGCCAGTGCGATGACAGTGTAAACTGTCTGGTGAAATTTATTAACAGTAAGCCCTTTACAAGTATGACATTTAACGCAAAACAGAGCAGTGGTTTGCAGTTATTTATGCCCTAGTTTACGTTTCCGTAAGACATTCGTGAAAGTACCTACCATATTGGTAAGTACTATTAGTTTTATTTTTTGGCCTAACGCCTACGTTGTTTGGAGGCTTAAAAAGAACGTTTTGGGCGTGGCACCTTAATACAAATTTCGGGTTTCTCATTCTTTCACATTCGATTCTGTTGCCTACCCTATTTTAAATGGCACTGTACGCCACTGCAAAGATGCCTATTATCCTGATGCTGTTTGTTGACAATTGCTGTGAAATCAAAAGGAACGACAATTCTTGTCAGTTGTCATTCAACTTTTCGATAGATGTTTTACGTGCTTTTATAACTACCTATCAAAATAATACATGCCAAGGTAATAGTATATTATTAACGAAGCGACGAGGGATTTAAGACGCGAGGGCTATAATAAGCTGTCTAAACCGTGGTTAATATATTATTTTTTCCACTACTACAAACTTTTATATGACATTTATCTTTATAGTATTAATAATTATAAAAAATTATAGGTAGGTATAAGTATATTTTTTAATCAAGTTACCTGCGCTTTGGAATTGGCAAACTATTTTGTTGTTTTGTCAGGTGGCTTAGTCAATGTCAATTTGTGTTCATTTGTGTTATCAGATTTCACGAGTTTTGCGTTTTTTTTAAAAATAAGCGAAGAAAATGTTAGTGATAATATTATGTGTACACCTCCCGAATTAAGGATGGAAGCAGAAAAAATGTTGATTGTATCGATATTTTACAATATCAAGTAATCTAATATGTATTGATAATTATCTGGTTGCCTAACCACAATGAATTAATGTTGTAGAATTAAAAAATCAAGTTACCTGCGTTCAAACAAAATTCGGTTAAGGTCAAAGATCGGTCAATAATGGATTTCAATGGCTTATTATTGACCATGGTCAATAATGACTTATAAGGTAGAGAAAAACTATTTCTAGCGTTAATAATCGGTCAATAATGGCGATGTTATAGGTTAGTAGTGGAAAAAAGTAATTATTATTCGGGATATAATTTATGTTAGTGTTTTTCGTTTGTTTGCAATAAAACTATCGTTTCAGAAATAAATTATAAAAGAGCTAGAAACTTGAATATATTAATTGACTTTAATTTAGTTATTGTTCTCATTTATATTACGCCAAAGTAATTAGTGCAAGAATAGAAATATATAGAAAGCGGCTTATTTGTTATTAGTGGAAATGTTAAAAAAAAAACTCGAGCGAAAAGTTTGTGGGCCGAGCCGTAGGCGAGGTCTACGGTTTCGCGTGGGCGGAAATGTCATTCCATACTAGTTATAGGCTATACTTTCTCTTACACTATTGGAGAAAAAATAATATATTAAGTTATAAAATCAATATTGTCACAACATGGGGGTTGTTTCCCTAACGGGGGTGAATGAAAACCACTTGGCTAAAAAAACAATACAGGTTTTTATTAATTCTTCGTTACAAGATTTACCAGGAGGCTCGGAGAAAACCCAGCATGTCTCCGGGGGGTGCAGACCAGTTCGGCACTGTCGATGGGGGCTCTCGGGGAGTACTTATAGTTCGATCAGGGGAGGGGCCTCGAGTCTATGTTGACACTTTGGGCACTCCTGTCGCAGGGTAGTTGACCAGGGGGACTCTTGGGGGATGCTTTTAAATCGAGCAGGAGAGGGGCCTCGAATCTATATTGATACTTTGGGCACTCCTGTCGCAGGGTGGTTGACCAGTCGTTGAGACGAAGGTACCGTGTCCGTTCAATGTTCGGGTATTTAAACACCAAAAGTGCTGATTCTTGTTTAATTAAACTTGACATTGGATGGCACAGTGGTCCGCGACCTCAACGCACAGTGATCTAGAAGTGTGAAAATTATAATTAAAATGTGGAACCCACCATTTTGTTGACAATATTTTGTAATAAAACTAAAAATATTATGATCTTCAAAATGATTTGGTTTCACCATGCAATTTAGATGGCCGAATTGAAAATGTAGTTGGCTTTGACTAGGTGATACAGAATGATTCCATTCTGTACTACTTATGGATACCCCTCTCCATTTTTGTTTGTTTTAGTGACTGTAGTACAAAACAAAAATAAACGACAAAAACCTTAATTCCAATATTTTATATTTTATGCTATATAATAATAATAATAATAATAAGTTTATTTCAAATACATAGTTACAATATAATAAACATGTTAATATGATATTCTTGAATAAACTTATTCATACATTCCCAAGGAGAAGTGCTTGTTAGGGGCCAATCGTATTTATTTAAAAGTATTTAAAATTATAAATATTAAAGAATATTTCTATAAAAAGTTGTAAGTATTCAATAAACGCTACTTTCTTGATGATATATTATTAAATTTCTGAAAAGGATTAATTATATAGTTGATTCACAATAATATTAAATACCAATAACTAGTTATAGCATTTCCAAAAATATTTTTAAACGTTTGTTTCCAATATAAATGTTTTTATTTCAATTTTATATTTTTTTTTTTTAATGAAATAATTATTTTAATAACTTTTTTCCACTACTAACCTATAACATCGCCATTATTGAAAGATTATTAACGCTAGAAATCGTTTTTCTCTACCTTATAAGTCATTATTGACCATGGTCAATAATAAGCCATTGAAATCCATTATTGACCGATCTTTGACCTTAACCGAATTTTGTTTGAACGCAGGTAACTTGATTTTTTAATTCTACAACATCAATTCATTGTGGTTAGGCAACCAGATAATTATCAATACATATTAGATTACTTGATATTGTAAAATATCGATACAATCAACATTTTTTCTGCTTCCATCCTTAATTCTGGAGGTGTACACATAATAATATTACTAACATTTTCTTCGCTCATTTTAAAAAAAAACGCAAAACTCGTGAAATCTGATGACACAAATGAACACAAATTGACATTGACAAAGCCACCTGACAAAACAACAAAATATTTTGACAATTCCAAAGCGCAGGTAACTTGATTAAAAAATATACTTATACCTACCTATAATTTTTTACAATTATTAATACTATAAAGATAAATGTCATATAAAAGTTTGTAGTAGTGGAAAAAATAATATATTAACCACGGTTTAGACAGCTTATTATAGCCCTCGCGTCTTAAATCCCTCGTCGCTTCGCTCCTCGTGATTTAAACTCGCCGCTCGGGCAATGATGATGGCTGTCTAAACCTTGGTTAATAATATACTATTATCTTTAAAGGTTTTCGAGAAAAGAAATAAACACTATTACAATCCAATCATCAACATGACTTTCTGGGGTAGGTCTGTCCAAAAATCTACTAATGTTGACATGTTCTATTTATTGTAGAAAGTATTTGCTTTTACTCAAAGCCCGAAGTATCAAAGCCTTATGTCACTGTACTACATGGCAAGTGGAAAAAATAATGCGACAAAATTGAACGATATTTGATCGTGGAAATCCGACCAAGTCATTGGACACACATAGTTACAAAAAACTAACCTGAAGCTACCGTTCAAGATTTTGTAAAATATTCTAAAATAATATTTACAAAAACTGATTCTGGATATAAATCATGTTAGTGTTTTCTCTTTTATGTTTGCTGTAAAACTATGGTTTGAGAAATAAATTATTGAACAACTTAAAACTTAAAAACCTTCATCCATTGAATTTAACTTGGTTATCTTCTCATTTATATTACGCTAGTTTTATTAATGCTCATTTATATTGTGTGATTGACAGTTCACTGATAAGATACTTGAAGTAACTTCCACGTCAATAGATACAGCAGGAGTTGTTTTACCGTTATATGGTCAAACGGGATCATTGAAGACATGAATAAATAGTCAGAATTTATACAATAATATAGGCTGCTTTTTAGTAATGGATCCAGATATACACTTGTCGCTTGTATTAGATACACTAATGTCGGGTTGTACAGGATGTCCATTTTTCGATGTAATTGCACGGTATCTCGGTAACTAGTAAAGATAAAGATTCGCGGTTTTTACATTACCGCTACTTTTTCGTGAAACAAAAGATGCCGCAAACAGAATTGTCATAGCTTCCTTAGCTTTTAAGCTACGGGGTGGGGTGTTTTCGAAAATGTTTGCCTTTTGACCACCCCTGTATTTCGGTTGCCCTTTAACTTATCTTTACTTACCAGTGGTCGATTATTTGTCAGTTTCTTGTACCTACACCCCCGCGTCTCTCTTGCATGCGACTGTCACTGTATTTTGCTTTTTGACTTTTTCAAGCTGTCATTACCTTTTGACAACCGACATTTTCCTGCACGCCGGCATGGTGAAGTGAAGTATCTTTGATCTGTAATATCCTCTCATTAGCTATAACAATGTGATTTTAACATAAATACTTCACTTCTAGTCACGATGGTAAAAAATCCAATTTTAATTTTCTAAATTTCCCTTTTTAATCATAACATTATCTTCATTTTTCTACCCCCCTTTAACCGAACAATTTGTTAGCCAATAGATAAAAGCCATATAATTTTCATTTTTATTTCTTATTTATCTCCTAAGAATGTGTTTCTCACGTCTAACCTCTTTTAACCCAGTATTTTGTTGACCACACCCCAGACACGGTTAGATGAAACATCTTTAAGCACCTCACCTAAATTAATCTCCTCTAATTAGCTATAAATGACATAATTGCTTCACCACCGGTCTCAGTGGCTGCAGACTGGGAATCCCCTTCTTCAAAGATACCTTGACCAAAATTTCAAATATCACATCTCATTTTCCTGCATTTTCAATTTTAACATATTTTTGATCTTCGCTTATGCAAAATAGAGCTGTCGTAATCGACTA
This sequence comes from Polydrusus tereticollis, assembly GCA_963920685.1. Taxonomy (NCBI): domain Eukaryota; kingdom Metazoa; phylum Arthropoda; class Insecta; order Coleoptera; family Curculionidae; genus Polydrusus; species Polydrusus tereticollis. Next base: position 17,465,471 of record OY987330.1, read on the forward strand.
CTGGTAAGTCCTCTCAATTTACTTAAAACTTTTAACTCACACTGTAAATTTCTTTTATTTAGTATCCCTGATGATGGACATTTCCATGTCCGAAACATGTAGAATATAAACATTAAAATACATATTGTGGAGGTAGACTGCCGTTGTTTTATTTGATTATATCAACTCCACGTAATGTACTATTTCTTCAAGTTTATCTTTACTTCTCTATCTTGACTAGTTACCGAGATACTGTGCAATTACAACGAAAAATGGACATCCTGTACAAGCAAGGTTTTCGGGTTTAAAGAAAAGGTAAGCCAGCTTATACGGTTGTACAATTATGGCTTAAGTCAAGTTTCAGAGGCAAATAATCTGAAAAGTTCAGTTTGACGTTTCTTATAAAAAGTTACAATTTAAAAAGGATTTGAATAATTTCGAAAATATTACGTACAATGATTTTCTAGAATTACCTGATGTAGTAGGTCGCCATTCTAGTCCAACGTTTCCAATTTGTACACTCAACTTAAACAAGAAAGCCCAACAGGGCATTAATAACCTTAAGCTACCGTCAAGCTTTTACAAATTCTAAGAATATATAATAATAATAATAATAAATCGTCTTTATTCAGATATTCTTAATAACAAAAAAAAAAAAAATATATTAATATATAATTAACAAAAGTAGATAGAATACATCTGAAAGGGCGAAGTGTCGTCCGTGTAGCGGGCGTTTTTCTACTTAACCACGAGAAAGTAAATATAAAAGTTAATTACTTTAACAACACTAATGTAATCTATTAAATAATACACATATTATTATATACTACCAGGCAAGACATCCATACAACGTATTATATCAAGAAGTTAATCATTGAAACATCATCAATCAAGACGCGGATTAACCTAAAAAAGTACAATATTGACATTCAACCCAAAAGCATTCCCTATGAGTTCATCCAGAAGCAACAACACTGCACAGCCAGCATATTTTATTTCCAGAGATCAGGCCTGTGAGAGAAGTTCCATCTTAAGTTTCTTTTTAAAGTTTAATATATTATAGTCATAGAAGTCATTCGGAATATCGTTATAATTACTACTAAACTGGAAAGTGAAAGAGTTCTTAAAAACTGCGGTAGTGTGTTTAGGTATGACCATAAGGTTTCTATTCCGTGTGTTAAGGTTATTTATATGCTTGAACTTAGTGAGCTTATTTAAAAGATATGTTGGTTGCTTGTTGCTTAGTATACGGTGGCCCAGGGTCAGAAGATGGAGGTGTCGAAGTGTGTCCAGTCTTAGCCGACCACTTTCTAAGATTTTATTTCTAGTGCTATCGTATTTTCGGATACCAAAGGCGAAACGAAAACAGCTGTTCTGGATCTTTTGAAGTCGATTTTTATCAAGAACAGTTAAGCAGGGACCATAAACAGAATCGCAGTATGATAATTTTGATATTATTAACGCCTCGCACAGTTTCAGTTTCAAGGCAGAGTTTAAAATCTCGCGACTATTGTATAAAAACTTTAAAGTTGTATAGGAGGTTTGGCAGAGGTAGTTGACATGTTTGGTAAACCGCAGGTTGGTGTCAAACCAGACTCCTAGATTTTTACACTCGGCAACAAAAGCGAGACTTTGTCCATCAACATTAATTTGAAGTTGCTCGGCGGCAATGTTTCGTAATTTTTTTGGTCCGAATAGCGTAACCGAAGACTTTAGCGCATTCAGTTTTAGATTGTGCGCACAGGATATATCGACTAAAGCTTTTAAATCACTATTAATTTGTTCATTGGCAGTGGCACACTGTAAGTTTTTAACTTCTAGATAGATCTGGGTGTCGTCAGCGTAGTGGTGGATTTTACAGTTATTAAGTACACTGTAAAAATCTGCTGTGTAAATTGAGAATAACAGTGGAGAAAGTATGGATCCCTGTGGAACACCAGATTGAATATTAAGAGGACTAGAGGACAGTGCATTGTAAACGACTCTTTGCGATCTGTTACTTAAAAAACTTTGAATCAGTGACACAGAAGAGTTAGAAAACCCAAAATAAGATAGTTTATCACATAGTTACAAAAAGTAGTTAACACGCCTTGCTATAAAGATATTTACAGATTCTGGATATAGTTTATGTTAGTGTTTGCTATAAAACTATGGTTGCAGCAATCAACTTTAGAATAGTTAAAAGCTTGAATATATTAATTAAATTTCATTTAGTTATTGTCCTTATTTATATTACGCGAGTTTTATGAAACAAAACTAGCTCGTATGCCACGTTGAAGTTGTAATTATGATTTGGCCTTCGCCTGCTACGAGAGCTGTAAATATCCTTCAGACGTGATCCACATAATCTTAAAATTTCTCTTACTGCAACGTGCCAATTTTACCAAGATAAAGTAATTTTAAGTATCCAATCAAGTTTATTGGTCATTTCAACCTGGAAATGTTGGTTTTATTGATATAACGTAAAATGATTCTTTATATCTATAGATCAGGAAGTTATTAGAAAATATATAAAATGTCAACAGATATTTGTTTTGTTGGATGTTGTCTCTGGAGGTGTCAACGTATGGTACTTTAAGTGGACTTTTTTTCTTTTCGCATTTTGTTACTGTTTTATTAATTATTTTAGCTTGTAATGAATTTTTAATTTAATGACGTTGGGACGCCAATTGTAATGAAAATTTGGCTCTCAAACCAGAAAAGTTGTAATGAAAATTTATTGTTGTAATTGTAATGAAAATTTATTTAGTCGTTGAGTGCCAATTTCTTACCTTTTGTTGCTTTGCTAGCTCAGGCAGGGCGTGGTAAGTTCGAGTTTAAATTTTAACAGTCCCTTCCAGTATGAAATAAAAACACATTCAGTTCAACTTAACAATTAGTCTATTTACATAAGTATTTGTATGACAAATATTTTTTGACAAAAGGAAAATTTTAAAGATAAGTAGTTTGAATGAATTAACAATTATTTTTGCAAAGGAAAAATAAAATAATAGTTTCAATGATGATATATCCAATCAGATAAAATAAAATTAACAAAAGTTAAATAAAGATTTTTGACAGGTTTTTGATTTATTTTATGGTGAATCACACACAAGGCGTTAGTTACCTTTACCCTTTTTCTTCAATAGTGGTTTTCGGATCCCTGTAGAGATATAACCAGTTTATGTCAGAGCTTCAGGTGAAGCTTAGGAATCGACTCTCTACAGGTATAGGAGAGTAGAGCTCAACAGACTTTGGGCCCCTGTCGTGACGTCACGTCAGCTGCGTTGTCCGGCTCCAATAATGAAGTTCCGAAGTTGGGTACCGAGAAAAGACCAGGTGTTAAGACTCACCAAATAAAACCTTATAAATTCCCTTGCTCTGCTTGAAAAGGAATATTTACAGAACAAAAAAAAGGAATATATTTGAATTTTAATTAATTAATTAATGTAATAATAAACTGAATTGTGAAATTGCAGTGATACTCCTTTTCAACAGAACTAGGTTTAAATAAAATGATCAATAACTTGACAATGATAGTAATTTTATAAAATAGATAAAAGCTATAAGAGCATAAAATAAGGTAGTTTTCTGGTGCAAACTATTTCGACAGAACCAGGTTTAAATAAAAATAATTAATCGTAATTTTATAAAAACAGATAGTAGCTATACAATTTATAGAAACACAAAATGAAATTGTGCTCTAGGAGAAAGCCCTGCACAGAACCAGGTTTAGATAAAAATATTCAATGGTAATATTATAAAAAAAAATTGTAGCTATACAAGCATAAAATAAAAAAAATAGGTAATGAACCTCTAATATTCAAGATAGGGGTGCCCATGTGCCTATGCACAAAATGGCGACCAGGTACAATTTATGTCCTTTAAGATAAGATAAGTAAGTAATAGTAATTTTATAAAAAAAATATAATAGTGCTCTAGGATAAACTACTGCACAGAACCAGGTTTAGGTAAAAATAATCAATAGTAAATTGTGCTCTAGGAGACTTCTGCACAGGCAAGGCAGGTAATAAGTACTAAATTAGCAAGAGATAAATGAAAATTTAAAGAGATATGCAGTGAGATTTCACCGAGACAAATCTTCAGATATTAACACATCAGAAAAAAACTCAGTACCCAGTGATCAATCACCAAAGATAGCGTAATGTATAATGGCAACTTAAAACTTATGCTCGGTTCTCTAAATTAGAATTATTGGGCAGAAACTACATAAGGTGGCGTAAGCCGACTCTACATTAGAGCAATTTTATTAGTCTCTTTTCCAAAATCTATAAAAAAAAATAAAAACCAGGGCAGTGAAGTTTTTCTTTAAGTTGTCCAAAATAAGAAATAGGTAATGAACCTCTAAATTCAAAACCAAAGATAGGGGTGCCCATGTGCCTATGCACAAAATGGCGACCAGGTAAATCTTTAAAGAGACAATTTATGTCCTTTAAAACAAGATAAGTAGGTAAAATGATTAATCAATCTTTAGGGTAACATTAAAAGATAATTTTAAAATAAATAAAACAACTGAGCTCGGGATTCTATGATGAAACTCAAAAAAAAATACAAAAATTAAGAAAGAAGAATTTTAGTACTTGCCTGTGCAAAAGCCTGAACACTAGAGTCCTCAGAAAAATTACCTTTTCGTCCTCCTGCTGAAGAAAAATCCCCTCTACATATCCCTGCGACCTCACTTGAACCAATCAGAGATCACTTTATAGGTCACGCACTCACCACAAAAAAGTCTACACCTTGCTCGATTCGCTCGCGGGTAAAACATCCAGTTAAATTATTAATTCATTAATCAAAAGTAATTAAGACTCAATCTTCACATTAGATAGACATTTCATTAAATTAAAACAGGTTATGTACATATAAACGTGGTTATAAAACCCACTAAAGGCACGATAAACTGTATAAATTTTAACAGTGCCAAAAAAGAGACGAAAAATGCTAAACATGAATACTTTTAATGTTAGAAGGAGACAGTCATGACCCGGACTAAAAATAAGATCACCCTGGTTGACCAGTGCCATCTTAATTAAAAAGAAATAAAACCGGTACCGCCATATCTACCGTAGCCAGGTTGCAGATACCCTAGTTGAAATTTAATTCTGCCTCAAGAGGTGGCGATAGTATTACTGAATTTGAGATTAATATTTCAATTTAAGGATGTTTCGGTAAATGTGAGATTTACCGTAACAAGCTGATGTCCTTATAATGCAAGTGCACTCCTGATTGCCCATTATAATGTATACGTGGCCCGGAAGGTGCTTTATAATAATAAAAAACAATTAGGCTATTTACGCCATTAGTTACCATCACTTGTATAGCAAACCTCAAGACAACTAAAATGTAAACTGCATGTTTGTTTTGTTTCGAGCGTTCGCCGCTACGATTGCATTGTAAGTCGCGTTCCTAGGAAACGTGGTCTACCATTATTATCCCGATTGCAACAAACTCGACTCTAGAGGTTTTTGTAAATGACAAGCGGAATTAATTAACAAATCCAGTCACGAACACTGCGGGCACTTTTACCAACTTTACGAAAACGGTTCGCGTGGATGTCGAGCCGGAAAACCTGATGGTCGGAATCCTGTATACTGGAGGGCTCGTTAAATTGTACGTAGTAAATTTAAATTAAAAAATTTTGAAACAGAGGGACGGGCCTAGTGAGTTATTTATACATTAAGGCGTGTTTTTTTAGGCTATTTTATAGAGTATGTCAAAAAATGAGGTTCTAGAAATGAACAAACCAACTAAGAGATCTTAACATTCCTTACAGTTGTTTAATTATTAGGTGATTAGACTGGACTTGAACTATCTTTCGACTTTACGTCAGGGAAACTCTTGTCAGATTTGCGTCTCTCTCCCTAAATCTGCTGTAAATTGTCCTCCCTTTCTTTAGCTTCGATTACTTCTTTGATGAAAAGATGAATTGAAGTCCATTTCGCCCGGAATCCTATCATAGTGGTTATTCGGTTTGTATGCGTCCAAACTCGACCCGATTCGCAGAAATAATTGCTGCCTTTTTTCCGGCCATCTCGGGCACTCAAACAAGGTGTGTGTAACAGAGTCTGCGTTTTGACAGTATATACAATTGTCATCATCCTTTTTGCCGATTATTCTCAAGTAGTTTTGAAAACAGCCGTGGCCAGTCAGTACTTGGGTCAGGAAGGAGTCTGCTTGTCTGTGGCCACATGCCACCCAGACCATAATGTTAGGAATTAACCTCTTTGTCCACTAAGTTACCTCCGTCGTTGAGTCCCACTCTTCCTGCCAAGCGTGCATTTTCCTTTCTCTTTCTTCTTGCTTTCTCCTTGCTCGGTCCCCGCCTCGCCTGTTCTAAAGGCGAGCTCTTTCTTTTGCCAGAAAGCAGGTAGGGATTGCTTCCTTGATGACTTGGAGAGAGCGAGTAGAGGCTGTTCTATAAGCGCATGTTACGCGTAGGAGATCAACTCTTTCGGCACTTTCTATTTCTTTTTTCCACATTATGACTCGTAAGTCGTTGTGCCAGATTGGCGCACCACACAGTAGGATGGACTGAATGACTCCATGGAGAACTGTTCTTTTGCCGCTTTTTGGCCCCCCTAGGTCTGGCATCACTCTGGCCAATGCCATAGCCCATTCCTTGGCTCTTTTTACGGTGTTTTTGATGTGGTGACCGAAGCTGCCATTATGGCTGAGTGTGATACCCAGATATTTTACTGACTTCGATGGCGTGATAATGTCCAAGCCGCAAGCAAAGTGAATGTTTTCCTTCTTCCTTGGACCTTTTAGGACAATGTCCTTCGTCTTATTGCTCGCCAATTCCATGCCGTAGGATCTTATCGATCTTCTCACTACTCTGATACAAGAGTCGACAGTTTTCATCAACTTCTCCATGTCGTCGGCGTTCACTATCTGAGCCAAGTCCTCCGCGAAGGCGATCGCGGATGCATTTCCCGGGTATTCGCATCTCAGCACGCCGTCATAAACCAAATTCCAGAGGGTAGGTCCGAGGACGGGTACCCCAGCGCTCACCTCCACCACGACACCTTTCTCAATTTCCAGACTCCTCTTCGCCAAGTAACTACCCAGGAGATTTCTGAAGTACTTGGGAATGCCTCTGTGTCTCAATTCTTCATTGATCGTTTGCCAGCCGATTGAATTAAGAGCATTTTTGACGTCGAAAACTACCAACGCCGCCCATCTGAGCCTAGATTGTTTTGCCATCCTCATGGCTTCGCTGTAGGGCATTTACCGTGGATCTCCCTTTCCGAAACCCGAACTGTTTCTCTGAGAAACCGCCTTGATTCTCTATCGCATCGACAGTCTTACTGTAATCAGGATTTCGAACAGCTTACTTGCCGTAATCAGTATGCTAATAGGTCATTTTATCGTTTCCCCATCCTGTGTCACGCGACTTTTTGGGATCAAAATTAGCTTAGAACATTTCCACATGTCTGGGAATCTTTGCTCCTTCAGTAGTTTGTTTAGGATGTTCAGCAACCAAGCCGGTTCCTCGTCGCCAACCCTTTGGATAACCTCTGGTGGTATTCCATCGACTCCAGGGGCTTTGCCTGATTTTAATTTTTTTTAACGCTATAGAAAGCTCATCGGTGCTACACCATTCACCACCACCTCCTCGACTTCTGTACAGTGGAAATGCGCAGCACGCTGGGGGAAAAGCTCTGCTACTATTTTGCATTTAACTTCTGGGGTCGTATCGTATGGTGCCAGTGCCGTTAGGTGACGCATGGCTATTTTATACCCGCTACCCCAAATATCGTTTTCTAGATCGGTACACAGGTCCTTTCACGACTGCTTCTTGGCTTTTATTATCAGCTTAGCTGTGTCCCGTCTGAGTGCTTTGTGGATCTGTGACATGTGCGCTATCTGGTCCGGGGTTTCCCCTGCCCTCCTTTTATTCGCCTTAGTCAGGATTCTCCTTGCTGCTAACCACTCGTTTCTTTTTTGTGCAATATCGTCGTTCTACCAGTATGGTGTTTTGCGCAGTATATGGTTGGTTCATTTAAATATGCGTATATTCAATTAAACACCATTTAATAACATAATAACATATATTTACTGTACTTTAGCAAACACTTGTACACAGACTTTACACAACTTTTAACTGCACTTAATGATTAAAAGAGCTTTGGGATTTACATATTTATCGGTGAAATACATATCTTTGTGTTAGAATAAGAAAATTACCGTGAACAGGCAGAAGTTTTGAGAGAAACATAAAGTGCACACATTTGCCCACCTTCCATTTACGAAACTAATCGTCGTATGGTACGTTGTCATAATAACTTCAGTCATGATTTTTTACATTGCCAATCAGAAATTAGTACAAATAATGGGAAAAAATATTTCGGTACTTTTCAAAGAAACTTAATTTGCATATTTATTATTATGGATATTTGTTTTCCGTTTGTTTACCAAAAATACTTATAATTTATAAATAGACCTGTTTTTGAATCTTTTGTCAGTATTTGTTAAATTTTTAAAACAGAAATTATAAGAACTGCTCATACAACCACTGAAAAAAAAAATAAGTACACACAATAAGTAAAAAAAAATAAACAAATACTATGTTTAAGAATGTAGTACTATTGTCCTATAATTATTTAATACGAAAAAAATTAATAAATATTCAATGTACAAAAATAAAGGTGTCTTGACCCAAGCCAGTATGAAATAAATGTGCTTTCTCATCAGTGTATTAAGGGCTGCAAGGGTGGGAGCTGCCTTAACATTCCGTGGCAATGAGTTGAAGAGCGAAGGCATTGTAGGTGGTATGTCATGCCGTGTGCAAACGTTTACACATTTTCCATTCAAACTCGCAAGAATTTCGAAATAACTCTTGCAGTTGTAGAACAAGTATAGTATACAACACCTTTGCAAATTCCTTTTCGCCTTCGGGTAAATAGAGCCATTTTCAAAACTTATTGTATAATATACTATTTTAAACAGAAACAAGTTACAAAATCAAAATTACTATTAATATCACTGTTTTTGGAGTGAAAATATTGAAACAGATGCAGGTTCTAAAATATATTAGAAAGTTGTAAGTTGTAACACAAATCACCCGGTATCATTAAAGAAGAAGGGTTATATCCATCATTTGAGCAAACAATGGATTAATGTTGGGGGGTCGATTTGAATTGTTTAATTTATCTTAATGTTATTCTGCACACGATAGTTGTGGATATAACACGAATTTACCATGTAGAAGTGATAAATGGGAATTAGTTATATAATCTATAAGGCTAAACAACCGAAAATATATACCTCACTGGATGTGCTGACTACAAACGAGTTTCGTAAAATTGTTTTCTAGTTTAGATATAAACCTCAAACTTTAAATATAATGTTAAAACCCAAAATACTAAATGTGATCTATATGTTAAAAACTTTGGTGTAATTGCAATAAATATTTGATTAAACGTGAAGTTTACAACTTTAGAGTAAATAGGATGTAAATTTTAAAAAACCATTTTAGATTTCATAAAAGTTTTTAATGTAGGTACACCGTGCTTTCTGGTTGATTTATTAACTTTAATCTAAGTACAGAACGTAAATAGCCCAGGAGCTTGCACCGTCGAGGCGTCAGCCGAAGCTGCACGTAGGGGACATTTTACTCCGAGTGTCCGAGGCATATACAGGGTGGCCGCCGAAGTATGCGAGATACTTCGTATATGAATTATATGACTAATTACAAGCAAAATGATTCTATTCACTTTTCCTAAATTCCTAACAGTCCCATTGCTTAGCAACCGCGATCTCCGGGTCTCAACCCACTAGCCTTTTTCATGTGAAGACACTTACCTACTTATATCGTTCACGATTCCAGAATACTTTCAATGGGCTAACAAAGATTTCTCTCATTTTCTGCTTAGAGAAAACGTTTAACCTGAACTAGCTTTTTTGGTTTGCCATTTTCATCCTGTCGATGTCGGTTTAGATAGGTAGGCAATAAGAAACATTTTTAAGTTTTAAGTTGTGTTTAATATTTAATTTAGGTTTTACCAGTAAATACTCTGCCCATTCTTTAGTACGTTGCTATGGTTACACCTCTACTTATTACAAAATAACCTCCTTTCGACGCTTGACGAAAAATTATTTTTTATTAGTTTGTAATTTAGAGGTTATATTAAACACGGGAACTGTCCAAATGCTTTGTTTCTAGTGAGTAGTGGCATCAAATGCAAAACAATCATGAGAGCAGTGCTTCACTTCTTTGCACCTAAGACGTGTCGACTCAAAATCTTTTTAACTCATTGTTGTTTTTTTCTGTCGGCCTTAAAAATAGGGTTTGCATAAATAACTTTATTAAGTTTAAATTTACAAATATGTGTCAAAAGTTGACAATACTGGTAATATTTGAGCAACGACTATAATCTTCCAAGATTCAAGACCAACGTGAATCGTTTCCTGCGCACACGCACCGCTCCCAGAGCGCCATAAAGGATTTATCCTGCAGTGCTGTGCCTTATCATAAAAAAAATACGATAGGCAGTACCATAATAATTTAGAGCTGGTATGATTAATGTAACTGATCAAAGTATGATCTACATTTATTTTTAGATCATCATAACTATAGAACATATGACTCTTCATTGCTTTTTACTGATTTTAGGTATTCCTGTTAATTTTAAGAAATAGGTTAATTGTTTGGTATATTTGATCTACTGCCCTTTATTATCATGAATAAAACATACACACACCTTATACCTAAATGTTAATGTATTATATTTTAGAAAATCGTTTAGACCTTGAATTTTTCAACTACAATTTAATGAAATTTCGTTTATGTGAGAAAATTCCCAAGCGAACAATAAAATTTAGTTTCCACCTTCTTGCTTGTCTCTTGCATTCCACAGAATTCTACTTTTAGAGGATTGCACGTCGGTTGGATGGTCAGAGAAGGCTTTATTACACAATTTACAGTATGTTGTATATTCGTCCGAATTAGAAAAGAAATGATGAAAAAAATAAATACCATTTCATTAGCTGCTTATGTTTCGGTCTATGTTAAAACCTCCTTCAGAGCTATGAATTTCAGCGTAAATTTTTAAAATTAATGTCACCTTGTTGTATATCGCTAAAAAGGCAATTTTAAGACGAATTTGATTATGCGATTAAAAAATACTGTTGTCATCTAAAGATTAAAGGTGGTGAAGCCGAAAGTGACGTTAAGTTGGTTTTCAAATATTGGAATAAAATATCTTTTGACATGACGCTGTGGTATTCCTTACAATAACTTTATTTACATCCAGTGTATATTTTTTTCACCATTTCTGTCCTATTTGCGACAAATATTAAACAACACGTCTTTCAGTTGATTCTTGAAAAAAAATGTTCACGCAAATTTTTCTTTAAATATGGGAGCAGTCTGTAGTCACTGGGGGCTGAGTCAGACGAATATGATGGGTGTTTGGAACGTTGAGTCAGGAGCATGAAGATCGACCGTGATTTAAGACAGTATGGAATAAAATAATTTCGCGTATGTTCAACACGAACAGGTTACATGGAATAAAATAATTTTGCAAGTGCTCAACACGAATAGGTTAATGCCTTACTGTTTGAAATTATAATACGTCTCTCTTTTTCAGTAAAGTCCGTTCACAGATTTAAGAGAATAACTTACCGGCTCGTGTTAACGCCTGTTTAAAACCGGACAGGGGTCTACACAGGCCCGCACTGTATTGTATTTCAAGCATGGATTATTGGACACAAATAATAAACAATTTTAGATGGAATATACTATAATTATATATTATAATTAATTAATGCAACTACAGTTTACTCATTTAATTCATTGTCACTGTCACTATCAACACCTATGTTAATAATAAATCTTTCTGTAATATTCCCAATTTGACTGTATGAATTTTCAACAGTTTTAATATGCGAAACACAATTTTTCCAGCTATTCACAGGCACTTTGTCCACTTCAGTAATAATAATATCGTACACTAGCGTTTATAGTGGGTGATACATTATTACGTCTAACGGCAGATTTTAAATGATGCCATATGTGTTCTATGGGATTGAATATACAGTGATACCGTGGAAGCCCTAGCACTGTATGCCCCTTATTTTAAGCGTAGCTGTCGCAGTAGTACTCCTTTTCTAGGATTAGAAATTTAAGCACATCAAGTAACTCTCTTTTAGTGTAACTTTCATGAAAATATAGATCATTCTGATACATAATATCCTGTATTGTCATTTTCGTATCTTTTGAACAAGGGTGCTCAAATAACTCGGCTGTGGTATCGTTATGGTAATCCAAACAGGAGTCATTTATATTCTTGGCTGACAATGAAAGTGCATTTGGTACCCAACCATCTTCGGACCCTTCATGTGCTATGGTTATTCTTTTTCCTCTGTTTGATGGTGCCTTTGTTCTACACCTGTCACTAGAATCAACCCAACCTTTTGATTGGGTATCATGGGTATCAAACCAGGTTTCATCTAAGTATATAACAGGTCTGTTCTCACATCTGTACTGAGCGATTTTTGTCAAATATTCAAATCGCCATGCGTTAAGTCGTTGCGATTCCATGATAACTAAGTAAGCCGTTTATCGACTTTTTTAAATTTAAAGCCGATTCGTTGAAGACACTTCCACAGCGTTGTCCTACCGCAATTGATATCCGTGTTATCTATCTCAAGTATTCAGTAAATTATCCAGTGTTGGTACTGTATGCTCTTCATACATCCTATAAATTTTGCGTCAGACTAAATCTTCATCGCTGCGATCTAATTTTTACAAGTCCCAGAGTCTTTCCTTCTTTTCCTTTCGGTGATGGGTTTTTTCACAATTTTCCATACTGAAATTTTAGTCAATATGGCTGTTTCTTCAATACATTCTATTTTACTAAACTTTTCACGTTCTATGAGAGTTGTATATACATTTTTTATAATCTCTTTAGAATTTAAAGATAAAATAATACATTTTCATTTCCGCACTGTGGTTGTACCTGTACCCCCTCCGGCTGTTCTATACTAGATTCACCAATCCACGGACATTACATATTTGGATAATCAAAGCTGCGTTTTTATTTCACACGAACTAATAAAATGACTGGTTTTGCAACACTGATTTGTCTACTTATTTTTTTCCCATTATTAAATTAGGCTTTGTAAACTAATTACGGCCAAGTACTACCTGGATAATAAAATCATTATCTCTATGATCCTTGAAACCCTTTCAACAAAGAACTTTATGATGGGTGATAAGTGAAGGCAGGTAGACGTTCTCTTAAATCCGTGAAGGGACTTTACATTCCGAATCAAATGTAATAAATATAGGGACTACTTAGCAACCACAATACCAACCTAAATTTTTCCATTAGTCTGCTTTGCATATCTATTCGAAAAAGAAAAGTTGGAATTTTATGAATGCTTTTAAGCTCCGGGGCCACTCGAGACTGACAGAGCTTTTAAAAATGCAAAATATATACGGCTATATATAGTTTTACGTATTTTTAGTCAAGTATTGAGCTTAAAAAAAAACGATCTATGTAAATATGGAGACAACAGATCCGCGAAACACATCTCATTGTGTATTTAATTTACAAAATAAGATGTTCTATATGACCCTAAGGTATTTCTAAGAATATTTTTTTACATTGGGCAAAGCAAAGCTTTCGTAATTTATCTTGAAGTATAATATATAAACAACAAAAAAAAATAACTGTAAACATCAAGGAAATCCCCTTGTTTTCGAAATGTTAGCCTTATCTTTTCTTAACTTTTGATTGACAATTTTATATTTTATATCCATTTTCAGACAAGATTATAGCAAATTTTCTCTGGATTCGATATTTTTATACAAGTCAGCTCTCTGATAAATAGCTCGGGTCGCTCTATGAATGGATGCGGGTATGTTTCTTGTAGTTGCTGCTGATTTATTATTTGATCAAGTAATGCATCTCTAGTGTTTACTTTACTTGAATATACCAATGATTTAAACCGCCCCCAAAGACAATAATACAGAAGATTAAGGTCTGGCGATCTGGCTGGCCAATTATGCGGACCACCTCGACCAATCGACCGGTTTGAAAAGTTATTGTTTAAAAAATTTCATGCTTGTAAACTGTAGTGGCAGGGGCTCCGTCATGTTTTGAATACATGTTCTGTCGTACATTAAGTGAAAATAGGTTTTGCAAGTGATTCTGTAGAAAATTTAAGTATACTTGTCCTGTGAGATTACCGTCGATTATAAATGAGCCGATTAACTGTGCTTTATCAGTGAACAGAACATACTTATACAGTCTTTGATTTGCGTTTATCCAATTGCAGAATCCTTTACGCAAAATCACCATCTTGCAAATGTTGAACTCGTTGTAAGTGATATGGGTATAAACAATTAATGTGAAGATATCTCCAAGCAGACGAATATGTAATTTGATTCGATTTGTACTTAATCTTGGATCATTTTCGACAGCATTTAGGCCTCTTCTAGTTGAACATCAAGTCCCGATTCCCGTTCAGATACAATTCTCGCATTTGGAAACATACCAGATTCTCCAGCTGAAAACTGATTCTTATAACACTCTAATCATTCCTGTTTCGGAAAGGTACTTTACAGTGTTTCGATAAAATCAGCCGTTTTCGAAGAAAATAATTTTTACTCCCTTTGTAATAGTGTGGTATTTCCATAGCTGTTTCTTTTAATTTTCTCGGTGCATCTATAAGCGAGGAAAACTATAGCTACGCAATAAAAGTGTAATCCTTATGAGCGGCATAGAACTGCGAGAAGCGCTGTACCAGGTTAATAAATAGGCAATTTTGCAGCAAATTTAAATTCGCGCGTCCCGTGCTCAGCTTGATGGAAAGCTACGTTGCCAATAGTCGTATACTTTCTCAAAAGGTTGCAATTGAAATATAGAAGTGAAACTTATTGCATTTTTTATTATGTTGATCTTAATAATAAGAGCAAAAATTAGCTAGCTAGTCAGTGATACAAAACACTTAATACAACCATACGAAATTAGGTTTTAAATTTTGTCACCGGATCTGGGGGCGAGAAGGATCACTAATCTAATTCATTGCCTACTTTTTTCAAAGTCAGTTTGATAATAGCTTCGACCGGGCTTTAAAGGGACCGGCATCATAATCGGGGTCAGATCTTTTTTTTAAATTCTTTAAGTTTTTATTATTAAAAATGTTCTTTTATATCATTATTTAATTGATAGTCAGTAACTCTCTTGGAAGCTAGTTTGCAAATGTACTTTGGACCAAGACATTTTTAATGTCAAAGACAGAAGGAACAAGCGAGTCTTGAATATTATAATAATTTTTTTAGTATGTACTTCACAAATATTATTTATCCAAAAATAATTTAAATCAAACTCAAAAGGAGTTTCACTGTTGTTAAACAAAAAAAAAACAATTTACAAACCCTTGTATTCTTTCTACATTTACGAAAACTTTGTAGAACTGGCAACACCTTGGCGATAGACCGTCGGGCTCCCTAGCAATTTAAAGTGCGAATTATTTTTTTCGGAGTGGGAAATATAATAGAGCAGCATATAAATACAAATTTATATGCCGTTGACAAGAACAGCAATTAGTTAAAGGTTCTGCCAGTTGGGTGATCCCTTATCAGCTTTAAAATCAGTTGATGTTTAAGGTATGCGATACTGGGAATCGGACGGCGGCGTGACTGGTTGAAACGATTTACAGTAATTTACATATTGCATTTTCTGCTATAACTGTGTGGTTTCAGGCAAGTAAGTTTTTACTTAGTACCTATTTTTTATTATATTAGTATGACTTTTTGGCGACAATTTAAAACAGAGGATCAAGGTAAATTATCGCAGGAATATAATGCGTCGGTGCCAGAGTCGGCCATCGAAAGCGAATTATGAAACAAAGATGTACAATAATGCAAGGGATTTTATTCTGCGAACTATTTTTAACTTTTACGAGGATAATATAGTGCCAACTTTAGAACTGGTTCATGACAAATTGCGAGGTTACCCTGATTATAAGTAACAATATTTAGAAACATTGCGTGGTGTTTTGTTAGAATGTGGCTTTAAACATAAAAAATTAGATAATCCAATTGTTATAATGAAATCCCCGCGTATCATTGAACTACGACAGGACTATTTGGGCAAAGTAAAGTAGTATCTTAAATCGGATAAAAGTATAATTTATTTGAAAAGTACTTTTCAAATCTAGGACTCAATCTGAGATTTGAACAGATGCATATGGTCTCTTACACAATATAGCAGCCTTTAAGAGAATATTAATGTACCAATTTTGGTTTAATTCCCTCTAATTAGTGAAACAAGAATTAAAAAAATAATACGTATTTTCTTTTAAATACATCAAGTCATCTGGCAAAAAATTCTAAATATTTTAAAATCATAAATTTTCTATGAAATTTAATTAGTAGTTAACCCAAAATTGCAAAGTTATTAGTGTCTCCTGAAAAATTGGATTTTTGCAGATACTTGGTTTTGAGCTTTCATCATTGGCAGATGCAAAAAAAGATCTTGCGTTTCTTAAATGTTAAAACGGATATTTTTTTGAATGATATATGCAGATAAACGTACATTCTATATCCTTTCTTTATGTTGTTAATACAGTAATTCTAGGTTTTTATTTTACTTCTCCGCCATTGGACTTAATTAATAACTAATCAATTTTATAAGTATCAGGAGTATTTCAAAAATGCTAGAAATCGTCAAGAGAGTATGCCAGAAGATCGTATAAGTTTAAAGGAATATATTTTATGAACACTCTGTACAAAAAAATCAATTGAGGTAGTAAAACTAAAGATTACGATAAACCCGAAAATAAAAAAATATTGGTTCACCAATGCCGGATGCACCTTATTGTTTTATTGGGTCTAGTTATCCCAATAACCAGTCCACAAATTCCATTAATATTCCTGAAGACATTACATATTATATGTAATCCGTTGCTTCGCACCCGAAAAGACGACAACTCTGGACGTGCATTCGGCAAAGCCCGGCCGCTTAACGAAGAAGGATCCCCGCTTTGAAAACCGAGATCCATCGAGAGGTCGAATTATTAACATTACATCGGACTTCTATTGCGTAGCTATAATTTGCCTTGCTATAAGTGAGCTGAAGTATACGATGCTATCAACTACGTCATACTTTGCTACCGTTTGTTGTTGTTTCCTGAATCGATACAGCCGTATTTATTTGAAATTCAACATTGATTTAGAACTCGTTAGCAACGTTTTTAATATTTAAATAAATAGTTATTTTTAGTAAATTGATTATACACTTACCTATAAACCGTTATGGAATAAAGTCTTATTATTGTAATCTGGAGAATATTAGATATTGTTTGTATACAAATCTGTCTCATTAATTTAACATTGTAATTCCATTCTGTAGATTTATGAAAATACAGAACAATGGGCTATAAGAATAGAGGTTATAAGTCTTTCCTTTCAAAAGGTACAGGTAAGAGAAACTTTGACGAAAACGATTTACGACAAAAGTTTCACCTTTATTAATAAAGTTTTCAATGGAGGATTCGTATATTATTATGATAGCTTAAAGGTAAAAGGGGTATTAGTTGCAAAATTACGATTTATTCTTATGCATGTGAACAAACCCGAATAAAATTTAAAAAATAAGATGGGATGGTCAAAACACTTAATTGACAGTTAAGCATAACTTTTCGTTTCTATATTCCACTTTTTTTCCATTCAAAAGCTAGGTTCACATCACACGTGTTTTGGTATTATTTTTACTACTGTACGATTTTCCTTAAACGTTAGTGTACATCTACACGAGCGAGGAAATCGCGACGACACACTCGCGACGATAACCTTGCGACGATTTGAACGCCCGGCAAAAACATGAAACGAGAGCGAGAGAATCGGAACGGTCCAAGTAGGTACATTCGGAACAAGAATTTTGCTTTTAGTTAAAATAGATGTTGTTCAAATTGGTTCTGTTGCTGCATTATGCATTTACCGGTGCAGAAACCGCTGAAGAAATCGTCGTTTTTGGGTACATCCAATGCTGCAAAGCAGATTAATTACTGGATAGTTTAATTTCAAATATCATGAGCAAAGAGAGCACCCTGACAATTTTTTTTCACACTACCGTATGTCCATACAAAGTTTTGATGAGCTGTTGTCTAATTTCTGAAAAAATTTTCAAAAAAGATATGAATATGCGTCTGTGTATATCACCTGTGAAAAGGTTGATTATAACTTTAAGGTAAGAAACAATCAAAATTTATTAAGTCCGACGAAGTAAAGCACAGCATTATATTCCAATAGTCTTTATTTAAGAAAATTATGATGTTCGCTTTCATGACATTCATGTTTATTAGCACTAATGGATGCGGAATATTGTTTTACGGCAAATCGATGTTGGGTCCTATGGAAGAGAAGGTAACAGTAACATTTTTAATAAGAGTGTTCTAGGGAAAAAGTTATCAATGAAACAATTGGACATACCAGAGAGTCGGGCAATTGCAGGCACTAACAATCTCATTCTCCTGTTTGTAATAGTGGGTGATGACGCATCAGGTTTAGCGGAAAATTTATTAGGATCATATCCACGGCAAAATCTTACTTCAGGGTTCAGTGCCTTGGCAATTTAAAAAAATATAAACATGCCGCATTATTTGACGTAATATATATAATGTGATAAACATTTATGTCCACAAGAAGAGGCTAACAAATCTAATTATGAATTTTAATTAAAAAATTTAATAATAAAGTGGTTTCAATCTTATTACTTTTGTTTAATTTAAATCATCAGGGGATACAATTGAAGTTTTGTAACTTGCATTAAAATGCCTAGCCAATAACCGCCATACCGCCGATCGTACAGCATTAAAAATTATTGCAATAATCTTATTCACCCCAATTATCATACAATATCATGGCTATTCCTTCCCATAATTTCAGTTTGATGTCTCAATTGCTATATTCTTTCAACTTTATACTGTACAAAGCTGGTCGCTTTTCCACAGCACTTATAAACTTTTCTGTATTGAACATGACTGTACGGTACGGCGTTTCTTCTCCGCTCGTCTAGAAGGCACCATATGAACTAATGAATTGCATTTACCTACGGCGAGGAAATCGTCGCGAGAATCGCCCGCCAACGTCGGCAATTGCGTGTGACTCGCTCACGCCGACGATGGCTGGCGCTATCGAGACGAGTTTCACGTCCGTATAGACTCGCTTATTAGAATGAATGCTTTAGATTTAAGCGTGTAAATCGTCGCGAGTCTATCGTCGCGATTTCCTCGCTTGTGTAGATGTACACTTAAACATTTATTTTTATTTTGAGATTATGCAAATGCAGCATAACGCTGGATTTTTAAACTTAGAAAGTTCTCAATGTTGTAAAGACCACTGACTTCAATAAATAAACTCATTTTTTTTTTTGGAACAACGCGACACCCATATTTCGTTAGGAATTCACTCAACTTGACTTAATTCAGGTTTTTGTCTGTTAACCAATTTTGAAAATGTATTGCCATACCTATATCACATTACCATTTATTTTTTATGAGGGAGAGGAACATTAACAGCTAGTACTGAAGTAGTAGTAGCAGTTTTTTTATGTAGAGATTAGAGATAGAGGATTAGGAACCTTCGAAAAACCCTACAGACGGTGTGATCTTATGTGTCTGTAGTGACTCGAATTCGTACCCTTTTGAGGGTCGTGTATACCGACTAAACCCTTTCCTCTCTTGGAACTACCTGTTGGCATTACTTCAAGAAGATTCGCCATTAGTTGGTTGGATTAACTTGAGTTTATATCTTATAAACAGTAGGTACTAAGGTAAATTGCTTGATATATTTTCAGTGTTCAAATGATTCAGTGTTCTGCCCTTAGTTATCCCTCTTCGCTCTTTGTGCTCTTCATTATGTCCCTTGCCGTTTTTCCCGTTTTCTTTCAGTTCTGTTCCGAAGCAAGCCTCTTGTCTATCGTTGCTCGTCACATCTTATACAGAAGGTATGTTCCTCGTTGTCTTCTCCGTCACAGTAAAGGCAAGCGTTCGTTTTTGCCAATTTAAACCGGTACAGATATGGTTAAAAAGCTCCATGTCCTGTCAGTATTTAAGTGACGTAGAAGTGAACTAATCCATGATTTCTTTGAAGCCACGGTCTTATATTTGGTATTAGCTTCTTTGTCCAGATTGCCTTCTCGCCGTCATTTTCCCAATCCTCCTGCCATTTATTCGGCATATTGGCAAGGGATATATATATCCTTGGAAATATTTTCTGTTTCAAGCGCTTTATGTTTAAATCCGGATACAAGCCCTTTGCTGAATTTAAAACCGCATATTTCTATACATACCTTTCGCCATCGCTCGTTCCCATACTGAGGCCCTGTATAGAAGAATCGACTGATCTATAACGCTAAGTATCCTCCCGCTTCCCCCTTTCGGGCCACCTACATTTCGCATGAGTCAGCTTACGTTATTAAAAGCCTTGCTGGCTGTTTCGCGGCTTTGCGAATGTGTGTTCCCATACCCATGTTTTCATCCCGGTGAACTACCAGATACTTCACAGCTTCCTGGCTTTCACCATCTACGTTGACGTGTATATGTTTTCTTTTCCTACCCTCACCTGGGCAGGTCACGTCGCTAGATTATCGGACAATAGGTGGACAAGGCGAATACTGGAGTGGAGACCAAGACAGGACGCATATCGAAACAGAGGCCGACCACCAACAAGATGGACCGATGATTTAAAGCGCTGCCAAGGGAACTGGATGCAGGTGGCGCAGGATCGGGACACATGGAGAAGGATGAGGGAGACCTATGTCCAGCAGTGGACACGAGAGAATGGTTGATTGATGATGATGATGATGATGAATTAAAAGCAAGGCCTCAGTATTGTCCCAGCCATTTCATGATGTTATACAGGACATGGTTCGCTATCGTCTCCAACAAATCGGCTTCCCTGTGCTCCACCAGCATTGAAATTCTTAGCACTCTGTCACAATAGATGTTCCAAAGGGTGGGACCATGTTCCAATGTGTCTAACTATATTTTCACTTAAGCAATAAAATAGGATCGTGCAAATCAGTTCATGAGGAAAGCATTAAAAGCTGGTGCTCAAGTAGCAGTAGCCGTTGTAGTAGTTCTAATACTAGTAGTAGTAGACGAGGGGAGGCACATGGTTGTAGCAAAATCATCTCCTTGCTTATACCTGCGTTTATGAGTGGAAAAAGCCGACAACCATGACCACCAATTGTTTCATCATTTAATTTTTTACTGGTCAAGATTTGGATCTAGATCCCTCTGAGGAGGGGAGGGGTCTAAAAACCCTATCTACACCACTAATGCAAAACTCACTAACAATAAAGCAGTTGGACGATTCTTGGAGTCAGAGTTTCGTTAAATTGCCTAGACTGTATCTCAGTCCTTGTTAGACTAGGAAGAAAAGTATAAATACAAATAATTTGCGAAATATTCTCCTCTACAACTTTGTTCTTAGCATTTTTCTTTTAGTTAAGATTGCGGCTATAGCCAACCCCCCACCAAAGACGAAGACTTGTAGTTTTCATTAGGGTCACTACTTCAACAACATATTTCAAAACCATCTCTACCTCGTCTTTTGTAAGGTCACGATCTTTTTAATTACCCACTTACTGGATTATTATTTATGATTAAAAACATCGCCCCGCGCAGGGATCGTAAAGGGCCTTTTTATATATCCGAAAAGCTCAAACGATTTTCCATTTAAAAAACATCCATCTGCACATATGCACGAAAACCGGCTGCTTTATACGGGACTAAAATCCGAGCAGTAAAAGTGCACAGACATTATTTACAAAGAAAAAAGAATGACACATTTTAGAGGGAGCCAGGAATTGTTTTTAAGGTTTATTAGACGGGGGTGTCTCGTGCGATTAATAAAAAATAAACGTGCAACAAACCTTTGTGAAGTGAACGTAACAAGAAAACAACACTTTTGTATGATGACAAGAGTGGATTACAAGCATCAGTAACTTTCATATGGTTGCCTTAGGTTATGTTAGGTCAGCTATCCAAACTCTTTGAAATAAACTGAACCGTAACAAAAAAAAAAACAACGCCGTTGTATGATGAATTGCATCATTTGACCACTTAATAGTTTTTACTTATTATTTTCAGAGAAAATGAATCAAAGTATAATAAAACTCCAATCTAAAATGAGAAAGCGGAATGCAACACCAATATCTTCTTTTAATAAAGCATTTTTTGTGATATCAAAAAACCCGACGATAGGGTGTAAATGTCGAAAGAATAGAACGACAGAGATGGTATTTTTAAATAAATTGTTTAGAGTTCCGGGTTGTTGATTCAGATTTCAGAGTCAGATTTCTAAAATAAATAAAACAAACGAAAACTATGGGAGAGGGAGACGAGAATAATAAATTTATCTAATAATAGGCATGTTTGTTTGTATTTACGTATGTCAAGATTTGTAAAATATTATTTTAAAAATGTGTTTGAATGTTAATGGCAGCAGAGTTTTCACCGTAGGGCTACCGACTGAACTAGACTTGATGTTATAACACTTTTTGAAATATTTATTGATCTATCGTATTTTCTTTCAAACTTTTTAGTTTTTGATATAAATAGCGTATAATACAAATTAATTGTATCCAAACTAAAAATCACCAAAAAAGTAAACTTGTGTTCTCATGGTATATAACTTGAGTTTTCACGAATTGCCTGTAACATTACTGGTGTTATCAGTCGGCATTCTTGTTCAATTCGTTCCCTTAGATCTTCTAAATCGTTGGGCTTTGTTGCATAATCTTTTGTCTTAAGATGTCCCCATAAGAAAAAGTCGAGTGGCGTCAGATCTGGAGACCTAGCTGGCCACTCAATGGGCCCCCTCCGGCCGATCCATCTTCCTGGAAACGTCTGATCCAAGTACTCTCCATCCTGCTGGAAAATAACTTCCTGTTCTAAAAGATTTTCATCTTCCTGTGCTGCTCTTACAATAATAGGATTTATTATATTTTGTAATAAATCCTGGTGAACTTCTCCAGTCAAGTTTACATTGATGAAAATGGGACCAATAATATGGTTGCGAAGAATACCCGCCCATACATTTAATTTCTCAAGTCTTTGAGTATGATGTTCCCTATAAAGATGACGGGTTTTATCGGACCAATGCCTGCAATTATGTTTATTAACGGCCCCGGCAAAAGTAAATGTAGATTCATCTGAGAAACAGGTATTGTAAACAATAATGCGATTTGACATAAATTCGCAAAATACTGTCCGGCGATCATAGTCATCTTCGTTGAGCTTATAAACAAGACTGATTTTATAAAGATAATACTTTGCAAGTTTTAATATTCTGTGAACTGAAGTTTCAGACACCCCAGATCCTTCTGACAATGATGTTATGCTATAAAATTGAGTACGGTCGGCTTCTTAAAGTCCAAGAACCCCTATTTGCATACATTTATTGGTTGTCGTTCAGACACGATTGTGTTTTTTTATTCTGCACCGAGCCAGTTTCATCAAATTTTCTGACAAGTTCCATCACGTATTTGGCCTGAACATTCTTGTCAGGAAACTGCGCGTTGAAAATTCTAGCAGCAGCTCTAGCGTAATCATTGTTGCGATAATACAGTTTTAGCAGTTCTTTTCTTTCTTCTAAGGAGTAAACCATTTTTAATCACAGTATCTCACTCTTAAACACAACTTACACTAAGTCAAAACTGAAAATGTTGAAAAATAACAAATACTTTTGGTTCTCTTATCAAAAGACACAAAACAAAAGATGCAAATGCAGAAAAAATGTGTTTTCCTTACGATGCAGTGGCGGCGCTAGACCTCTTTTTTTGTTAAGCGACTCCCGCCGGAGAAGGATTTAAAAAGCACATTTTAACTAATTTTAATTAGTATCTCTGAAACTATCTGACCGAATTGCAC
Organism: Polydrusus tereticollis; assembly: GCA_963920685.1. NCBI lineage: Eukaryota > Metazoa > Arthropoda > Insecta > Coleoptera > Curculionidae > Polydrusus > Polydrusus tereticollis. The sequence continues at coordinate 17,489,339 of OY987330.1, forward strand.
GAATGAGATGTCATTTGAAAGAGAATTAAGTGCCCTTTCAAAAGAGGTATCACTCGATTCTTTTTTCCATTTGAAATAGTAAGGGTTGGTCCCACCCTCCCTAGAGGGTTCAAGTTGCAGTGTTCCCCCTTGACAAATATAATTACGTGTACGAGCGATTTTTTTAAAAATTAACTTAGAATCAGATATTTTTAGCCTGTTTCGTTTTAAATAGTGAACCCTGTATAGTCACGTAGAATTTTAGAAATTATTACGAGAAGGGTGGGTTTCTTAGGATAAATGACCAATTTTATTGCATTCCATTTTTAGGTTTGAGTAACAAAAATTTTAAATCGCCATATCATATATTTGTTGGCTGGAAATAAATGGCCGTAAAACCTGCTTCTTTGCAACTGTTCATTTCTTTTTCGCGAAGAACATTTTCTCCCCTTTAAAAATATCATATTGTAAAATCCATTTTAAATTTAAAAGTAAAAGGGAACCCAACTGAGGGTCATAATTTAAGTTATAAATCATAAAATAACGCTAAGAGAGGTTTAATAAGAGCCTTGAAGGGATCATTTAAGACAGTTGTTACCCAAAATCTACCTTATTTATGATGATAAAGGAAAAATATTTTATTGAATTAAGGAAAGCATGTTTATTTTATAGAGAGCTTGATTGTACTGTAACAGTTGGTTGGCTTTATTTCGGGTGCTATATAATTTGTATAGATACTTAGAAATAATATTCATTTTGCTGTGTAATTTATCCATGTTTTAAGGAACCAACTTTGGCAATAATTAGAAAATATCCGCAAGCAATACCATAAGAGCTCAGATTTAGCCGGATATTTTTTATGCTTGATATCGAACACTTACTTTCAGAAAATTTTCTGAAAGTAAGTATGAGATAGCAAGCATAAAAAATATCAGGCTCATAATCTGAGCTCGAATGGTATTTAGTAAGGCAATTCCACGAATAGGAATGGAATTTTCTATTTCGTTATTTATTTCCTTTTCGTCAATTGTCCCAAACCGCTGCATGTTAAAAAATACTTTTTTATTTAAAAATCGACTTTAAAACAGCTTAAACAATTATTTAATATTTGTGACAATTGCCTGACAGATGATTTAATAACTAGTTTAAAATGCAATTGTTACCACGGTAACGATTGGAGGAGCAGAAAATATATCCGATTTTTTTATCCAGTTACATTTCCTCTTCCTTCCTTTTTATCCGACAGCAAACTACGATTTTTGACATTTTAAATGGGACTATTTATATATGAGTGGAATTGCCAAAAATAATATTTTTTAAAAGCAAGACCAAAAAATATTCGACTTTAGAACTTCTATAGTTTTAAAATTTCATGTATTATAGCTTATTAAAATTTATTACATCAGTGCGCACCAGGGCCGTAGATAAGGGGGGGGGGGTTTAGGGGGTTCAAATCCCCCCCTATAACAACGAATGTTCAGTTCTACCTTGTTAACCACCGTAAATTTTAATAATAATTCTAATAAATTGCCAGAGTTTTCTTACCTAAACCCCCCCCCCCCCCATGGGTAACGCCTAGCTACGGCCCTGGTGCGCACTTAAAATAAAATGGCTCAACTACAGTGACAGTATCTGGAATGTTCACCACTAAGGTGTATCCAGATCCTCGATATTGTCGATTGTACAAATGGCAGAGCTCTTCTCTGCGACAAGCACCAAAACCCAATTTTTATTTATTTATACTAGGAAATACACAACGGGACAAATCCAAGAACGGTATTCACTAACAGTAATTATAATATTATAGTATGTGACAATTTTTTTTACATTCACAACACTTAATAGACGAGAAAATATATTTAATTGGATTTGTATGGCTTTAATTTTGAATTTGGCAGAATAGGTATTAATTTTTTTGTTCATTTTAGTGTATGGTTTAACAATGTTTGAAATGAAATATGGCACGATTGGTTGGATTACTCGCTACGCTCGTTATTCAATTTTTCTTCTAACAAAATAAAAAGACACTTTTAACTCTAAAATGATAAATAACTATTAAATATGAAAATTGCTCATTTAAAACTTTAAGTCTTCCGAAATCTAACGAAATATCTTTTATTCGAATTATTGTTAGCAGCTGTTCCTTTGTCATTGAACATAAAAGTTGTGGCATAGTTTCGCTAAGAATATTTAGATTCAGGACTTGTATTATTACTATAGAAAGTTTAAAAAGTTGTTTTCCATTCTCTGGATTTTATAGTGATTTTTAAATTTTAAGACATTTTGTGGAATTAAGGTTGAAAAGATAAAATTGGACAATAGGTGCCCTTAGTATGTCTAAGAGGCTTCGAATCGTATTGGTAGAACGGTTTAGTGTTCTTTACCCATCCGGATAAAATGATGATGATAAACTATTAACAATTATTTATCTTATGAAAGGCCGCCCCTGGCTGCTAGTTTTGTATATTTATGAAATCTCTTATGAAGTTCAACCTCTGGTTGTTAGTTTTGAACTATACAACGATGTTTTAAATGATTTTGATTAAGAAAAATAAAATTAAATTAACGATTTATATAGAAACGTTCTTATGCTATAGTGGCATTTATACAAAACACCTAACAAGGAATGCAAATCAAAGAAAAATAAGGTCTTAATATTAATTATTGTAATATACTAAAACAGCCATGTCAAACATGCGGCCCGCGGGCCGCATGCGGCCCACTGAGCATTTTCCTGCGGCCCCGAATCAATTTTGAAAACAGCCATGTAATGCGGCCCGCGAGCCTGTTAAAAACCGAAAATAAAGTACTGTTACGATTGGTAAAAAATGGCCCAAATAGTGCCATCTATGTTTAGGAGCATGAACTAAGATGCGCGCTCAACCTAAAAGCCTGGCTTGTTCCGGAAAGTTCTATCGCGCGAGAATACAGATGACGCTACCTGAACATTCTGGAAAGAACTGTCGAGAAATCACAATCCGTATATAAGCCAATACCGCTCGATTGAGTTCAGTTGTTCAGTTAGTTATGAGTCAGTTGCGATAGAATTGCGAGTTTAGTTCCGTACTTATTGTTACAACACGTAAAGTTTTTAACATGTCTGTTTCAAAACCAAGTGGAAGTAAGAGGAAACTTGGAGATGAGCATCGTATCTTTCAAGAAAAGTGGGAATTAGAGTTTTTTGCTGTGAAGTGAAAGACAAAATTATTTGCTTGATTTGTAACAGTACAGTCGGTGTCCCAAAATTATATAATATAAAACGTCACTATGATAGTCATAAAACTAAGTTTGACAAGTATACAGGCATGATTAGAAACGAAAAGTTAAAAGAGTTAAAATCACGGTTAAAAGATCAACAGCTTATGTTTACACGTCCAAAGCAAGAAAATGAATCTGCCGTTCAAGCGAGCTACGTACTGTCGGAGTTGATCGCAAAACACTCAAAACCATTTGTTGAAGGTGAATTTATAAAAGAGTGCCTTGTAAAGGCCGCGGAAATTGTAAGTCCCGGGAGCGTGAAGGCTTTTCAAAATATATCCTTGTCCCGGAATACTGTCGCTAAAAGAGTTACCGAGTTGGCTGCCAATATAAGCGAACAGATAAAAACAAAATCAGACTCTTTCATTGCATTTTCTATTGCCTGTGACGAAAGTACAGATGTGTGTGGTGTGGCGCAACTCGCTATTTTTCTTCGTGCTGTTGATAGAGAAATCAACGTTTATGAAGAATTACTGGAATTAGTACCATTGCATGATACAACAACTGGGGAGGATATTTTCAATGCTGTTTATGGACTTCTGCAAAAGTACAATTTAGATTTGTCAAAACTGTGTTCCGTTGCAACAGACGGAGCTCCTTCAATGACTGGAGTAAATAATGGCTTCATTAAAATATTACAAACAAAGATCAGAGAAACGGGCAGTGACAAACCAGATTTTCATCATGTTCATTGCATAATCCACCAAGAAGTTTTATGCTCAAAAGTGATCAAGTTGGAAAGCGTTTTAAAGTCAGTGAAAAAAATGATAAACTTCATAAGGTCACGTGGCTTGAATCAGCGACAGTTTTCTGCGTTTTTACGTGATTTAGAAAGTGAGTACACTGGTTTACCTTATTATGCAGAAGTGCGATGGCTTTCGTGTTCTATGGTTCTCGATCGGTTTTGGAAACTCAAAGAAGAAATACGCCTTTTCATGGAAGTGAAAGAACAAGATGTCAGCTTATTATCCGACGTACCTTTTTTACAAGATCTTTCATTTATGGTAGACATCACAAAACACTTGTCGGACTTAAATACGAAATTGCAAGGACCACGTCAAGTTATAACAGATATGCATGATCATGTTAAAGCTTTCAAGTGTAAGATGATGCTGTGGAAAAACCAGTTAGCGGTGGATAATCTGTCACATTTTCCGACTTGCAAGGCGTATCAGGAAAGTACAAGTGGCCCAATATCATACAAAATGTATACAGAGAAAATGGGAATAAGCCTTCTGTCAGAATTTGAAAAGCGTTTTCAGGATTTTAAGTCCCAAGAAAACAATTTTTCTTTATTTACTGGTCTTTTCACTATCGATATTGATAAAGTTCCCCCTCACTTGCAGATGGAAGTGATTGAGATTCAGTGTCAAACCCATTTAAAAGAAAAATTTGATAGTGTTGGTACATTCGAATTTTATAAGTACTTGCCTTTTCAATACCAAGAAATGAGAAAATTTGCCTGTAAAATCCTGTCAATGTTTGGAAGTACCTATAAGTGTGAACAATTATTTTCTTTGATGAAAGGAAACAAATCTCCCGCAAGATCGCGATTGACGGACGCACACTTGGACGCAGTTTTAAAAGTTATTTCCGCCGATAAATTCACGCCACAAATAGACAACTTAATTAAAGACAAAAGATGTCAAATATCTGGCAAAAGAAGTTAATGTTTGTAAGTTTTTGTAATGTCCTTTTTATTGAAAATTTAATAAATATACTTCTAATCTAACATAATAGTACTTTTTTTCGTTAAGATTTTCAGTAGTTTGTCTTCTTTAAGATTAGGTTTTGCGGCCCACCTAGTCTATGGTCTTCATGCTTTTGGCCAACCAGTGATTTTGAGTTTGACATGGCTGTACTAAAATATAATAGGTATTTATGATGTTGGTGATAAAAGCGTCGTTTTATTTTATTCGAAGGGAAATTAGATAACGAGCGTAGCCAGTGATACAACCTTTACACTTTAACATGCACATCATAAAATATTTTATCTAAAAGCACCAGACGCTAAAACGAACAGAAAAATGAATACCGATTCTACCGAATTCAAATTTAAAGCCATAAAAATCCAAAATCAAGTGACTTATTACCTTTTTATCTTATAATAATTTTGGTAAGAAGAAACTATGGTATATGAAAGTTGTATACCCAACAAACATTTTAAGTTAAATTTACCTTTATTCGACCTCTAAACGGGTCAAATATTTTGCACGATCAATTATATATAGGGAAAATTTACCTACATTTGTTTTCCTATTGCCCAATGTGGGGAAAGAAACTAAAGTAAATTGAAGGTCGAAAATTGGTTGTTAGGGTTTTGCTGTCCAATAAGTTGAAACGAAGTGAAATAAATATAGACCTATTTTACGTCTAAATGTGGAAAGTGAGACCAACCTTTTGACCTAAATATAACCTAAATAGGAGCAATAAGACGCTAGACAAAAATACAGAGAAAACATATTATATCTGGTGTTAGAAAGAAAAGACAACAACTTATGCCAACACTTCCAATAGGACAAAATAAATTATAAAATGGAGTTCGACTTAAGTAGATATTTGGAATGGCCGCTTATTATAACTTCAACAATATGATATAATTAAGTTTTATCATTTTTCTGGATCGAAATTTGGATGCGAAAGAAATGTGTTTGTGAATTATGGTGATGATACTTCGAAAAACTAAACGCGCCCTTAAAATATGTATTTTTTGATGTATTATTACGATAATTTAAAATATTTTTACCATTATAACCTAAAAACAGTGTGCCTTCATTATAAACATTATATGTACCTAAAGTTTTAAAAAAACTTTCGTTGACGAAAGATATCGTAGTCTAATGGATTTTCCACTCACCTTATGTAATTCTTAAAATTTTAATTATTGTTTTTTTATAGTTGTCGATAAACAGGAAAACTAATAATTATTAAATATGGCCGCCTTTATATTTTTAACCTTAAAGTTATTTTTTTCTTTATTATTAACTGTACAAGCAATGTTAGCCTTTGAGGTTAATCAGAAAGTTATGAAGTAGCTCAATTTTTAACCACAAAATATCTATAACTTTGGGAACAATTTATAGGGCAAAATTATCCAAAATATTACTTGTTTCTAAAACTACATGGCCAGTAAATTATTTGGACTTTTTGTAGGCAATAACTGGGTAATATTTACCTAGCGTAATAGCCAAAAAATTCCTTAATTTTGAACACATATATTAAGTAACAATTAAGTAAATTATTACTTAATCATATTCCTTATTAGGATTAAATATTTTTAATGTCTAAGAGAGGTAATTTATTTGTAATTTTTAACTAGGTAAATTAAACTACAAGTATACTTCCCTATAACAAATTATTTAAATTCTAGATATCCAAATTTTGACTTAGATTTTAGAGTTCGAATCTTTTGTGACTTTTAAGAAAACATTTAAGGCAAAAATAAGGAAATATTTGCCAATTTAGGATTATTTTCCTTCCGTTCTGGTCTACATTACTTAATATGTTTGTTGGGTAGAGGCCAATTTATTTTATAAATGTTTCCAATTAAAGTCATGTTGAAATTAAATGACAATATAGATATTATAATATAAATATTATGAAGTTGTCGCTTCTTTGCGAAAACTTATATAGAAGTAAGAATAATATGAAAATAGATAAATTGGAATAAACGAATAAATATTAATATTTATAAAAAGAATCTACTGTGTACAATACAACAGCTTAATTTTTAAATTTTAGTCATCATGTTCCGAGTAGTCCGATGAACTATCGTCGTTGGGTCCAGAGAAATAATAAGGGGTCTACAGTGTCTTCTAGCATGTTATCAGCTTCCTCCATTCTTTCTTCTATTTCAGTGTTTCCCAAATGGTGTTCCGCGGTACACTAGTGTACCGCGATGACGTGCTTGGTGTTCCGCCAAATATCTTACGTATTAGATACTAAAATACTAAAAAAAACCAATTAACTAAACTTAAATCACTAGACTAAAGTCAACACCGTATTAACTAATTTGACTGGACTAGACTATCAATGTGTGCAGCGATGGAGCCAAAGCGATGGTTGGAACTATAGCTGGTGCAGTAACTCGTATAAAGAGTGTAGCTGAAAATTGTACTTGCAGTCACTGCATTATTCATAGGCATGCACTTGTATGTCGTCGCATACCAGAAACACTTAAAGAAGTTTTGGATGAAGCAGTGCAAATGATAAATTTTATAAAAAGTCGTCCATTGAAATCAAGAATATTTAAAATATTGTGTGATGATATGGGAAGTCACCACACATCGCTACTTCTTCATACCGAAGTTAGGTGGCTTTCGCGAGGAAAAATCCTTGTGCGCCTTTTTGAATTGCGGTACGAACTCTTTGTATTTTTCCAAGATTATCAATTCCGATTATCGCATAAATTAAATTCATTTACCTGGTTGTCAAGAGTTGATATATTCTCAAAATTACACGAGACAAATTTATCGCTACAGGGAAAGGACGTAAATATATTTCGCGCCAAAGATAAGGTTATATCTCTGTCACGGAAATTGGAACATTGGCGATCTGCTGTGGAGCAAAACGAGTTTGATAGTTTTCCGTTTCTTATGGACTTCCTTCATGAAAACCAGCTGACATTGGAAGAAACTGTTCGTCAGGATATTTTGGTGCATCTTCAGGAACTAGCAAAATCACTAAAGGAGTATTTCTCGTTCCTAAATGATACTGAAAACCTCAACTCATGGGTTCAAAATCCTTTTCAAGTAGGAAAAAAACCTAATGACTTTTCTGGATTGAATTTTGAGGAACTTATTGAAATAGGATCAGATAGCCAATTAAAACAAAAGTTTAAAGAAGTTCCACTTATTACTTTCTGGGGAGATTTAGAAAACGAATATCCAGAACTTTCAAAACGTGCCATGCTTGTGATGTTGCCTTTTGTCACCACCTACCTGTGCGAATCTGGATTTTCCCATTATGTTTTTACAAAGATAATATACAGGGTGTTATGGAAATGACTTATTATTTTTTAACCCGTAAATCTATAGGTCGAGCCGAATTGGGGAAAAATTGCGTTAAATGGCGCTCGAAGCTAGAAATTCGAGAAAAATGCCTTCAAAAATTTAGCTCAAAACACCTACGCGCCAATGACCCAAACAGCTGATTCGTACTACTTGTCAAAAAAAAATTGTTGACAAAAATCTGACAGTTACTGTCAGATAGTCTTTAGATATCGTCAGCCCAAAACATGTGTTTTGACCAGTGTTGCCACATTTACTACATCAGTTTCATCAGATAACCTTTTTTGAATATTTAATTTTTTCTACTTAACTTTAATATGCTTTAGTTTCTACCCTATTACACGAAAAATTGTCTACGTATTGCTCTAGTTTTATTTGTACATACCTTGAAATAAAAAACATATCGGCAAGAAATCCACGTTATACCGTTACCATTTCAAATGATTCTAGCGGGACATTTATTCACTTTAACAACACATTAACTGTTCGGGACATTATCAAGTTATTAGCTCTTTAATTCTGTGTTATTAATACAAGAAATTACTAGTTATAGACTTAGAAATACTTTATAACAAAATCCGGATTGAAAACAACGCGACACACGTTTGATACGGTTATGTTCTTTCTCTTCTTCTGTGACTTCTGTTCTTCTTGGTAATGATAATAGCTGGCTCATTGTCGTCAAGACAGGTGGCCATTGCAATTAAGAATAATAATTACGGTATCCAATCCAGTCCTCTTAACTGGACACACAACATTTAAACACGATAGTCTAGGGGGCGGGAAATGTGATTTGTTGCTGTTCTGTGATTGGGTACTGAGCAGTTCAAAGTCAATGAGCGCATTCGGGAGACGAAACTGCTCCGGAGCAGTTCCTAAATCGTCTTGTTGTGTCGACCGCTACTTTTACGACACTTTCCAACATGTTACGGAACGGTCGCCATTTTGGGTAGCATCTTTCACTTCCGCTGCTTGGAGAGAGCGGTTCGTTATGTCAATGGGGAAATGACGTATGCAACAAAAGTTTGGTTACGAAGAACGTAGTAAATAGAATGGAGGAACAAAACATATACATTAAACAGGAAAACGTACTTTTTAACTGCCACCAAAGAGTTTCAACCAAGGGATGAGTATATTGGTAAGCTTCACAAAACAAGAAAGGTTAATGTTTGTTACGCACAGCTGATATGGATTTGACATTTGAACCAAACGTGATGATCTTTTGGTCGAAATAGTCGAAATCCATGGAAGCCGACGAATCGGTAGCGGTTGGATCATAACCGGTAACCACTGCGGAGCAGTTTCGTCTCTCGAATGCGCCCAATGGCTTCATATGTGGCTTCATAAATTTGTTTTTAATATCATTTCTTATTATTCATTTACTTGCCACGGCATAAAATTTGTTTGCGTTTTGCTGCTGGAGTGTATAGTTGTTGAATAATGTGATACACATGTGATGGGAATGTTTTGTGATGTGATAGTTTATCTGTGTAAATTTCCAGACATAGGGCTTGTTGTTGGTATCTACGATTTTTACTCAGCGAAGTATTATGATAGCAATACAATTTCATGGGGTGAGTAAAAACTATACCTATTGAATAAGGCTTGTTTAATTGAAATCGCAGTATAGTTTTTGATTTAATCTTTTTTAAAAAACCTAAAAAAAAGATTTTCCCGAATACTTGGCAACGTCGCAAGGTAATCAGCTGTCTGTAGAAATTCCGCCAATTTGTCATGTCAAAAACACGTGTTTAGGGGTAATGAACTTTCATAGAGGCACAGATGGTCCGGTTTTAAGGTATTTTACAAAATTCAAAATACTTCCGATTTTAGAAAAAAAAACTATCAAGTGTAACTCTAGGCCACCCCAGGAGTGGCCCCTTAAAATATAATAAGTCATTTCCATAACACCCTGTATAGAAATAGGATGAATGCTGCTCCTGATTTGCGTTTACAGTTGTCAACCATTAAGCCTGATATAAAAAAAATCTGTAAGAATAAAAAAAAATAACGCTGTTCTCATTAGTTCTTTCTGCGTTGATTAGTGATGTTTTCAGTTTTTTTTTTTAATTTTCGTTATTTTAAATTTTTAAACAAAATGTATTATAAATTACTTGCTCCTAATTATTTTCATTTCATTTTTATATGAATGAAATATCGTAATAATTATTTTAAGTAAATAAATCCAGTCATTTTAAGTAGGTATGTAGAAAAATAAGAGGTACTGTTCCGGCGTTCTTGTGTCAGCTTGTAAGTGTTCCGCCGTCTATTTTAATTGGGAAACACTGTTCTATTTCAATCACATATTCGACGCACTTACTCCCTTTTTCACAATTCACTGTCTCTATTTCCTCTTGCAAGAGGTTTCCAACGTCTATCATTTTAAAAGTGATGTTATGCCTCGCCACAAACTCTTTTACTTACGCCCACACCAATTCTATGGGGTTTAGTTCACAGTAATATGGCAGAAAGCGAAGTACCATTATATAGTATTCTTCAAAGACATTAGCGTTCATGTCTTTATGGTAGTCTCCAGTCCGTTTTGATTTATGTGCTAGTAAGCCGCCATCGACAAATCCATTTTTGCTACCAATGTGAGTAATTATTAATCTTTTACCTTTTCCCGAGGGTGCTTTTATTCCAGGGGGCCATCCTTCCATGAAAGCTTGCCTCGCACTTTTTATATGTTTATCCTGCCATATTTTACCAATGGTATATCCTTTATTCAACCAAGTTTCGTTCACATAGTAAATATTCCTGTTTTCCCGTCGAAACTGTCTAACTGCCCTCAAATATCGTCGTCGCCAGCAGATGATTTCGTCTTTCTCTTTAAAAGTGATTTTCTGTTTTGAATTTCTTCATAACAAAAAATCATATCCTTCAAAGTTTTCCATAGTTTCTTCTTACTCATGGGTGGAATGAAACCATCATCTTTCATTTCAGACATTATTTTGTCCCAGGTAAGTATTTAGTTTTTTTAAGTAAAACGAGTATATGATTCTTCTGACGGCAGTCTTTTCATCCTCATTTATTACAGTGTCTTTTCATCCCCAATTATTATTGTTGACTGTCCGACTCCAGGTAATATTTAAACATATTTCAACATTTGGTGGCGAAGAGCGTTGAACATATTAAAAATAATAATTTTCTTATAAATCTTTAAAAATCCTTACTTGTCAGATGGAGTAGAATAAATATAATATACTAATTAGGAAATTATTTCCTAGCCATCTGATTAAACCTTATACTATAAGGCCGTATTTGGCTAACACAGTTAGCGCTACAATACTAAATTGATTGCTTAAAACTACCAAGAAAGGAAGACCTTTCTGTTGGTAGGATGCTGCTACCTATGGACCGGTTTCGAACTTATTGGTTCTCGTCAGCATAGGGTAAGCGCAGACATACCTAACAACAGAAAGACCTCAAGTCTTTATAACCAGTTTTATCGTCCTGCTCAGGCAGTGAACGACAAGTGGCGCCATCTCTTAGAAGTTTTAAGCAATCAGGAGAGAGGACTATACCTTTAGGTATATTAAAAACTTAAAAATCTTTAAAAATCCTTACTTGTCAGATGGAGTAGAATAAATATAATATACTAATTAGGAAATTATTTCCTAGCCATCTGATTAAACCTTATACCACCATGCATCTTCCTTTCTTGGTAGTTTTAAGCAATCAATTTAGTATTGTAGCGCTAACTGTGTTAGCCAAATACGGCCTTATAGTATAAGGTTTAATCAGATGGCTAGGAAATAATTTCCTAATTAGTATATTATATTTATTCTACTCCATCTGACAAGTAAGGATTTTTAAAGATTTTTAAGTTTTTAATATACCTAAAGGTATAGTCCTCTCTCCTGATTGCTTAAAACTTCTAAGAGATGGCGCCACTTGTCGTTCACTGCCTGAGCAGGACGATAAAACTGGTTATAAAGACTTGAGGTCTTTCTGTTGTTAGGTATGTCTGCGCTTACCCTATGCTGACGAGAACCAATAAGTTCGAAACCGGTCCATAGGTAGCAGCATCCTACCAACAGAAAGGTCTTCCTTTCTTGGTAGTTTTAAGCAATCAATTTAGTATTGTAGCGCTAACTGTGTTAGCCAAATACGGCCTTATAGTATAAGGTTTAATCAGATGGCTAGGAAATAATTTCCTAATTAGTATATTATATTAATTTTCTTATTTTTAGAAATTCTAGTATCACTATAGTTAACATAAAATTACATTTTAGATACTAACAACCAGCGTCCTATAAAAAGTCTACTTTTAATAGTGTTCGTAGATAAAATGCCTTTAAATAATTGTCCGTTTCATATTATTTAAATATTTATCTGCCTGTTAAATTTATAAACACATTTTAGCGTATATCTTTATAAATATATTTCACGAAAAATCGTTTACGAGCATTTAAACAGACACCTGGCTTTTCTGACTTTAAAACGAGCTTATTTTAAAAATGATTTGTGCACTGGATATTTGGATATGCGGAGCTCCGGGAGTTTAAGGATATCAAGCTGAGAAAGTTTTATTCTGGATGGGGATTTTGTTCGATGCCCAACAGGAGGTAATGAATAAATATTCCGAAAAGTTCTTGCTTAAAGAAGTTTTGACATTTTTGTAAGCGCAGTAAAAAAAGGTTAAATATTTCGGCTAAATGGCTTAAACTTAATAATAATGCGTCCCTTTTTTTTAATGTGTACGCATCTGTTTTTGCCTTTTTTGAATTTTTGAGTTTTAAAATAGATGATATTTTAACCATATTCGTTCGGGTTTTTGCTTCTCAGTATTTAACTATTTTAAACTTAAACATCATCCTCATCAATCAGCCTATCCGTGTCCACTGCTGGACGTAGGCCTCCCGTAAAGTCTTCCACTCATTCCTATCCTGCGCTGCTTGAATCCAGTTAGTTCGAATGCGCTTTATGTCATCGGTCCACCTAGTTGGGGGTCTACCTCTATTTCGGTATGCCTCCTGCCAGGGTCTCCATTCAAGAATCTTCCTTGTCCACCGCTCATCTGTTGTCCTGGCAATATGTCCTGCCCAGTTCCACTTTAAAGTTGCTATCCTTTCAACCGCATCTGATACACCAGTCCTTTGCCTTATTACCTCGTTTGGTATCCTATCTCTAAGTGAGATGCCCAACATTGATCTTTCCATAGCACGCTGAGTAATTCGTAGTTGATTTATAGATTTGTTGGTCAGTGTTAGGGTCTCAGCTCCATAAGTCATAACAGGTAAGACGCATTGGTTGAAGACCTTTCTCTTTAGGCAGATCGGGATCCTAGATTTAAGTGTTTCTCCAAGTCTCCCAAATGCTGCCCAGGTTAGGCCTACTCTTCTAGAAATCTCGCATGTTTGATTATCCCGACCCACTCGAATTTCGTGACCCAGATATTTATAGTGGGTTACCTGTTCTATTTGGGCACCTCCTACCGACACAGATCCACTCACTACTAGGTTGGTCATAAATTGGGTTTTAGCAATATTAATTTTAAGCCCAGCTTCTCCGGATGCCTGATGAAGCCTGTCCAACATCTTGCTAGCTTTGTTTATGCAGTCCGAAATCAGGACGATGTCATCAGCAAAACTCAGGTGGTTAAGGTGTTCTCCGTTTACACTGAGTCCCATATTTTCCCACTCTATCCGTTTGCTCACATATTCAAGCAGCGTCGTGAATAACTTCGGTGAGATGGTATCACCCTGTCGCACTCCACGCTCTATTTTGAATTTATTGGTATCGTCGTGCAGTCTAACACAGGCTGTGGCAGTCTTGTAAATGTTTTCTATAAGTTTGGTATACCGATGATCAATTCTACAGTCCGCTAGAGCTTGCAGCATTTTATGCTGGTCTATAGTGTCAAAGGCCTTTTCATAGTCTACGAAGATCAACACAAGTGGCTTGTTCAGTTCGAAACCGGCATTTAAAGCGGTAGGACGGAGTTTATCGAAGTGTTTTTTTAGGCGTAGCGATAAAATTCCTTAGTGATAAGAATTAAACAAAGTTAGAAAAAGTGGTTTAAAATTTTAAGATGGACGCGGACAGCGGGGGTACTCCCCCAGAAATAGGCCCTTTAGGGGCGGTATCAGGTATTGGGGCTGGAATTCAGCCTTCACAAATAAATGCACAATTCATAGAAAAAGTTAAAGGTGTAAACAAAAATGAGAAAATAACTTATTTATACGATAACAAGGATTGCGGGCCATATCACGTATATATTGAAAATTCGTCATCAGAATTTAGGGGTAAGCTAAATGCCATCAAGGTAAATGATATCATATATTCTACTCATCCAGAACTGGATAACAAAATAAAAGAAATCGATACAGTTGGACGAAACAGGATTAGAGTTAATTTTAAAGACGGTCAATCTGCAAATAAATTGGTAAGTTCAATAAAGTTAGATAAGTATAATTTAGAATCGTATATCCCAAAATTCTTAGTGGTAAGACAAGGGGTAATATCAGATATTGACAGGGACTTAGAAGAGGAAACTCTAAAATATAAAATTAAAATGTTTGATTTACATTGTCAATTTGAGATTATATCAGTTAGGAGAATAAAAAAAAACATAATAGATAAGGAAACCAAGGAAAAAAAATTAATAAACACGAAATCAGTAATTGTTAACTTTAGAGCGCAAACCCTGCCAAAATACGTAGCAATAGGTCATGTCAGATCTAAGGTTTCCCCTTATATACAAAAAGTGGTATTATGCTATAACTGCTTTCGGTATGGTCACTCAAGTAAACAATGCAAAAGTAAAACTAGATGCTTAAAATGTAAGGGGGAACATAGAATAGATGAATGTACCCAGCAAAGTGAAATGCAGTGTTTTTATTGTAAAATCGATGAACAAAATAAAGAATTAAATCACTCAACTAGCGAGATTAAAAAATGTCTAGAATTTACAAGACAAAAAAATATTAAAAAATCAATGGCGGAACAAAATATGTCATATAAAGAAGCTGAAAAACATTTTCCAAAAAAAACGTATGCTACTATTTTGTCTCAAAATAGTAATTCAGATATTGACCTAAACGAATTAGACAAAATACTGTACAATGACCTGCAACAAAAAAAATATAAACCAAACATTTCTAACAATTATACACAACAGAGAACACCAGTTAAAAGAATAAGAACCCTATCTCCCAACCCTACATTAGAGGAACACAATCAAATAATATCCCAATTTACCTTTCCCCAAAGTTCTGGATCTTTACTGAATGATACTATTTATCAGGCTAACTTATCACAGTCAAGCCAAAATAATTTTAACAACTCCCCTCTAATAAAAACTATACAAATAGCAATAGCGTTAATAATATGGTAGACTTGGTTATTTCGATTTTAGATATACTAAAAGAAAAAAAATTATTTGACATAAATAAAACAGAATTAACTAATTTAATTAATTTAAAGCTACAAGGAATTAAAAGTTAGTATTTTAGCAAATCAATATATATACGGAAAGGACGCCTTTGTGTGTACCGGCGCTGGCCCGGCGCGGTATATTCAGCGTTTGGGACTGCGTCGGTGTGCACGGGGACGTCCATATGGGCAATTATTGAAAGCTTATCCAAAATATTTTTTTCTCTTTTTTTTTTTAATCGTTTTCGATTTATTATCCAAGGAAATAGATACGACTAATATTTGTCAATGGAATTGCCGATCGGCAATTGCTAATAAGTATAATTTGGAATGCCTTCTAGCCCAAAATAACATGCATATAGCTCTACTATCAGAGACTTGGTTTAAGCCAGGCCAGTACGTCTCTTTCTCTGGTTATAATACAGTTCGAAATGATCGTCAGGACGGCAAAGGAGGAGTAGCAATCCTAGTAAAGTCAAATATAAAATTTACTGAGATAATAGGACCAATATTTAATAGTATTTTATACGTAGGAATAAAAATAAAAATGGGGAATAATACTGAACTCTCGCTCGTTTCTGTATACATTAAACCTCAAACAAAAATCTCTGTACAAATGTGGTCATCTTTCTTTTCATATTTTAAAAAACCTGTACTTATTGGAGGTGACTTCAATGCACATCATATAACATGGGGATGTTCAGATAATGATACTTATGGTAATAATTTACTAGACGCGATAGATACAAATAATCTTATATTATTAAACGACGGTTCATACACCCGAGTTAACCCATCAGGAGGCAATAATTCAGCAATAGATATCACACTAACTTCCCCATGTTTTCATGCATTAACAGAATGGAATATTCTGAATGATACATATGGCTCCGACCATTTACCAATAAAAATAATATGTAATATTAAACCAAAATTTTCACCAATTAAATCACAGAAAAAATGGAACATAAAAAATGCAAATTGGGATTTATTTTACATTGAAAGCATTAAAAAATTTGCATCACAAAAAAATATGTTATATGATGACTTTAATAAAACATTGAATATTGTTATAGAAAATTCAGTTCCAAAAGCACAAGACATCAAAAAAAATGGCGGCAAATTTTGGTGGAATAAAAAATGTAACGACGTAGTCTTAAGTAGGAAACAAACATTTAGTATTTACAAACTTAACCCTAATCTCACAAATTTAATAAATTATAAAAAAGCAGACGCTATAGCAAAAAAAGTAATCAAAGAAGAAAAAAGGAAAAACTGGAGAAATTATTGTACGTCTCTTAATAGTAACACCCCAATCAAAGAAGTATGGCAAAAAGTAAACAATTTCAAACACCGAAAACAGGAAAACCATATTTTATCAAGTCTAGAGGATACCTGGATAGAAGAATATCACATGCAACTTACCCCATACTATGTAACAAATGAAGACCCACTATTAACAGAAGAAACAGACAGTAACGACATTTTTTTGACTAGTCCGTTTAGTATGGAGGAACTGAACAAGGCAATTAAATCAGGAAACAACACTGCCCCTGGAAAAGACAACATACACTATAGTATGTTGGCAAACCTGCCAATTTCGGCTAAAGCTTTATTGCTGGATATCTTTAATAGAATATTTAATGGAGATCATCCTATACCTGCAGACTGGAGAGAATACGTTATAGTTCCAATCTTAAAACCAGGAAAGCCACAAAATGTATCAACTTCTTACCGACCAATAGCTTTGGCGTCATGCTTATTAAAAACGTATGAAAGAATACAAAAAAATAGAATTGAGTTTTGGCTGGAAACAAACCAAAAATATCCAAAAACTCAAAAAGGATTTCGAAGATATAATTCTACACAAGAAGCCATAGCTCATCTAGTAACAGATATTCAACTAGGATTTACGAACAATCAAAATACATCAGCATTGTTTTTGGACATCCAGGGGGCATATGACAATGTCAATTATGAGATTCTTATAAAAAAGATGACCCAAATAGGGATGCCTAGGAAACTAATCAAAAATATTTATTCTCTTTATTGCAATCGGTCATTATATATACGAACAAATGAAGGACTTACAGATTCGAGATTAGCACGAGTTGGCCTACCTCAGGGAGGTATCCTTAGCCCCATTTTATATATAATATACACCCATGACTTAGAGTCCATGTTTAACAATGACTTCAGAATCCTGCAATTTGCAGATGACGTATGCATATATACCACGGACAAATTAATAGACACCTGTAACAATAAAATTGAAAGAAAATTTAGTCAAACCTTAGAATGGCTAAAAAATAATGGACTTAATTTATCAGTGGAAAAATCGTCTATCTGCACTTTTACCAGAAAGAGAATAAATATGCCCAATACAATATCACTCGCAGGGCTACAAATGCCATACAAAAATACTGTCAAATATCTAGGAATATTCCTTGACAAAAAACTATTGTGGAAAGACCATATCCAACACCTTATTAAACGAGCAGAAAATGGCATAAACATATTAAGAGTATTCAGCCATAAAAAGTGGGGTGCAGACCCAAACATTGCTTTAATGTTTTACAAAGCATATGTGAGATCAATCTTAGATTATGGGTGCCAATTTTATGGATCAGCTGCAGAAACGCATCTTAATAAAATCGAACAAGTTAAGAATAAATGCTTGAGACATTGCATCGGTTTTTTAAAAAGCACACCAATAGCTGTAATGGAAGCAGAGATAGCAGAACCACCCTTGGCCCTGAGAAGAGGTCATCTTAGCGATAAACTATTGCTAAAATGTATTTCCAAAAATAGCGAAATAGTAAATAAGATTCACACTCTTACAATATCGAATTATACCCACCCATATTGGAATTTGAAGAAATGTCCCTTGCTCGTGACAAGTTATTCGTGGATAACTCAATTTAAAGAAGACATCTATTCGTCAACTATAGCTCCATATTTTCAGCTTCACGATAATTTTATCAAGGACATCCCGAACGTCATAATTAATCGATATGATGATTGCGATAAATCAATAATCAAAAATAAATTTTTAAAAGATATATCCACTATCTTTTCAAATTCAGAACACATTTTTACGGATGGATCAGTACTAGATAACAGAACAGGCGGAGCTTTTTACCATAAAAGTAAAAAAAAATCTAAACAGTTTAGATTACTAGATAATTCTTCTATTTTTTCTGCAGAACTATGGTCTATCTGGGAGTCTCTCTTGTATTGTATAGAGTTTGAGGACAATAATAATTTTGTTATATTTTCCGATAGTAGAAGTTCATTACAGGCAATAGAAAATTGTAGAAATAAGGACCCTGCCAATTATATAGTTAAAAAATAATAAATACTTTTAAAATATTAAAAAATCTTAATAAAAATGTCACTTTTGTCTGGATTAAGGCTCATATCGGAATATTGGAAAATGAAATTGTCGATGGTTTAGCTAAAAACGCAACAAAAATCACAAGTTTTACTAAAAACTTCTATATAGCTTATACAGATATTTTCGCACTATCTAAAAAAAAAATGTATTGTAATTGGCAGGACCAGTTTAACCAATCAAACAAGGGTTATTTATATAGAATGATGTTTCCCCAAATCAATAAAAAACCTTGGTTTGTTGAAGAATCAAACCGTAGTTTTATTAGAACTATTTCACGCATTCGTAATGGACATGCACTGTACCCAAAATATAGGAAAAAAATAGGACTACAAGTGGGCGAGAATTGCGAATGCGGAGAATTAGGAACTTTAGAACACAGCATATTGGGGTGCCAAGCGCATGCATTAACTATTAATATATTATTCAATAAATTAAGAAAGATTGTGAACTTTCCATTTAATTTGGAAAGTCTAATTATTACTGGCAATAATAATGTATATAGAATACTATATGAATCTATTGTGAAAAGAGATATAAAATTATAATAATAAAAAAAAAAAAAAAAAAAAAAAAAAAATAAACTAATGCTAGAATTTACAACTTAACTAGACAATAACTGTTAAAGATAAAGATATTTAGATATTTTATGTTATAGTAATAATAGGAATAGTATATTTTAGATTGTAAAAAGCCTAAATCCCAGTAAATTTTGGAAGTGACAAAATAGAAATTTGAAAATTGAATAAAGAGAGATGCTGGCCAGTTGGTTTGACCAGAGCCATAAAAAAAAAAAAAAAAAAAAAAAGTGGCTTGTTGTATTCCACACATTTTTCTATTAATGTTTTAATAACTTGCAGGTGGTCATTCGTTACGTAGCCTGATCGGAAACCTGCTTGCTCACAAGGTTGGTAATCATCCAATTTACATGTTAGCCGTTTAGCAATTATTTTGACGAATAGCTTGTACATGTGGGACAACAGGCTAATGGGTCGGTAGTTCTTTAAGTCAGCAATATTGCCCTTTTTATGTAGTATGACGATAACAGCGTTATTCCATTGAGAAGGAGTTGTGCCTTTTAACAGGCATGCGTTAAATAGTTTCTGTATTATTTGTATCAGTTTCATACCTCCCTCCTTGATCGATTCGATTACTATAGCGTCATCTCCTGGTGATTTGTTGTTCTTCATTTCTGAGAGAGCTGATGTGATTTCTTCAATTTCTATATCGGGGATATCTTCTGATCCTACATTTTGGATCTTTGGTAGGTCGTTTTGGTGGGTTAAGTTAGAATCACGCTTGTAGAGTTCTCAATGAAAAAAATAATAAAAATAATAAAACAAACATCTGAAAACTGACAAATGCACAGGGCATAACTAAGACAGGCAGGGACGATATCCTAAATATTGCAGAGGAATTTTATTCAGAACTAAACTTAAACAAGCAGCAATTAAAACTGGAGTAAATCATAAAAACTCTTTCGTGTGAATATTTTGGTGACCGGTTTTTATAGCAGTTCAATTTTAACGGTTCTAGAAAAAAACCCTAAATTGCATTTACATTACAAATTTAATATAAAGGAAAGCACCTCTTTTAACGCAATATCGATCGATCAACGCTAGTCTATTTGCAATTTTCCCCGACTTCAATTATTTTTCGATATCGACACCCATTTTCTTCCGGTTTTACCGTTCTTTTACTGTTTTACATCGACGGTATAGCGTTTTATGGCTTTTAAAAAGAAAACTTTTTGAATTAACTAATACTTAAATAAATACGAGTCTGAAATTAAAATGTAGCAGGAAAATTTTACGGTTTCTTTTTTGTTTAGAGTGGATTTCAAACGACAATATCTGTTACAACTTTATTTGAAAATAAAATGTGCTTTAAAATGAAGGTAAGTATTTAAAGGCTTTATTTTAAACAGTACTCTCTATTCTAATTATCCTGTAGTTTTACGAAATAAATAAATGCGAGACGTTTCTACAGAGCAACATTTAGATAAATTCACATTTTCAATAGACTTAAAAAAAATGTTTTTCGTTCCATGGCACTCTTACTTTATTCTTACTTAATTAATAACGTTATCTGTTTTATCAAAAACAGTAGTTTATCTGAAAAATTAGTTGCTTAATCATAAATAAAAATCACTTTATTCCACGTCCATGGACAACAGTAAAAACAGTTTTTAATTATTTGTATTCGTATTGGTGTTATTTATCACTGGCCCTGATTAAAAACAACGACATTTCTATGGCAACAACATGTTACACAAAGTATCATCTGTCAAAGTTATTAATTCTCTAAGTACAATACGCAGATATTATTCACTTTTTTAGTAATGCCGCGACATAATTTATTTTCCAATGCGGAAATGCGTGATATGCTTTGTATTTACGCACAAGAAAATTTTAACGGTCGGAGTGCAGGGCGTAGGTACCAAGAAATGTTCCCGAATAGAAGTTAACCAAACCGCAAATTATTTCAAAATATTTATGACCGACTGGTTCGTTTCGACAAAATAAGGAGGTTTCGGGCCGTCCAAGAAATATAACGCCAGAACAGGAAGAAGAGATTTTAGTTCGTGTAGCATCCCGAAGTGAGTTCCAGGAGATTAAAGGCAGCTACAGGTGTACGTAAATCCTCAATTGTTAGAATATTGCACGATGAAGGCCTGTACACATACCACTTTCCACCCGTACAATGTTTACTGCCGCCTGATCTTCCAGCCAGATTTTAGTTTTCTTATTTCTTCCGAAATCTGCAAAATACAGATCCAATGTTCTTAAATCGTATGGTGTTCACGGACACTCGAAATGAAAGCATTTAGTTGTTGAACGTCACTTCCAACACGAGTTTAAGGTCAACATTAGGTGTGGAATTATCGGAAATCATCTTATAGGCCCATCTGAATGACCGCCAACTCTAAACAGAGATTCATATTTGAATTTTTTACAAAGTGAACTTGGGAGGGCTTTTAGAAGATGAACCACTAAACGTCCGGCAAAATATGCATTTCATACAAGACGGGGCGCCGGCACACTTCTCCAGACAAGTGCGAAATTATTTAAATGAACACTTCCCTGAACGTTGGATAGGCCGTGATGGCCCCTTGACTTGGCCGGCGCGAAGTCCGGATTTTAATCCAATGGAAAATAAATAATATCGAGGCATTACTCAAAAATTGAATAATATCTGCGTATTGTACTTAGAAAATTAATAACTTTGACAGATGATACTTTTGTGTAACATGTTGTTGCCTTAGAAACGTCGTTTTTTTTTAATCAAGGCCAGCTGTGATAAATAACACTAATACGAATACACATTTATTTTAAATATTTTAGCATTCTTGCATTAAAAATATGAAGTGCCATTATCTTGAAAATGGTTCCTCCTACGTTTTTGATGTAAAAGAAGTAAAGTAACTTGTTTTTTCATTAGTCGGATCGATATAAAAAGCGTAAACAAAGTTATGCCAGCTAAAATTAGTGGGGCATGCCGTAGATAGCGCCCTCTTCTGGTAACACAAAAACTATGAATAATTTTGAATTCCTCACCTCAAAAAACCACAAAACCCCTTAAGAAATAATCGCAAAAAAACGAACATCTCTGTATCTTGGTTGTTATCAATTTTGGGATAAGGCAAGTTTGAATAAATCGCATTATTTCGCCTTAAGGAGTCTGCTGTTGCTCGGTTTCCCATTACTTTTGGGACACCCTGTATAATACGAGACTGAGGATATGACCTTCAAAAAAGTGTAACACAATTTTGATGTAAAATTAATAGGGGAGCCAATATTTGAGGGTAACAAAATTTACATGGGATTTCATATGGCCAGTCTGGCGGTGGAAATGGAACAAGTGCACCACCTGGTATATAACGTTCATCGACAGCCAATATTTGAACATCCACAAGAAAATTTAAATCAATTTTGATTTTTTTTTCGAAAACTTGGTTAATGCATAGTAGAAAGAGATAATATGGACCCTCGAAGGACTCATGAGGGTAAAGACATTTTAAAGAAAGATGTCCATCGTCAGTCGGTAGAGAAGGATCTTTAGAAAAGTTAAGGCCATGAATACAATTTAACCGGCAAACCGTATGATTGCACTTTACTTAGGAATTTATCTTTTAATTTGAACATTCATTTGAAACTTCCTTTTACACTTTAAAAACACTCTCTACTCATTTAGACTGAAGCCTTTTACGTCTTAAACTCAACACAGGGAAGCTTGCCAAGACCTGTGCGAGCTTAAACTGCGTTAAATTGGATTGGATTTTCTCCGTTTCGCCCGACTCATGTTGCAAGATAAATAAATAGAGCAAGACACTAATATCTCTCTGCATCTTGCCAATAAAAAATAAGTATAACAAAGAGGAAATCAGAAATATAAATTAAATTACTAAGGTATGTATCAGGGGCGTGCCTAGTAGTTTTTTGAGGAAGATAAAAAAACATTTTCAAAGAGAACAGGGTATAAACTACGGGAATGTCTTTCTTCCCGGGACCCTAACCAGCACTAGATATATCTAAGAAACAAGTAGATCAAGGCTGCAGGAGTAAGAAGTCAAGTTGAGGATTTTATGACTAGACCTGACCAAGTGTTCGAAGAATCTCTAAAATGTCATTGTAGGTCAAGGTTGCCAAGAGGATCAAGATATATCTTTATTCTTCTGGGCACCCTGTAAGTTTTCCTGGTCATCTTTTGCCGCGTATTGCCTTACATATCTCGTATATCTTCCTCTTTGACCTTGCCTGTTGTAGTCACGACCTTAATAATTTTGCTCCGTATTTCCACGGAGATTGTTGTCTCCTCGGACTATTTCTAAAATTTTGCTGATAGCTTTTTCCTCTAAAATGATTTCTAAATCTTCCTCTATGGTTTCCATTTCTTGCATAAAATACGGTTTACTTCTATCGTCGTCGGCACTAACGCTTACGAATTTCCATACTGCCTCGTGAGAACTCTTAAAAGTTCCGGCTTTCATAACTATTTTTATTTTTTCCGATGTTGAATTGGTTTTCAAAGATCTTACGGTAGTATTTGTGGTGTATGTTTTTGCCAGCAGTACTAAAACTCCTTCCGTTATGTAGGCTCTCCTTAAGATTTGAGCTAATTCTTCGATTTCTGCAGCATACTTATTGGCATCTTTGTTAAACTGCTTATATGAAAGGAGTTCCGTCATGACCGTCTGAGAATCTTCTGATTTAGTTTAATTTTTAAGCTTGATCCACAATCTGCAAGAGTGTGTGTCTCTGAGATTGAATTTCGTGCTCTTCCGGTTAGGTGTGTCTTTACATAGACTACCGCATTGTTTTCGTGGTTTTCCACATTAGCTTGTATTAAATTAAGTGCATCTAACGTAGATTGGTATAACTCGTTCGGATGAACCCTACTAACGAAATTAAAAAAAATCCATTTTCGTCATAGCCATTGTATCTGAATTTATTAATAAATCAATCCCTTATTTCCTTAACGTCTAGAAGAGAGTTTTCTGAGCTTCTGTTCATTTTCACTCTTCGGGAAGTTGTCATCAATATATTCTAAACACGAGATAGGTACCTTATAAGGACATTTGAGAACTTGGTATGATTTAATACCTTATCCCGTAGAGAAGTAAAACGTTTTTTAGCCGATTTTATTTGATCGTGGTCTAAAGAGCCATATACTGTCCTAACTATTTCAATAAGTTGATTAAAATTATTTAAATACATGTAACTCGGGTTATGCACATGTTACATGTATTTAAGCAATCCGAAATATACGAACATTAGGATCTTTAATAATGTGACTAAAAGTTTCTAGGTACCAAAACCTAAGACTCTGCCGCCTGGGTTCTCAGGATCATGCTCCTCGAAAAATCCTTTCTTTCGCCCTTGCGATAGGCTTTATGGACTTTCATAAGGATGAGAATGAGGATTGCTACCACCAGCACGTATAGCACTACTCGAACGTCGGTAGGTACTGTTACCGATTCCTGCTCCACTATGAAGTTAGAATTAACCACCCCCATATCAGTTAACTCAGTGTGTTTAGAGTTCTACTTGCCCATTTTAGCACAAACCAAAACGAAAACTTCCACAACGGTGCACTTGACATTTACGCCAGAACGTCACGCAGGGTAACGTTAACGTTAGCTACTTCATCCTTGCGTAGTTTCACGCCGCGTTGGCACAATTGTTAGAACTGTCTGTATTAACTGAGCCTAGTTACCAAGTGGATATTAACGCTGTATCATCAGAAATATGTTTAATAATTATTTATTAATTGTTGATTGCCAAACTGCAAACCTGTTTACCATAGATTGTGAAAGCAGACACTAGCATGAAGGAAAATGATGGGTATTATACGGACAATGTCGATAATTGCCCACAAAACAACTCAAAAAAGAAATTTGAGGATAAAGTTTTGATTTGGTGCGCCATATCAGAGGCAGGCATTTCTCGTCCTTATGTCGGACATGTCATGGGTGAAGCATTGAATGCAAACCATTATACAGAGAGGTATCTTCCGAAATTGGTTCTCATTAATGCGCATCACCACAATGATGAAATCAGTTTTTGGCCTGATCTAGCCTCCTGTCACTACTCTAGAACAACCAAAAATTGGTTAGCTGCTCATAACATCCCATTCGTACCAAAAAATGACAATCCCACAAACGTTCCTAAGGCAAGACATATTGAAGATTTTTGGGCAACATTGAGCAGAAAGGTTTACGACAGTGGTTGGAAAGCCGAAAATGAACTAGTGTTATGACGCAGAATATTTCAAAAAGTCGCGAAATAGATAACAGCATGACCATCCAGCATACATACATTGCAGCAAAATCCTAATATAAAACTCGGGAAATCTCTTTATTTAGAAAGTCCACGTAAAAATCAACTATCCATAAATTTTACATAAAATAGCTGAAAAAAAAAGAGCATACAGAACGGAATCAAAAAATAATACCGACTTTTCCCTGCAGCGCTATATTTTCAAATACGGAGCAAATACAATTGAGTTTAAATATGATTTAAAGCCGACTTATATACATCCGCAGGCAAGGAAATATTAACTTAGGAGTCGAGATAATGTATCATTCTAACGTTCTTGCTGACGTTGCGGTGTTAATAATCCCACCCAGCGCAATATGTCAGTTGGCTTTTGTCAGTTTATAAAATCTAATAAAGCTGGTTCCTTATGTACGGCCCTATATATTCTGCGCCTATATATTACTACTCAGGGGACGTGAAAAAACGAGGGACATAATTAAATTTAGTATTGTTGTATGCTCTTAAACATGCAGCCATTTTGAATATTTAAGGAACACAAAAACACATGGAGTATAATTTATTAGAATTGGTTCATATACCTAGATTTAGAAATGGATATCATAACATCTTCTAATCGGGGAAGGTCAGTAAAGTCCGTTCACAGATTTAAGAGAATGACTTACCGACTCGTGTTGACGCCTGTTTAAAACCAGACTGGGGTCTACACAGGCCCGCACTGTATTGTATTTCAAGCATGGATGATTTTACACAAATAATAAACAATTTTAGATAGAATATATTATAATAATGTATATTATAATTAATTAATGCAACTACAGTTTACTCATTTAATTCATTTTCACTGTCACTTTCAACACCTATGTTAATATAAAATCTTTCTGTAATTCCCAATTTTAATGTATGAATTTTTAACAGTTTTAATATGCGAAACACAATTTTTCCAGCTACTCACAGGCACTTTGTCGAAACGAAGCGACATGCGAAACACTTTTATACCACATTTTCATCTTAAAATAAGGTGAGGATTCACCTCCTTCATTTTTTCAGAGAGGTTAGAAAACACGCTGTATATAAAAAAGGGAAACATTTTTGAAGAATCGATAATCTTAGTGACAGTAACAAAACATAAAGCACAACAGAGAAAGCAAAAAAGATTCCTATCTCTTATTTATTATGCACCCAAAAAAAAAGAGTAACAATAAATCCCAAGCGTAGTACTTAATATAACAGTATCAGTTTATTATTAAGAAATTCCGAACAATTGATATTCCAAGAAATTTTTGTGAAGAATCAGTTTGGTTTAATACGAAGATATAGATAGAAGAATAATTATCCTATACGCAGTCTTTGAGTGATGTGAACTTACAGTTTTAAGAGTAGTGTGTCCTTAAATATATGACTTCTGTAATTTATAATACAATATGTATGCCAAGAAATGGTTGATTTAACTTAAATTTTGTGCTCTACTTTAAATTATCCATTTGTAGAGTTGTAAGCGTGACTTGAAGATTGAAGAAAAACTAAAAAATATATTAGGATTTGAATTATGTTCTACCAGAAACTTTTTTTTTTTTATTTTTGTTTGATATTAACACTGTTTGTGTTTTTTGATGAGCCGTCAAACCGCAAAACGCGAGCAGTAATTGTTTCTAATGGAAAGGATAAGGAACAACTCTATATACGAAGTTACTTTTGTTTTTAAGTCTTGATGATATGAAGCATTTGCTTTTAGGACATAAAAATTCCAAATGTAAACACTTAATGTGTTTAATGGAATTTGCAGAACCCATAAGTCAGTTCATGAGCCGCCACTGTCAAAACCCCATTATATTTCGACGTCACTAACCGGTGCATCAAGAAATAAAGAGAAAAAAATCCGTTTCGAGTCAATAAAAGGGTCGAAAAACATAAAAAAGAGAAAAACGACTATCGATATCCAAAAATAATTGAAGTCAAGGTAAATCGCCAGCAAAGAACAGATTAGCTCTGATCCAGGAAAATGGCTTTTGAAGGCGATATTTTTCCAGAGCGCCGTTAATGTAAGCGCCGTGCTCTAGTAACGCATTAAATATTAAAGCTGGATTCCAGCGCCCAGCCAGGGATGAATTCTTAATGGGCTACACCGCACCGCTCATAATCCTGTTTACTCCGAATATTAGGAGTATCAATCACCGACCTTTTGGCGTAAGGTATCTTTTGAAGGATGGATAATATAAATATTCAGCTAAAAACGGGTAGCATGCAAAACGATTTGGTCTGTTCAGCTTTCATATTTTGAAATTAATTTTTTTTATACACTGAGAAAAATATTTAATTGGGATAAACTGAAACAAATTCATTCAGTAAAAATATTTATCACAACTTACGTTCAATTCGACCAGATTTCGTAATGATTACGTCAATTAAATACGTTTTCACATAAATATTTAACAAGAATTGTGTCCATTAAATAACAATTGCGTCTATTTCATTTTAGCTTTATAATATGCATAAACATTTCCTTGGTAATATCTGTTTCGTTTAATTGCCGCAATAAAATACTAGTTGTCAATATAAACACAACGTCAAAAGTCTTGGACTCCTCGTAAATAATCGAGTTAATGACTTTTTATTGCGTTTTCGTTGCTAGGCAAAAAAATTTAAGTATTTCTCGAGTAAAGAAGAGCATAAATTGTAACAATTAAAATTTTGTTGATAAGTTAAGAATGTTTTTCTTAAATTCCTTAGTTTTATTCAGTTTGGTTGCTTAGTTGGGTACGCAAATCTTAATTTTGTCGTTAGTAAAAATGCCGGGACGTGAAATTTCTGTGTTTAACAGGGCAACAATTATTGCCCTTTGGGAAGTTTATTTTTCAAAACACCATATATCGGCTACTTCGAGGATTCAAAGATCAACTGTTGGTCGCATCATCCAAAGATACGAAGAAACTGGAACTGTGGAACGAATGCCTCGTAGTGGACGTCCACGCGTTTCTACTTCAAGGGAGGATAGGTACCTGACACAATTTACCCGCCGAAATCGAAATGCCACGGCTAGACGGACAGACGTATCAACTAACCCACTTATAACAAACTCACACATACGCTTAAATCCTCTACACTCATATCGTTTCCCCAAAGATTGGCTCCCACCCTAGCTCAACTAAATGAAATAGAACAAATTCAAAAATGACATCAAATTAATCTCAAGAAATAATGAAAATAAACAAAGAAGCAATAAACATCTGGAAGAACAATGAAAAAAGAATACCCAAACCCAGCTTCAAGAGTCACCGAAAAGGAAGACACGAATAACGAATAAAAGTAAAAGCCAAATCTGGCTAACTTAAGAAACTGACAATATAACGACCGCCGCGTAATTTCTACCTCCACAATTCGCAGACGGCTGCATAGTGCCAGTTTCCAAAACAAGAGATTTTTAAGAGTCCCTCTTCTATTGCCTCGACACGGTGCTGCCCGCCACCAGTGGGCTGGAGACCAAGGTAATGGCTTTTAGGTCAATGGAGATGGGTCCTTTTTTCTGATGAAAACAGATTTGGCCTAGTCCGTGATGATAATCGTCAAAGAGTATGGAGGGAGCCAGGGCGTCAGCAGCGACTTAATTTTCCCCACGAAGTCGTTCCCTATCCAGGAAGAACTGTAATGTTTTGGGAGTTATAATGTACAACCGCCGCACCCCATTAGTTAGCATACAACAAAATATGACGAGTGAAATTTACATTCAAAGCGTTATTAGGCCCATTGTTTATCCTCTATGCAATGAAATAGGAGTGAACTTCATCTTTATTTATTAACATCGAGGCAGAATAGTTTAGGAGGCACTTGATGCTGAAGAAATCACCAGGTTAGAACGGCCAGCCAACTCACCGGATATGAATCCTATAGAGAACTTGTGGGATTTTGTTTCCAGAGCCATCCACAATCGCCACGACCCACCCAGAACTGCTGATGAATTAGCTGCAGCTGCGGTAGAAGAATGTAACCGCATACCTCAACACGTCATTAATAACTTGATAATTTCTATGCCAAGACGTATTGCTGCACTATTAAGAAGTAGGGGAGGAAATACAGACTATTAATTAGCATCTTTTTTTTTATAAGATCAATGTTTTTATAATGAAGGTAATTTCTAAATTAAACCGTATTTAACATTATGTCTCATTTGAACTGCCCCTGTACATTTAAAATTTTTATGTAAATCAAATTTAAATCTCCACTACCAACACTTTTAATGATTTCTTTTATTTTTATGAAACAAAATATATTTATAAAAATAACGGGGGGGGGGGGGGGGGGGGGCAAGACTTTTGACGTTGTGTGTATTTGAAGTTTATTGGGTTAATAAAATTATATTTACTGATTTAATAATTTACTATTATTATTACACTTTTTATTAATATCAATACCTTTTATTGTTGTAATATTCAAAACCTGCTTCTGTATGGTATTTTTAAAATGAACTTACTGTTTGTTTAAATTATAAAAAATATTAATTAAGAAAACTAAAAATTAAATATTAATAATAAATAATGCAAATTTCTTATTAATATTTCTTGTACAAGGCTGCAAGTCAGTCAACTTACGTGGTATATTCTTCGACCAGGTATAAGAAACTGTAAGCAGACTAGAAATAATAATATCAATTAAAGAAATAGTCCATACTTTCAGTGAAATAAAACTAATATAAATGAAACAAGGCAGGAAAAATTTAAAACGATGAAGGATTAGCAGATTTGCAGGTTACTAGCTAAGGACATCAGAGTTATCAAGTAGACCCACATCAGAATTTGTGCTAACCTTTCAGAAATGAAGATTGATCGTCCAATACCCCCAAAAAAACTCCTTATTAAGCAGATATGGAGAAGAATGGGATTGATATGCAGATTTGAAATGGTATAAACGTCTTTTTAAAACCCCACAAAATGTATGTAATAATGAAAACTGTGACAACTTTTAAAGGATACATGTTCGTGCCAGGATGAAGATCCAGGTTTCCATAATAAAATTTGTTTTACTGCTTTTAAATTTTTGTCTCACTATAAAATTTTTGTAATATTAAATTAAATAAATACAGTTCAATCGGAACTAAATATATTCGCTAGCTTGTTCAATCAAAACTTGATGAAACCATAACATTCATGCAAATTTATAATTGCAAAAAAAAAAGTTTTTCCTCAGTGTTGGGATTGTAGAGGATGCTGTCTGCGACGCTTTGCTTACGTTCCCAACTTTGTTTGCGCTTTAACCAAAAACTAAGATGACTGAAAACTATAACCATGCATAAAAGGTACCTAGTACTGAAAGCACCCTTAACCGTACACCTAAAGTCGAGAATCTCAACGTTTATGTCACCGAGTTATTTGCTTAATGAAAACGTTTCTCTGACGGTGAAGAAACGCTATTATCAGAGTACACCAAAACGACCTTAAAAATAAATTGAGAAAATGCATTTTTATTTTCTTGTTCTTTTCTTTCCACATTAACCACGAAAAAACGGAAAGTAACACGGTTTAGAGTCTGTAGTAATCTTTCCGCATTTCTAGTTATTTAATTTAACCAGGAAATTGAGAGTCTTGCATTTTCCTTCGTGGCCGCACATTTAAAACAGACTTTTCTTTTGCACCGGTTCTTTGTGTCTTTCTTGATTCTATTTATTTTTTTAAAACTTTTAATAAAACTGTTGGTTATATTTTCGACGATATTGTATATAGTTTTATAAAATATACAGGATGATGCGGCGAGGTGTTCTGACCTGCTTTCACCTATTCCTGTATCTTCGACAGTAAACGGATGATTGATAAAATATGGCATGATTTCATAAAACACAATATTGCTTTAACATATTTCGTTTATTCCACATTCCACGCGTTTACATCAATTTAACCTTGTATTATTTTTACAGTAACAACTAATTATGTTCATGTTGGGATTTCGTTAGATTTAGCCTAGACAATCGAATCAACATAACTGAACGAAAACGTATATTTTACTTTGATTCTGGAGTCACTTACTTGTTTATATTGGATTGGTGTATAATGATTTCTAAAAACTAAACTACAACATCTTTATTTTACTAAGATGCCAGACTAACTAATCACTGCCGTCGAGAAACTGCAATTCTCATACCCAAGCACACACAACGTAATTGCCCTTTATGACCGAAAGAGAACCTTTTAGAAGAATATCACTTTACTGGGATCGAACTAGAGTGACACCTTGTGTCAGAAATACACGTGGAACCCGCTACTCCGTCTCGTGGAGCAGCTTCTCGTCTCGAGTCTTGGACGCTACTACCGTTTGTTTCCTTCGCGCTGTCAGCTTTAAACCAATAGCGCGCGGTCGCACGATTCGTTAGACCAATCAAGAATCATTAATATTCAGGTTGCCGCGCCCCGTGGTAGCCATGTTTATATAGGTAGAAATTTCGCATATTAACTAAACTAATTTATATATAAAAACTTGCCGTTGCTGTAAACCTTTTAATGTAGAATTTTGGATAAATTTTGAATAAAAGAATATTTATTTGTTTGTAATTCTACATTAAATAGTCTATAGGATGTTTTATTTCAAAAACTAGAGAAATTCGTTTTGTGTCATTTTTAAAACCTTATATTAAAAGCCCTATATAAAATACTATTTAATTTATAGTATCTTTAGACCCCTTGCCATATATCTCACACAATTACGTAGTTGAACAAATGATTTTAATATATTGCTCTTAAACTACGAATGCAAAAAGCAGTATAAGTCAGCAACTTAATTCGTAACCACGCACAAGTGAAGGGCCCTGTATAACCTGTATATATAATGTATATGTCGGAGCCTAGAAACCCCGAAAGACAATTTCACCTAAAACGCCAGAGAAATTTTCATTGGATCAAATAACTAAAATACTTTGGAAAAGTCAAAAGAAATAAAAAACATAGGCAAAGAAAAATCTTCAAATAGAAATGTCTCCTTTGGGCAGTGTGTAGGCTCGTAAAAAAAGCTCCTTGGCAAAATTAGATAACATGGAATGCGGGAAAGTGTTTGTAGGTTTGTACCTATACCGTTTTCCGTGACAAATTAAATCTTACAGCAGAAACTAACTTTTGAGGGCCGTGCTACACACATTAGGGCATTTAAATTTATATTGAACAAGAAATTTCAATTAAAATTGGATATATGTACTTCATCTTGGCACACCCTCGTCCAATTTTTTTGATAAGAAAAATCTTAAATATAGGACTGTATTATTTATTCATAATTTATATTCTGTATTTTTAATATTAAACCCATTTTACCCCTACCCCTTTTGTTTAATCTCAATTAAATAATTTATGATTTTATTATTAAGGGCCGACCCTTTAACCCCGACCGTAAAAGCAAGTCCTTGTCATTTAATTTATTCTTAAAGGAATTCAACGACCCAGTGGCGCTTTGTTGCATAAATAGGATTTATTTGAGCGGCTAACTTATATTATTATCTAATTTTAAATTCCATTTATATTATTAAATATTTTAAGTGTATAGTTAAACTAAATTTATTTCAAATTCATTACCTTAAATTATTCATTAGATACGGTTTTTGAAATTCTTTATGTTCATATTTAACCAAAGACAAATCTCAGACATATTATGTATGTATAAGTACCGTGCGGGGTCAAAGCAAATAGTGAGTGGCAATATAATCAGCGTTTGTGCATGAACGATTTTTACGAAAATTTTCCCAACATCGCTTTTACTGCTGAGGGTTTTTATCATTGCCTGAGAAGAACCGTTGCTCTGTTTAGGAAAACAGGTTCTATACAACTTAAAAAAAGAAGCTGGAAGACCATCTGTAAGAACAGAAGAACGTCTTGCAAACGTTCGTGAAATGATGCAAAATATGCTAACAACATGTGGAAGGCACCTCTCTCAAGAAGTGTACTCTGTATTCTTACTTTGTTAATTTTGTAAACAAAAATAGATTTGTATTTGTTTACTTATTCTAGTATTCATCAGTTTGGCATACATATCATGATATGAATTTGACATAATTTTAACCTATAGATTTGGTTGAATATATCGTCCCCTTGGACGTAGGGCAACCGAGCCCTACGTTATTCAGTCCAAACGCCATAATAATTTTTGCTTGCACTGTATTATTTATTGATTCTTTTAAAGCATTTTCCGTCAATTTTCCTATCGACCAATATTATACCAAACTTTGAAGTAATATCACAAATAGTAGGTATATGAAAAAAGTTTGAAAGTCGTATTATTTGTTTTCTTGGCGACAGAAATGGATTGATGGCACCATTTAGTATTAAAGGTGTCGTGTATTTTCACACACAATTGGAAAATATGTTGTGCCCGTAATGGTAATTTGTTTGCATTAGCGTCAAATAAAAACCTACTTATCTAATGAAAAAGGTCTATTATTTACTTTTAGCATTTAGTAGAAACAATTTTTAATTTATTAGAAAAATCCGGTTGCGATGTTTAATTCACTAGTCACTTTTTAAATTGCTCTATTAACCCTTTTTAATATTGATTCTAAAATCCACCATTTGTAGCAGAGGGTTCCCTTCACAGATCATACAACCGGAAAAACAACCTAGAAATGTTTTTTATTTATTTATTTTATTTTTTTTTTATTTCACTTTGGGATACGAACAGAATAGCATTCCACAATAGTATCCACTTAGTACTAGAGTCTTAGTAAACAATCCGTTAAGTAACTAGAATACAAAAAATTAGTAAAAAAAAACATGTTAATCCTATGGAGATAACAGAAAATGAAAATAAACTTATTTTTATTACACTTAATCACTAACATCACTAACACGAACCATTATGTTACAATTCGAGGCTCATAAAAAAACGCCTCATTTTCCTCTTAAACAATGGTAAGGACATACTATACAGATCTATCAAATCCGGATTATAATGGTTAAAATTTCGCAAAATGGAGAATTATAACCCAAGTTCGTCCTTCTATACGGAACTACAAAAATATTTTGATCCCTAAAACGCCTGGTAGGTACATAAAATTTAATTTTTGCTAATAATTCCGGAGCATCAATAAGATTGTTTAACACTTTAAATAAAATCACAAAATCTGACATTTTTCTTCTAATCTGCAATTGCAACAAGCCGTAACGCGATCTTATATCTGAATAGTCGTGATTAACAACTGGAATGTTAAATTTAAAAGATAAAAATCTCATAAACTTTTTTTGGACCCTTTCGATCCTATCAACATAGACATTATAACCTGGGGACCACACAGGAGCAGCAAACTGAAGTCTGCTATATATAAAGGCATAATACAAGGCTAAAAGTGAATTAGAGTTTTTAAAATCTTTACAGGAACGTTTTATAAATCCCAACAATTTAAGTGCCGAGTTAACCATCTGCTCAACATGCCCCGCAAAAGTCCATTTGCTGTCCATAATGACCCCCAAGTCTCTAATTTCGCTTACAACTTTAATACCTATATCATTAAGTGTATAATTAAAATAAAAAATGTTTCTGTTTCTTGTGAATGAGATCTTATAGCATTTGTCTACATTTAATATCAAGCTATTATCTTTGCAAAAAGCAGCGAATCGCTGGAGATCCTCCTGCAACCTATGGCAGCCCTCATTTGACTTAATTATTTTAAAAATTTTCATGTCGTCTGCGTACACCAGAAGTCGAGAATGTAGAAAACATGACTTTACAGAGTTTATAAAGATAATAAATAGCAGAGGACCCAAATGACTTCCCTGAAGGACACCCGTGGTCAACAAAAAAGAGTCAGATTTATAACCCAATACTGACAACCTAGAAGATCTCCCACAGATGTAAGATGATACCCACCGGCAGATGAACGCAGCAACCCCGGCCTCGGAAAGCTTATTGACTGATTTCATTATACAGTAAATAGGCACATATTATTTATATTTCCTAAAATATTTGGATTTGTCTGAAGTCGAAACTTGCTTGATAAAATAAACTTTTGCTCTACAAAACTACCTTTTGTTTTGGTTTCTGTTAGTAATTATTTAAACTATCATTTCAGCTTGCAATTTTTTAACAAAAAACATTATTAAGTTACAATTAGTAAAAAATATAAGTGGTTTTCAAACTGGTATTAACTAATAAATAACAATGGTTAGTACTATTTACACAATATAATTACAAAAACAAGATGTAATATAGAATCTTACAAGAAAGCATTTTCTAAAATCGAGTAATTCTCTGTCGTTATGGCTTAATCATAGTCCGATTCGGAAGATAAAATTTTATTAAAATCGTTTATAATAAGCGGTTCAACCATTTCTTCGATTATTATATCTACCTGCCACATTTTGGCTTGTTCTTCTATCACATGATCAATACACTTTTTCCACTTTTCCGCATTTAAATCCACTATCTGATAAGTCGGGTTTTTCTGGCGACATCTGTCTTTATTTGAGCCCATATAAGTTCGATCGGATTTAATTCGCAGTGGTAAGGAGGGAGTCTGAGCACAGATATTCCTCGTAACTTTGCCAATTCATCGACAACATATTTCTTGAATGCATTTTATGTAAATTGGCTAGTGCTAGTTCTCTTTTAAGGAATCTAATGGAAATTATATTTGTCTTAAACTTAGCCTGTTTATTCTGTTATTCACACTGTTATTTCACTTTTACGCCACGCACTGGTCGGCAATTTTTCCGTCAGCCCGAAGTGATAACTTGCATTATCCAATACAATTATTGCATCTCTTGGTATAAGATCCAACGTTTGCTCGAACCATTCTTCAAAGACTTCGTGATGGTCTCCTGTATTTTTAGATTGGAACATCATTAGACCACCTTGAATGAAGCCTTCAGAACTTCCAATATGGGTTATGATAAGTCGATGTCCTTTTCCAGATGGCGTCCGTAATCCTGTGGACAATCCTTCTGAAAAAGCTTGCCTTGAACTTTTAATATTTTCATCCTGCCAAAATTTAGTCACAGTGTGGCCTTCATTTATCCATGTCTCGTTTAGGTAAAATATTTTTTATTTTCTTCTTTGACTTTTCGGATACTTTTTAAGTAATTTCTTCTCCAACAGACGATATCGCTCCTGTCTATTAAATACGATTGCCTATTATGTTTTTTTCCACCGATAACCCATTTTTTTTAATAATATCCACAGCGTATAAATGGGTAGACCTAGTCTTCTCGGGTTGAGGACAAAATTTTGTCCAGCGTGGGAATTTCTTTTTTTAAAAAGAGACTATGAACTTTTCGGCTTATTCTCTGCATTAAAACGTCATCCAGCTCAAGTTTTGGTCGTCCTGGAGAAGTTTTTGGAGGTTTGACGCCAACACTTTCTTCTTTTAAAAATTTATATATTGTAGTTTTCCCAACGTTAAGCATATCTGCTGTAAATTGCACTGCATTGTCAACACTCAAAATCCGCATTCTTACTTTTAATAGAATCGTAACAGTTTTTTTCATTTACTGTATATGGACAGACTCTAGGGCGTTTAGGCAACCGTTAAAAATTCCCCATATTTGATTAAAAAAACACTGACACCTCACACTTTGACTAGTTTCACTGAGAAACAAGAACCCAAGGTAGGTATGAATAGATATAAATAGGTGTATTATTCCAATAGAGGCACCCATAAAGGCATAATAACCACATAATTAGCAAACAGGTAACCAGGATTAGGTACAAAAAGAAAGGCTGAATAAAATGATTAGAGCAGAAACGGAATAAATACCTATTAGAGATGTGACGAATAGTGCTTTTGCCGAATAGCCGAATACCGAATATTCGGCCAAATTGAAACCGAATATTCGGCCATACCGAATAATACAGTTTTGATTGATCTGAACGCGTAGCCGCCAAGATTTATTCGAGTTTTGCGGGTTACGACCTGTATTGGTACGTGTCGACGGTCGCGCCGTGCAAGCCTATTTAGTGTAAGGTACTCTGTTGCTAAGGGTGGTTGATGTTATAGATTATTATCGATTTATAATATTTATATTAATAAAATGAACAAAAACAAAAAGTCAAAAGTTTGGATCTTCTTTAAAGATACCGAGGACGATAAAAAAGCCCAGTGTACATTGTGTAATGTTTTAATTTCAAGAGGGGGCAAAGGAAAAGGAGCTACTACCACTTCGCTTATAAATCATATTAAAGGTGGGTAAAATAAATCGGCTTGCCTAATTAGGTATTATTGTAGTTTGGATTAGAATAATTCTCGCATTTTTTTTATTGTTTTCCACATTATGGAGGGGTCAAAGCAAGAACGAAACACGCACGTACCAAGGTCGTAGATATTTATTTTTCATGAGGGGGGGTAAAAGAGCGGGAAAAAAAATAGCGCCGCAGGCAAAAATTGGGTGCTACGCCCTTTTTTCAATGATGTTGCCTGATGTTCAAGTAGAAAAAATATAAAATACACAAGGTCCTCAAGAAAATCACAAAAGAATTGATCAAGTAAAAAATTTTACATTAATTTTACATTCAACTTATTTAAAGTTCCGTACATTTGTTGTACCCTTTTCCTAACTGAAGACTGGTGTTTTTATTTCAGGCAAACATCCTGGGTCATACACAGAAATGACCGGACCAATACATAATCCACAGTGTGATATGCCCGAGGATACGCCTAAATGCTTAAATGATCCTAAAATACAACTAAATATTAAAGAATCGTTTGAATTGCAGTGGTCTGTAAATGATGCGCGGGCAAAAGAACTGCACTATTCTATCGCTGAAATGATTGCAGTTGACAATCAGCCGATGTCTATTGTCGAAGATAGTGGTTTTGCTAGGCTGATGAACAAAATGAAGCCAAGATATAAGCTGCCTAGTCGGAAATATATGGCTGATGTAATAATTCCAGATATTTACAAAAGAACCAAAGATGCATTGAAAAATGATCTGTTACATGCTGTAGCGATCTCAGCTACTACTGATATGTGGACCAGCGACAACAGTACTCATAGCTTTATGAGTTTTACCGCACATTGGTTAACAGACGATTTTGTACCAAAACATTGTGTCTTGCCAATGAAACACTTTACTGGACGCCACTCAGGTGACAACATTCGTAAAATGTTATTAGAAATAACGACTTTTTGGGAGATACCCAATGAAAAAATTCATACTATTTTACGCGATAATGGTTCAAATGTAGTAAAAGCGCTTAATGAATCCAATTTTACCCCCATTCCGTGTTTTATCCACACGCTACAGTTGGTGGTTAATGATTCAATAAATGTACAGGAAAACGTCATCGAAATGATATCTGCTGCCAGGCGCATTATCACGCATTTTCATCATTCTGAGAGCAGCCAGGAAAAATTAAAGTTATATCAACAAGAACTTGATTTGCCTTTCCATCAGCTAATTCAAGATGTCAAAACAAGGTGGAATAGCACATTTTATATGCTCGAAAGACTATTAGAACAAAAAAGACCGATTACATTATACATTTCTGAAAATGATGTGACGTTCCAAAACTTGTCTTTAACTCAATGGCAACTACTAGAGGACTGTCTAATGCTGCTTAAACCATTTGAAGAAGTTACCAAAAGAATAAGCAGTTCTGTCGCGAGTATTTCGGAAGTGATTCCAAATGTTACCACTCTGCTAAAATACTTAGCCAGAGCAAATATTTTCTCAGAAAATATTAGTGCAATGCGACTTTCTTTAATTAGTGGCTTGAAAGTCCGATTTAAGGAATTAGAAATAAATGAGAATTATTTCCTAGCCACTTTACTGGACCCCCGTTACCGCATGCAATTCTTTACGTTTGACAAAGTCTGTTTAATACGGCATACATTTTTTGTGGAATCGCTTCGAAGAGAATTGAGTTCTGCTGACTCTGACAGCAGCAGCGATGATGACAATATAAACATAAACTTAACTGCATCGTCTGAAACAAACACTAATCAATCACACGCCACTTTCTGGGAATGTTATAAGGAAATAGCATCGACTAGTGCTCTCTACAACCCCCCTAATAAAAACAGGATCGCAGTTGAGTTAGATGCTTACTTGTCAGAAGAAATACTGCACAAAGACCACTGCCCGTTTGCATGGTGGAAAAAATACTCCCTCAAATTTCCAAATATGAGCCAGATGGCAAAGGTTTATTTATCAGCTCCTGCAAGTACTGTTTACAGTGAACGCTTGTTCTCCGAAGCTGGAAATGTTTATGAGAAAAAGAGGAGTCGTTT
Source organism: Polydrusus tereticollis (assembly GCA_963920685.1). Classification (NCBI taxonomy): domain Eukaryota; kingdom Metazoa; phylum Arthropoda; class Insecta; order Coleoptera; family Curculionidae; genus Polydrusus; species Polydrusus tereticollis. The sequence continues at coordinate 17,529,318 of OY987330.1, forward strand.
ATTACCTGAGAGAGCTGAGAGCTTGGTGTTTTTGCACCATAATCTACCACTTATTAACTATAAGTATTAATTATTTTTAAGTTTGTAAAGATTTTTTTTGCAGTTATGTTTTTATAAATACGTACCTATTGCAATTTTTATTTGAAAATAAAAAATCATTAAAATCAGCCTTTTCCCATTTTATCGCAACCTTAAAAAAAAATTCGAATATTCGGGGTCTTAAACCGAATATTCGGCCGAATACCGAATAGTCAAAAAGTGGCCGAATACCGAATAAATATTCGGCTTCGGTCCCATCTCTACTATAGACTCGAATTAGTTTTGATAGAATTGCGTTCTAAAATTCTAGGTAAACGGTAGGTACGGCTGTACATAATTTTAAGCTTAAAAAAATTAATATTAAAATATATATTTAAAGACAAAACATGAATTTAATGTCGATACTTGTACTAATTCTGCACAAATTTAATAATTCAGGCCTATTTAAATCTATACATGCCGAATGAATTTTATTCAAGCAACTACATTTTTTTCGGAAAATACCTTACAATGAAACATAGGCTGTATTGCCACAATCAACTGCACAATAAAAAGTTTTTCCTTAGTGTCAGATAGTCTTAACAAAGTAAATGTATATTTCATTCCTATATTTTTAAAAGAAACGCGTTTGGGAAACTCATTGCTCTCTGTTTTAAAGTCGAAGCCACTTCATTCACGACATACCCTCATAGAAGCTTGGTAATCTAATCTAAATGTATTGATTTTATTAATACTAGCCCATGGGATTCCTTGAACTTTACAGTTTGTTTTTTCCATTAATATATTACGAGAATTTTTCTTTTATAGATTATACACATTTAGAAACAAAAGATACGGCAAACTTTTCCCGAACTTTCGTAATCCCGTTAGCGTAGAACAGCAAACTAAGTTTAAAACTTTGCATAAGCCGCGAAAATGGGGTAAATTTGAGGACATACAATATTATTAATCGTGACAAAAGTAGATTAGCTATTTAATGAGGCCGTCATTTTGAAACAAAGATATTTTGAACTATAGGTCTTTAATCAAGTCATAATATTCTACCATAGAACTTTTACTACTTCTCTCTTTAAGGTAATACAGCAATTACTGACGTCCTTTTTCTTCTTTGGCGACACCTTTAGGTTGACAATACAATAAGGACGCATAGAACATGCACAACAGCACAATTTTTCTTTTGAACTCTTTGTAGGGGAACATAATTATTGTAAACAACTTCGAGATCCAGCTAAAGGAAAAACAAATATCGTCTCGCCTCCTAGCAGCAGTAGTGGTTTTAGAAAAAAATTAGTATTTCTCGCAATATTTTGCTACATTTCCCTTAGAGTTCAACTTTCCTCTTTACATCGTTATTAACAGTTTACCGAAATATTTTGAAATAGAAACAAACTTTTCCGTAACTTTCATAATCCCGGTGGCACAGGATGGCAAACTTTGTTAAAAACTTTACACGAAATTGAAGTAAATTCGAGGACATACAATAATATTAATCTTGACAAAAGTAGATTACCAGTATAATTTTGTTGTAATGACGTAACGACTATAATAATAGGTATATTGGATAGGGCTTTTGGTTTAGTCCAGGAATTAAAAATAGAGAATGGAGTCCAAAAATTTGAACGTTTTGCAATATAAATTACTAAGTTTGAAGTATACTAAATATGTTCAAGTTTACTGTTTCTTTAAGGGTACATCTACACGAGCGAGGAAATCGCGACGACAGACTCGCGACGATTTACATGCTTAAATCTAAAGCATTCATTCTAGTAAGCGAGCCTATACGGGCGTGGAACTCGTCCCGATAGCGCCAGCCATCGTCGGCGTGAGCGAGTCACTCCCAATTGCCGACGTTGGCAGGCGATTCTCGAGACGATTGCCTCGCCGTAGGTAAATGCAATTCATTAGTTCATATGGTGCCTTCTAGACGAGCGGAGAAGAAACGCCGTACCGTACAGTCATGTTCCATACAGAAAAGTTTATAAGTGCTGTGGATAATCGACCAGCTTTGTACAGTACAAAGTTGAAAGAATATAGCAATTGAGACATCAAACTAAAATTATGGGAAGGAATAGCCATGATATTGTATAATAATTGGGGTGAAGAAGATTATTGCCATACTTTTTAATGCTGTACGATCGGCGGTATGGCGGTTATTGGCTAGGCATTTCTATGCAAGTTACAAAACTTTAATTGTATCCCCTGATGATTTAAATTAAACAAAAGTAAGATTGAGGCCACTTTATTATCGAATATATCAATTAAAAACCATGATAAGATTTGTTAGCCTCTCCTTCTGGACATAAATGTTTGATCACATTATATGTTACGTCAAATGATGTGGCATGTTTATATTTTTTTATATTGCCAAGGCACTAAACCTTAAAGTAAGATTTTTCCTAATGAATTTTCCGCCAAACCCAATGCCTCATCACCCACTATTACAAGCAGGAGAATAGGATTGTCAGTGCCTGCAATTGCCCGACTCTCTGGTATGTTCAGTTGTTTCATTGATAACTGTTTCCCTAGAACACTCTTATTAAAAATGTTACTGTCACCTTCTCTTCCATAGGACCCAACATCGATTGCCGTAAAACAATATTCCGCATACATTAGTGCCAATAAACATGAACGTCATGAAAGCGATCATCGTAATTTTCTTAATTAAAGACTATTGGAATATAATGCTGTGCTTTACTTCGTCGGACTTAAGACTTAATAAATTTTTGTTGTTTCTTACCTTAAAGTTATAATCAACCTTTTTACAGGTGATACACACAGACGCATATTCATATCTTTTTTGAAAATTTTTTCAGAAATTAGACAACAGCTCATCAAAACTTTGTATGGACATACGGTCGTGTGAAAAAAATTGTCAATGTGCTCTCTTTGCTCATGATATTTTAAATGAAACTATCCAGTAATTAATCTGCTTTGCAGCATTGGATGTACCCAAAAACGACGATTTCTTCAGCGGTTTCTGCACCGGTAAATGCATAATGCAACAACAGAACCAATTTGAACGACATCTATTTTAACTAAAAGCAAAATTATTGTTCCGAATGTACCTACTTGGACCGTTGCGATTCTCTCGCGCTCGTTTCATGTTTTTCCCGGGCGTTCAAATCGTCGCGAGTGTGTCGTCGCGATTTCCTCGCTCGTGTAGATGTACACTAAGCCAGTTTAATTTTTGGTATTTATTTATGTATTTCTCTGTTAAAAGGGTACTTCAGTCTGTTTTTTTTTTTTTATAGAGTAACAGTATGACAAAGTGTTTCTTTCAAAACTGCGCGGCGTTTTCAAATTTTATACATATTATTATATTTTCATGTACAGTGCTTTCATTTTAATATGTCCTACTTTTGCATGGCTGTAAGCTGTAAAATACTGATTTTTTGAGCTAGAACTTTGACTTGAACGTAGAGTTTTATTATACAGAGTGGCAAAGAAGTCGCGCATGAATTTTTTCTGTCAATTTTGGTTTGGTTGCTATAGAGACCAACCTACTTCTTTTAAATGGAACACCCTGCATATGATTGCACATTTGGATTCTACTGGGGAAACTCTTAATTTTTTGTATTTCAAACTTTTATTTATTTAAATAACAAACTTTGTAGTAACAAAATAAATAGCCTGGAAAATTGAACAAGTTAAGATCGGAATAATAACCAAGTAAAACCTTTTCAGTGGATCAGGTCTTTAAAATCGCCACCATTTTCTGCTAAGCAGAGCGCCAGTCGATCCCTGAACCCGTCTACAACGTTTAAAGGGAAGTCCTCTGGAATGACCCGAATTTCAGCACTAATTCTGACTTTTAAAAAGTCATTTGGACGGTTAACGTAGACTTTGTTCTTTAAGTGTCCCCACAAAAAGAAGTCGAGCGGGGTTAAGTCCGGGGATCGCGCTGCCCAGTTAATAGCTCCTCTTCTGCCTATCCAACGTCCTGGAAATTGTTAAATTTGCTTATGTATTGTCTAACATTTGCCGCGTAATGCGCAGGTGCTTCATCTTTCTGGAACCATACCTGTTCGTTTATGCCATTATTTACACCCGGTAAAACGGGACTTTAGGTAAAACCATTCTGCAAGAAGGAATTATGTGATTCCTGAGGAGGTCCAAATATTTTTTGCATTCAATTTACCATCTATGAAAGAAGGTCCCACAATATGTCTACCAACTACGCGCCCGCTCAAACATTAACTTTTTCGGGCCTCTGAGTATGACCTTGCTGGAACCAGTAAGTATTCTTAGCAGACCAATAACGATAATTGTGTCTATTAACAATTTAAATGGAAAGTAGTAGGTTCATCCGAGAAAATGATTCCTGTTGCGAACGAATTAAGCGCTTCTATCAAAATCGTCCTCGTTTAACTCGTGCACCAACTGTATCTTGTAGGGATGCAACTTCTCCTGCTTAAACAAGTTTTTTGCTGACTGATGAGATACATTAAAATCCATTGCCATTGACCTGGATGATTGTGTTGGATTTTCATGTATTGAGAGCATGATATCCAAAGCCTTGTCTCCCCCGGTTGCTGTTTTAGGTCGACCTGATCTAGCGGTTTTCCTAACACTGCCTGTTTCTCGAAATTTCTTTACCACTGGACACACCGTTGACTGATTTATTAGAGGCCTATTTGGATAGAATTCCTTGAAAAGTTGACAAACCTGATCTTGAAATCTCTTCATATTTCCGTAACCGCTCATTATTAAAATTTCAATTCGTTGTTTCTCATTCAGATGAACCATAGTGTAAACGACTCAAAATTGACACCTCTTAGGTCGCTGTCATGAAAACACCTTGACTTAACTGGTGGGCGTTAGGTAGGAATAATTATAATTAGGAAGTTATTCATTTTTCAGCTGTCATTATCTCGGAAACGCTTGCAGATAAGTTGAAACACAAAAAATTTTGAGTTTTTCCAGTAGACTCAAAATATGCAATCATAATATGCAGGGTGTTCCATTTAAAAAAAGTAAGTTAGTCTCTATGGCAACCAAACCAGAAATGACAGAAAAAATTCATGCAGGTAGAAATGTGGGGAATAATTTACCGAACAACTTTCATAAAGGTCACTTTTTCGTATACGAGGTAATTCAAAAGTTACAGGCATTATGCGCGACTTTTTTGCCACTCTGTATACTTAATTATTGGAGACAAAAATAATAATCCAATTTCGATGATATTTATATTGATTTATGCTTTACTAATGCAAAGAAAGGGTATTCAGAAAAATAATATATTTTTAAATATTTAATAATATATAGTGTGTTCCATTTAAAAAAAAAAAGTAAGTTATGTCAATGACCTTTGACATTTGACACTTATAACTGATTTAACGGCATAAAACTTTAGGCAATTCCTTACAATATATTTTTTTAGTCAGCCTTATAGCTCAAAAAATCAGTATCTTACAGCCATGTAAATGTGGAAAAAATTCAAAAGAAAGCACTGTACAGGGTGGCCAACTAAGTCAGGTAAGCGGCTGTATCTCGGAAACCGTTTAGCGTGCAGTGTTGGGACAAAAAATACGGCCAAGAGTACTTGTTGGGAATTATTTACAAATTCGCTAAATAGTTACTAGATGGCGTATGGCAAAAATACAATATCTTGAGAGCGCCTTATTGAAAAATATTAAACTTAGTGGCATTTAATTCACGCTCTATCAGCTCGATTGCAACAAATGTTGTTGTTTTGCTCGCTAGATAGCGCTTTCTGAAAATTTTTGAAATTTTATGATTTTTTTGAAAAACTTGAATACAATTTAAGAATAAAATAAATAAGCTGGTAGATTTTACATTACTACAATCTACAATCTCATTAAATTGTCTCACTAAATATCCCTCGAGCATTGGTAAATAACTTTTTAACAACATTTTATTACAACTTCCCCAAGTACAGTAACTGTAAAACAAATAATGCATCAATTTACTTATAATAATAATTTATAAAGATGGATAAACATCATTAATAAATCCCTGCTAGAAGCAGGCTGAAGTAACAAAACTGTAGTATTTTGCCACTGATACGTCTCAATACTCATTACCTTCTATAAGTTTGCACGCATTTATAGATGTCGCACCAGTGGCGGCTCCTCAGGGTAGGCCTCTGAGGCCGCGCCTCACACTCAATCTCCCAATCTCCTCTCAAAAAATACAAATATGTTTTTTGTAAATTTATAAATTTTCAAATATAAATTCCATATGAAAAATAATTTTCATACTGCTTTACCGAGCGCCGCGCTAGAAGCGACTATTTTATTCTGTAACTTTGGCGACGTCGACGACCGAGGAGAGGCTAAATGATTTCAGCTTCACTGCTCCGAGTGTTCGTACCTATTTTGGCAAGCCTCATACGAAAATCTCAACGTCTTTTGTTTGGTCTGTCTCTCTCTTACTCGGGGGTCATTTCGCGTTTGTTTCTCTCATTGAGGCTATAAGAACCTAGCTTGGCTGGTTGTTGATTGGCTGTTTAAATCACATGTTTTATTCTGCGAATTCTGTGATTACCCGGCGCCCACCGCCCAGCGTATCGTAGCAGTTGTGTGAACTGTGTGTTTGGTGTTTGATTTAATTTAGGAAAATTACAAATTGTCATATTTTATTGGTTTGTTTTATGTTAATATTGTTGTGACTGTGCAGGGTAGTCAGGATACAGGAAAATACAGGTGCGATGCAGGTAATGTAGAAGTGTTGGCAGTGTTTGGGCAATTTATAATTTCGTGTTCGGCAAATTAAGGTTATATTTTCAAGATCCGGTAAGTTTTAAGATTTCTTTATTATTATTTTATTAATTATTAAACGCTAAATTTTATTGTTTTAAAAAAATATGAATGCTGTTCATGATATTATTCTCTCAGTCATTGAAACCCCATTTTTAAGGAGAAACGAAACGGAAAAAAGACAGATATTATGTAGTCGTCCGACACCAAAAATTTCGGCAATATTCAACGATAAGAGACAGGGTAAGCAATATTCAAGAGCTTTTCAGGTAACTTGGTACGAAACCTATAAGTGGCTGTGCGGAAGATATTATAAGAAAAGCTTATATTGTTGGCCTTGTATTTTATTAGGCAGCGTAAAAAACAATTGGAGTTCAGGGGGTGGGTATTCTGATTTAAAAAAATTTTCACGGGCGGTTAAATCACACGACAGTTCCAAAGACCATATTAAGAATTCTGTGGCGCTTACGAGAGTAGAGCAAAATAGAGACACAATAGCGGATGCACTGAGAGAGAATGCATGCGTTAATAAGATTATTTATAATGAAAACGTGCGTTAATACCTCCCGGGTGACGTGGAAATTTATTCATGTTTAAACGAAATTTACCTTTTTAGGGCACCCACTTCCACCTGTATTTTTGTCTCTATTTCAAATACCTATCTAGTAAATATTTATTTACATTGTAACAATTTTATAATATAATAAATCAATATTATTTATATATAAGTACCTAATTATTATATAAAATGAAGCAAAAACGTTTTAGATATTATTTTATCAAACGCAACTTAATTTAGCTAAATTCGTAATATTTAAGAAAGTTTGACCCTGACCTTGCAAATTGAATATTTTTCTCGTGAAACCTAGTATTTCAAAATAATTATATTGCTGGTTGAATTCCTAACTATTCATTTTAAGCCAATGACCTTAAAATCGTGAAAAATTTTCGCCTGCGCCGCTATTTTGTAACCTCACCCCCTTATACACCCACGAGCCGCCACTGTGTCGCACAGTATATTATACCAATTCATAATATTTAATGCAGACACAAAACTTTCAATTATTAATTTCACCCCCGAGAGAATATTAATATAGAAAATAATTAAAACACCTATTAAACATTTCTACACCCGAGTTATTTTATATTAAATTGATTGGGTCGTTATCCCGAGGAATTACCTAATATAAATAGGCGAAATGTTTCGTTTACAAATCACTCCCGAAACAAATATTTGTCAGCATTAATGTCTTCCAAAACACCCTACCAAAATATTTTATTCCGAAATATTTCAATGTATTTTGAACCCTAGGGCAAAGGCATTTGGGGTATTTTATGATTGAATTTTCTTAGATTACTAAGTTTTTCTTACATTTAAAGGATTACGTCATGGAATTTTAGATTTGTTAATTTAACCAAACAATGACCATGGCAAACTAAAGAACTTCGCCGAAATGCTTATACAGGGTGTTAATGAATGTCATGTGGATACTCATAAACGTGCGGTCAAAAAGGCTTTATTTTTAATATACAGGGTGTCAAAACTTTAAACTTTTTAAAGTTTCTTCCGTTTTTCTCCCATATTTTCTGAGATAATTATTTCAAATTTGGTACACCTACTAGTTTTTAGAATCTCTACAATAAAATGTCTAAATTGTATTATACAGAGTATTATATTTTTTGTGGTACCAACACTTTCACTTTCCTGGGTTTTTCTCTACGTCGAAGGAAATTGTAAGATAAACCATATTATCCGTAATGATGTTTCTACTATTTTTATAAATTTATGACTTTGATCAATATAAATCCAAACAATTATAAATTGATTCAGTATTGGTTTCCGGGCTTGATGGCCGTGGTCTGTTCATATTTCTTACTGACGTTTCGTCTATATCTGCGATAGACATTCTCAAAGTTTCCGATGTGGTAGTGGACGAAGTGTTCTTAACGTTGGCTTGTCGGCTACTATGTATATATATACTATGTATATGTCGGCTACTATGTATATATATACTATGTATACACTGCGTCCATAAAGTCTTGCACAAATTCATTTAAAATTCAGGGGCTTACTTTTTTTAAAAACGCTCGGACACGTCAATTAGTACTTTTGTTTGCGTATTTTTTAACGTAAAATGTTTTTATACAGGGTGTCGCACGTATGAGGTATGAGGTCATCAAGGATTTTTTTTAATGGAACACCCTCTATATTATATCAATTTTGAATTCTATGATGAACACTTAACACCTCTGGAAATCACGGTTTCCGAAATATTGACGTTTGAAAATTTATTTTAAACACATTTATTGATGACCTCATACCTCATACGTGCGACACCCTGTATAAAAACATTTTACGTTAAAAAATGCGCAAACAAAAGTACTAATTGACGTGTCCGAGCGTTTTTAAAAAGTAAATACCTGAATTTTAAATGAATTTGTGCAAGACTTTATGGACGCACTGTATATACATAGTAGCCGACAAGCCAACGTTAAGAACACTTCGTCCACTACCACATCGGAAACTTTGAGAATGTCTATCGCAGATATAGACGAAACGTCAGTAAGAAATATGAACAGACCACGGCCATCAAGCCCGGAAACCAATACTGAATTAGACTCCGGCCGTGAAAGCCTACATAAACTAATTATAAATTGTTTCTACAAGTATCTATTGGTAGTATACTTCCGGCAATAAATACGACACATTTTGCCTGCGCCCACCAAAATCCAAAATGTCAGACCCTGAACTGTTTACTTCTGTTTAGCAGAGTTGAGAGGTATTTATATTACAAACTGGATTTTAATTAAACATATTGTAAATTCACAATCCTTTATAAATATCAAATATATTGAGAAGTAAATCATGACATAAATATTAAACATTTGCAATTATTACTAGAGTAAAGATACTAATTTATTACCTATAAACATTGAAATTCCATTTAATATACATACATATACTGATATTACCTTTTGAAGTTTAAATGTTGCAGCAAAATAATGTTTATGATAAAATAAAATACAACTAAAATCGCAATATTCCCACAAACGGGAAAAGCATGGAATTTACATGTTTATTTTATTTTTTCCCTTGATTTTTGGCAGCTGTTAGTGTTGGTGGATGATTTTGTGATTTTTCGATTTCCTTGTTTAATGGGAACCTTTTCACCTTATAACTGTGTCGAATTATAAGTTTCTATATGACCGTTAACTTTAGATTAATTTAGGACTTTTTTACGTTTTCGATTTCTACCTTTCTTAAAACCCTATTTTTGTGTAAAACTTTAAGTTTCTGTGTCGCGTCGTCTGGAAATGCCCAGAAATATTCCACATACATCTAAAGATACAAATATACATTCAATTTTGTACACCGGGTAATGGACCGTCAAGACTGACCATAGGAATCCCATGTCAATTTTGCTACCCGCAATTATTGGCTTCCCTATTAATTTTACATCAAAATTTTATTGGACTTTTTTGTAGGTCCTTTTATGATGAACTTGCACAACAAGTGATTTTCCAATGAGCTAAATCAACACTGAACCCAATATAATGTTATAAATATAATATATGTTAAGGTAAAATTGCCATGTCAACCTCTTTTAAGTTTTGTGGCGCTGTCAGTAGTCGGCGGATGCATAGGATAGGAATATGCGGATGACTCGATTGTGCCTGCGGTTTATTGCGCCATACCAACAACTCCTACAATACAAGGACAAAGTTATCAAGCCAATTTTGCTTGATTTTGGTATGGCCGGCTATTCATAATTCCTGTTTAGGTAGGATATGCTTTGAAATAACTTTTCTCTACGTAATTTGTGTATAACTACGTTAAGTTAGTTATTTACATATAAATAACAAAATACCAATATCAATTAAAAATTTAGAGAAAGTTAGGCGTAACGCTAAAGGCGAGCTAGCAACGTCGCACCATCTGTCAATATTACTTTGGTAATTTGCGGGCTTTTTCCTGCATATTGACAGATTTGTTTGTGTTTAGGTGTACAAATACAGTGCATTATCGGTTTTAAACAGTGTAAATAGTGTCTGAAATCATTTTTTTCATGCGAATCGTGTCAACATAATCTCCTTCCAGAGATTGCTTCGTGTTTTAGTGTAAAGATACAGTGCATTGGCGGTTTGAATAGTGTGAAGAATAATTTTAAAATGCCAAATAAATGTTGTGTTTTCGGTTATAAACGTAACTATTTCGTTTTCCAAGAAGTGACGAATGTCGCCAGAAATGGGAAAATGCTCTCCATCGTGACCATTTTATCCCTGGGAAGAATAGCAATCTAGTTTTCGTAAAAAATAAAAGTCTATCCGAGAAAGAAAAAAGCTCTTGTGGTTTTACGTATATGAAAAAAAATCTTCTACATCTCTTTTTCAGATTAAGCATACTTGAATTACATGGGCTGATCAAATAAATTATAATTTAGATATAAATACTTATTTATATGGACAACCAGTAAGTGTATAAATAAATAGATACAAAACGCACTTCTCGTCAAGTAGTTTGAACGAATTGCGAAATTTACTGGATATAATTGATTATTCGATGAATATTCTTCCTTTGGATTCCGAACCAGGCAATGCCTCTGTCAATATCCCCAATTCTGACCAAGATCCCGAATATGACAACAGAAATTAGAACACTGATATGACAAAAATTAATAAAATTTTGAACTTTGTGTCAGATTTGTTAAGAAACCTAAAGGTAGACAGTGATTTTTAACACAAGGACTGCCGTTAATCACCAAACAATTAAAATTAAGAACGATACAGATATTGCACTGCAATTATGGTATTTTGTTGAATTGTATATATAGTTAGTCATCATGCCTACAGATGTGGGTGCAATACACACTAATATAATTAACACTTTGACTAAAAATTACTGTAACAAAAAAATAACCGATTAGGTAAATGCCATAAAAGAATATACAAAATAATTGGACATACTTTAGGTAGCTTCAACTAAAAAGTGGCTAGGTAATCCAATAATAAATTGCAACAAGTTTTTCTCAGTAGTTGCTCGTATATCCTTGAATATCACACTAATATAATTAACACGTAAGCGATTGCAAGAAATTGCAAGCAGACTTGGACAGGTTTCACATTTATTGCAATAAAAATCATTTATTTCTTAATCTAAAAAAATGCGTTACTATCACGTTTTCCCGCAACCATAATAAAATGGTCTACAACTACAACCTTGGTGGGCATTATTTAAAATGAGTAAGTCAAGTTAGAGATCTGGGAGTTATTTTTGATGACAAGTTGTTATTCGACATTCATATACGAAACACTGTCAGTAGTGCGTTCCGGATGCTCGGATTTGTAAATAGACAAGGCAAACACTTTAGGCATAATAAAACATTAATATCTCTTTATTACGCATACGTCTTCAGTCGTCTTAATTTCGCTTCTTCTGTTTGGAACCCACAATATGTTGTTAATAAGTCTCGTATAGAATCTGTCCAAGATAAATTTTTAAAATGTTTAGCATTTAGGGATAACATTAGATTTGATAATTTGGGAATGCTACGCTCTAAGTATAATTTGTTGTCCTTGGAACATCGAAGATCCGTTAATGATATACTTAACCTCTATAAAATAATTAACTTAGAAATTGATTCTCCTGAGCTGTTGGCATTGGTGACCTTCAATGTTCCTCAGAGGAATTTTAGGAATATAAATTTATTTAAATCCCGCTTTTCTCGAGTTTAAAGAACAAATAGTTCTTTAAACTCGACTTTCTCGAAAATGTTTAAATTTTCTAATTCGGTATGTGATGCAGTGGACTTTTTTTCTACTTCCTTACAAGCCTTTAAGAACAAATTAAAAGGAATATTTATTGACTTTTAGTATTTAGGTTAGTAAGTACCTATTAGGTTTTACTTAGATATGTTTAGTTGATAGAATGAGTACACTATGAACATTTTAATTAAACTAAATTGTATTTGTAAATAGTGGATACCTTTATGGGAGCATATCCTGTTCGTATCCCAAAGAAAATAAATAAATAAATAAATAAACACTTTGACTAAAAATTACTGTAACAAAAAAATAACCGATTAGGTAATAAGATTTAAAATGTATTGACCGCTTTAAACGGATGGTTTTGGTTATTTGATTTAAAAGTTTGGTAGTTCTGCAGATCTGCAGCCCTTATACAGGGGTCGCCACTGGTAAGGAAACAATAAACGTGACCCAAAACAATTTAATTTTGTTGTAGGAAAACAGAACTGTGTTTTGTATCACTATTAAGGCATAAAAGAACGTTATGTTCATGTTTGAAACATTTTTCCTAGGAGAAGATAAAGCCCATAAAGAAAGACATGCAAAATTTAATTCTATTCATTTATGGCTAATTGTATAAACTAGTAATTACAAGGGTGGAATTTGGAATAGATTTTCCAACGTCCACCACAGACGCTAGTACTAATAAAATAAACATTAATAAATTGCAAAAAACCTTTTAGACAAATTATACCGTTGTTAACCCTAATTTCTTGTTTGCCCTTCCGTAGGTTTAACAGAAAACAGCCTTTTCTAAACGTCCCACCTTCCGCTTAAGGGAACCTATTTTGTAAGTTTGTAAGCGATCGTCTCTCTTTCGGAAGACCATCGAAATACATTCTCGAGAAGGTGACAAAATGGGGTTGTTAAAAACTGCCGTTTGTGCAAAAAGGTCTTCCGTAGAAATAAATAGGAATTGCGTTCCTGGATCCATTAGTGTAATTGCTATTTCTCGCAAGGCGACCTGGCGTAGCCTGATTTTTAAAGTTGCACGGAAATAATGAAGACCTTCTATACTGATGTTTTGTCAGGGTGTTTCAATATTAAACCTTTTGCGTCTACCTGTTATAGTATTACTGTATCTCTCCTTAGAATGTATGTGATCAAAAAAATTACCGTATCATATTTATTGATAGAAATATACGGAGACTTTCGACGCTATGGACAAAGCTTAGTTACAATACACAGGGTGGTCTACAAGACAGTTATTTTGGTTACTTTAAAAAAACCCCTAAACGTATAACTTTTCAAATGAAACACACTATATATTTTTAATGTTTTGAAAGGCTGCTGAAATTTATTTTTATTGATGTTCGATAAGTTATTTTTAATTTTTTTCTTTAAGCATAGGTATCCCACAAGTAAAAATGGAATGTATTAAGATCAGGTGATCTCGGACGCCAATTCCTATAATAACAGTGACACTGACTAAAAACCTTATGGGAATGACTTCAAACAAATGCCTATAATATAAATAAAACAATGCAGTCTTCCTCCACACTTTAATGATTGACATAAATTCTAAGATACCGACATGTTTCGAGTACTTATAAGTACTCATCTTCAGGGGATACCAACATTGAGTTTAACATTAAAGTAAGTTGTCTCCAATTAATGAGTACAACTCATAGGATAGTGCATGTGAAAAGATTAGTGAAAAACATTTTTAAATAAGACAATAAATTGATTATAACATCTGGAGGGGAAAAGTTTTCTTTTTTATTTTACGTTAAATGTTTAACCTCACTTCAATTTCCACATTGCGGAGAGTACCGCGGTTGTGTCTGAACACAGGTTAAAAAACTTCACTTATATTTTAATACAATTAACCATTTCATACGCCAATTCTTTTCATACACCAAGTCTTCAACCTTCACATGTACTATCCCATGAGTTGTACTCATTAATTTGAGACAACTTACTTTTATGGTAAACTCGATGTTGGTATCCCCTGAAGATACAGAGTGAAAAGTCTACTTTAGACACCTCATAGTTGGTGAGTCGTTTTACGGCGAAACGCGTCTAAGGATCGGTTGCGTAGTATTGTACAATAATAGTTTGCATTTTCGGTATGCATAAACCGATAAACTGGCTTTCGACTCAACCTGACGTAGATATTCCCGTAGCTGCGTGTTCCATTCCAACGTTTAAACTTCTATAAGCTCTCGTTCGTTTGGTTGGGTTGATATGCTCGATTGCCCCGAGTAGTCGCCACGAGCTACATTTCGGTCGGGCTGCAAAACCTCGTATCTTTGTTTTGACGACTTCTCAGTCGGGACTAAAATTACTCAGGATGCGTGGTTCTATTCTCGTCTTAATTATACTAGGTTTTGATATTTGTGATTTAATAATATTTGTAGGGAAAGTTGAGATAAGTGCTTTTGCAGGGTCGTAAAAAAATAAGCGAGAACAAATTTAATGGCACGACAACCCAAAAACTGCATTTTTTGAGATGCGCGGTTTTGCAGTCCGGCTGACGATATGTTCCTTTACATTTCGTGTTGAAATAACACTGTGAGGTACTCTTCCCTTTTCGTTAGACCATATAGCCTTGCTTATGGGCCTTTTGGGGAAACGCGTATCAACACCAAGAGAATAGATTAGTAAATCCTGTGTCCGTGCGTTTTAATCTGTGCTATTTTTAGTTTTTAAACTACCTACATAAGGGTTATAAGCGCAGTGATTGGCATTCAGTCACGTAGCTAGTCAAAAACGCGTTGCGGCGGTAGTTGTAAAACGTCAACATTGGGACGCCAGCTCCTGATTGGATAAAAAATAGGTTGGGTCGCATCGCGCGCCGCTCAATCAAGAGACAAGAAGCACGGTGCAAGGTGAAGCTCCGCGAAGCAGGTGCTCTTATGCACGCGGCACGATCTTAAGGCCGTTTTGGGCAGCTAATGGTTTTTTTCTAAGTAAAACTAATCAGCTGCGAATCCGCGTTATCTGAGGTATACGAAATTGAACTCCCTACGATACCGGGGCGTTTTTGTGATGCACTTTCGAGTGATAGTTAGGGAACCAATGTAAAAAAGCAGTTAGTAATTATTTGAACGTTAAGTATCGACTAGTGTATTGCCGTGAATCCTTCTAACATGCTACCATAACCTGCATGAAGAAATAAAAACACAAGTTTAACAACAAAATGGACGAACTTCGTTCAGTTTCAAAGCTCAGTATAAAATTGTTGTTTAAAATTGTTAACGTAACCCTTATGTGTATTTTTATTGTTTTTAATTTTTAACCTTTTAGATACTGGACTCTGCCTCTTTCTCATGAATTGTTACATCAAAATATTTAGTTGAATATCCTGTTTCAATTCCATTTTTTTTTATCGAAGATTTATTCATTAGATAATAAATGAAATTATATATTCAATGGACGTCCCAAATTATCGATACCGAAATAAAAAGAGTACTAAAAATATCTACCACTCTAGATACAATGGCTGATAAAACATAATATATCGAGCGTAGGGGTTATGAGACATGTATTACTGACAAATGTTTTATTTAATACCTTTCGCATTTAATATAGTTTTTTGTTTATGTTAATGTATTTAAGAAATATTCGTTAAGGGTATTGGAGAAATATCTGGCTACTTATAATAAATCCTCAATGATGTTTAAAACGCAGTGGTCAAACAAGAAAATCCACCTCGGAATAATTCTATTTTTAAACTATACTGCACCCAACGGACGGCAAAAATATTGCAACAGCTTTAGCCGACGATTCAAATCAGTATACTTGACAAAATAGACCACCAACAATAAGTTCGGTGTAGGAATTATTTATCTCTCAAAGTCTATTTATAGTTAGTGGACTTTATTCTCAGTTTGTAATATCCAAATAGGGTTTTTTGCGACAACGCCGACGTACCGCCGGGTTACTATTTTCTCTCAATGTTTGTGCTAATTGCTTATTGGCAAAGAAAAATATGGTCACCATTGTCATAGCAACATAAGCGTGTCCCTGAACGCTAATTGGTTTACCCAGGACACCAGTTAGAGGAGGTAGGTGGCCCGCTTCGATTTAGATATAAAAGTATTTAAAGTATATAAACGAATTAGCCTTATACTGTGGCTTGTACAGTAATGATGTACGGCAGATAAGAATAAACTCTGTTTTCTTCAAAGAAAATTCTGGTTTTTCGGAAAAAACAAAAAAATTTTTACTGATTATTTGAATTTGTAATTTTAAGAATACATACCCTAAATTTACTAGCAATGACTCTTGAACTAAGGACCGAATCGCCTTAGGAATTAAACCGCATATTCATATTATAATCCTCTATCATATAAACTACGAACAACGGAATATCAACAATACTTTTAATTTTTTGCATTAAGACTCACTTTTGGACCAAAAATCTAAATTTTCTTACTGTGTCGTTATAAGCTCAATTTTTGTCAATTTTCATTGTAGTTTATATGATAGCTATATATTCTTCAAAATCGAAAGGCGTTCAGGAGAAAGTGGCGAAAAGGACTCGTTAAAACTGCCACTCGAGCAAAAAGGTATTTTCGAAAAATAAATAGAAATCGCGTTCCAGAATCCATTAGTGTAATTACTATTTCTCGCAAGACAAACTGGCATGAGCTGATTTCCAGAGCTGCACGGGTATAATGGGGACATTTTGTAACAGTGTTTCGGTGGGGTGTTTTACCCTTATACATTAGTCTTGACAGGTATTTGTTTGGAAAAGCGATTTTAAAGCAAAACAGTTACATTACTCAAATTGAGGATACCCTTTCTCATATAATATCTGTCAATATTTAAGGTTCCATTGCTAATATTTATTAAGATTACTGGTCTCTTTAGGTTATATGAAAGTTTATGGATCATTGTGCGCAAACACGTTTGTAACAATGAACGACACATTATACTTTAATCTGTATTTCCATAAATCGACTTGTTCAAAACTTTGCTTTAACTGGAAAATAAAATTTCTTTTGAATTTTATTGCACAGGTTTTTATTAACAAATCAATCACTTTGTCATGTTATACCGTAGGATGGGTATGACATACTAACACATTTCTAACTTGGACTCGTCAAACAACCACTTAACTCTTCTTAACTACTTTTTACTACTTTTACATATTTTCAACTAAGTTCAAATACTTTCCCACCATTTTTACGTAGAAAATTTGTCGTTCCACGGAGCGCAACCTTTCTCTGTAGAAACTAGTGTGACACTCTACACTTTACTTTACTTTGAATCACTTTTGACCATTTTTACGTAGAGACTTTGTCGGTCCACGGAGCGCAACCTTTCTCTGTAGAAACTAGTGTGACACTCTACACTTTACTTTACTTTGAATCACTTTTGACCTTCGTACGGTCCACCGACACTTTGACCAATCAGGTACTGACACGTCACAATCCAAGATGGTTTATTTCACGTCACAATATTGTTGCCAACCAATGAGAAAGACATCCACTGTTACTAAGCAAGCGGCGTTTATCATATTTACATCTACGTGTTAGGAAATGATACAGAATCGCCGACCGTGTTTTTTATACATAAGGTTTCGATTTAACTTATATTTTTATGGATGCACAACGTTGCCATTACTGTGATATGCGGTATTGCCAATTATGTTGCATGTAAATATAATGTACTTTCCTCATTGTTTTAGCATTTAGTGGTTACATAAAAACATAGTAATTAAGCACAAATGCGGCGTTGCCGCTTAGATTAGTATTACGTTACATTACATTTCATAGAATTGAGTTTCACGCTTTTACTTTAACTTTGTACTGGGTCACGACAGAAATATGACGTGTGTCTCAAACAAACATGTTAATACGTTTCGTTCTTATATCGGTATAAGTCTAAAAACGGCTTAATAACATTTATTGGCCGATTAAAACCAAATTTAGTACAGTTGTGTAAGAGGATCTGACGCACCGAATGACGATATTGGCGTTGTTGCCAGCTTTTTAGTTTGGCTGGAATTCGAACGAATATTATGTTTTTAAATGTAATACCCTGTATATTTTTTCATTTATAGTTTTTACTTTAAATTTGTTACATTTTTGGTATAACATACTTTGTTCCTAATATCATTAGTTTTCGAAATAACGACGTGTTTTGAAAATATCAACAAATTGTGTTTTATTTATTAATAAGTTTCAGTTTCAGTTTTGATGTAAAAGTCATAAAAGTTGTCATTTTTACATGCAAAAATGTCTTTAACTGAAAGTGAAAGAATTACAATTCTTATGATAAGAGGATATGGCGATAGGGTTAGGTCGTACGAAGAGGTTAAAAATCTATTTAATGACGCATTTCTAAACCGAAATCCAATTTCGAAAGCAACTGTTCTAAAAACTGTCCGACGGTTCGAAGAAACTGAAAATTGTAGAGATAAGGCGACGATCAGGAAGACCAGCAGTAGTAGATGAAGAGAAAAGTTTAGAAATTTTACAACATGTTGTTGAACCCCCTATTTCTTCATTAAGAAATATTTCTCAGGTAAGTGACGTCTGCTTCAAATCCGTCCATAATGTTTTAATAAAACATAAATATTACCCTTTCAAAATACATGTAGTTGAAGTGTTATCAGAAGATGATTATGAGCGAAGAATTGAGTTTTGTGATATTATGATGTCAAGGTTTGACCAAAATAACCAGTTCTTCAAATTTATAGTATTTTCGGACGAAGCAACATTTATGTTAAATGGTAAAGTCAACAATTGTAGGTTTTGGGCAAATGAAAATCCCCACTGGATAAAAGAAGGTCATACACAACGCCCTGAAAAATTGAATGAGCGGGCTGGGCTTCTGGATAATCACAAGATCAGTCCATTTTTTATTGATGGAAATTTGGCATCACAACTTTACCTTGAGCTCTTGGAAACGCAAATAGTGTCTGCTACACGAAATGTGATGGGTCCAAATTATGCAAGTATATTCTTCCAACAGGACAGAGCTCCACCCCATTTTGGTCGAAACGTGCGCGAATTTTTGAACAACACTTTTCCGAATAGGTGGATCGGTAAAGGGGGTACAATCGAGTGGCCATCTAGGTCCCCTGATTTGTCGCCTAACGACTATTTTTTATGGGGGCACTTGAAGAACAGAGTTTATACCACAAAACATCTAGGTTTGGCCGATTTGCAGCGTCGAATTTTGGACGAATTTGAATTAATAACGCCAGAAATGATTTACAACACAATTGAAAAATTTTATTTTCAATTAGCACACTGTCAAGCTGTACAGGGAAAACAGTTTGAACATTAATATAAAACATATATTTTTTTTTAAATTGTACTCGTTATTTCGAAAACTACTGATATTAGGAACAAAGCATGTTATACCAAGAGTGTAACAAATTTAACGTAAAAACTATGATTGAAAAAATATACAGGGTGTTACATCTAAAAATATAAAATTCGTTCGTGTTCCAGACAAACTAAAAACCTGGCAACAGCGTCAATATCGTCATTCGGTGGTCAGGTCCTCTTACACAACTGTACCAAATTTGGTTTAAATCGGCCAATAAATTGTGATGTTATTAAGCCGTTTCCAAACTTTATACACACACTGTATACACAACCAAATTCAGTGGCGTAACAACGCGGCTACGATATAGGATTAAAGGGGTCGCCACTAAGAAAAAGTTAGGAATTGCTGATCTAAAGGATAAAAATTTAAAATTTCAATATTATTTAGTGTAAAATTACTAATAATAATAAAATAAATATTACATGTTGGGGTTTCTATGTTTCTCTGCATCGTGTGCAGTCTGTAATGAGCATTTTTATTCGTGTGTTTATTAAATGGATTTTCAGTGTTTGTCGATAATAAATTAGGGACGTTAGACCTCAAATCGCCACCCGTATTTAATGTTTATGTTTTTGATATGCTTGTTGATGGGTACTAAAATGTCGAACTGTTGTGAAGCTGCAATATATCGTTTTAAATCATGTTAATAAATCGGCGATGAAAGTTGCAAATTATCTGGTATGGTAATTAATAAATATGTTCCTACATCTAATAAATAAATAAACTTATCACAGTTCTGCATGTTGTTGCTAGGTGAAGGTGTGTTCAGGTTAGCATTACAGATACACAACAAAAACATATGTTTACAAATTTTGAAAATTATATTTTTTTTTGTTTATTTCTCTTTCTTTGCTGGGATTAAATTGACACTCCCTCTCCCAATGTCACGCCATACATTGGCGTACCAAGCCAGTCTCAAACAGACAACAGACGGTATATATTATGTATTTGCAATTCTAATGGAGCGCAAACTGCCAGCGAATAACCGCCCCACTTTTTAAATCACCCTTGTAATCCAGGATGTCATAGTGGATTACTCGGAAACTACAATACCGCCATCAGATGTTTTAAAATTTAAATAAAGTATCTTGAAATTGAAGGTAACGCAGGCACCACGCAATGACATGAAAATCCAAGGTGAAGGTGAGGCAAATAGTGCTCCTATTCAATATATTTTAAGTTTAAAATGTGGATTTTCTTCTCTTTCGTTCGGTAAACAAATTAAACTGAAAAACATTGGTCGTGTCAAGCGACCCCTAAAATGTTGAATTTAATTAACACTGGAAGCAAGGGGTCATTTTCAGAAAATTGATATTCATAATATGCATGGCTTACGAGAATTGAAACCAAAATTAAACTATTCTGTTGGCCATAATATGCATTTTATTTTCAAATCAAAATGAAAAAAATCAAAATCTTAGTTGCGGCTGTACGGCAATTTAAAAGAGCTGTATGTAACTGAAAAACTAATTTTTTTCTATACTTTTAATAAAAGCTAGAAGTTTGAAGGATTTTCCAAAGATTTTCATAAGTAGGTGTTTATTGGAAAATCTGTTGTCAATGCTCTCAATCATTATCTAATATAGGAAACCAGTCAAAAGTGTTTTTGGAAATTGGAAAAAACTTGAGGAAATGTACTATTTTAATTAAGTGTAACGTACCTAACAAATTATTGCAAAACACCGGTTCGGAAATTTAAAAATTATTTTCATTTTCACCCACATCTGTGTCAAATAAGGGAAGCTGTGTAAAGCGCGTTAAAAGGAGCAAATGTCAAGTTTGTCACAACCACAATTCACCATTTTACAAGCAGGTTTGAAAAAAACTAAAATGTTCTCAAGGAATTTAATTTTTAGTTAGCGGGTTAAGTAAAAGAAAAATCTGTGATGAATCACATAACTCTGCTTTTATTTTATTGGTTATTATGTTATCTTAAGAAATAAAAATAATATATCACCCATATCACATAACACAGTTTTCTCATTATATAATTGAAAACAACCTTTTAGCATTTGTTAATTCTGAGATTTTGTTGCACATGTTATCATAAGTCTTTAAGTATAAATTTTGTTTCATGGTAATTAGAGGCACTTGCAACTTTAGGCGAATATACAGAGTAGCAAAAGAGACGCGCATAATGCCTGTACCTTTTGAATTACCTCGTATACGAAAAAGTGACCTTTATGAAAGTTGTTCAGTAAATTATTCCCCACATTTCTACCTGTATGAATTTTTCTGTCATTTTTGGTTTGGTTGCCATAGAGACCAACTTACTTTTTTTAATTAGAACACCCTACATATGATTTCATATTTGGATTATACTGGGAAAACATTGAATTTTTTGTATTTCAAACTTTCACCTATCTACAATCGTTTCCGAGATAATGACAGCTCAAAAATGAAAAACTTCTTAATTATAATTATTCCTACCTAATACCCACCAGTTCATCCAGGCCAATGGCAATGGATTTTAATGTGTCTCGTCAATCAGCGAAAAATTTGTTAAAGCAGGAGAAGTTCCATCCCTACATGATAGAGTAGGTGCACGAGTTAAACGAGAACGATTTTGATAGAAGAGCTGAATTTTGCGAGTTGATGATGGAAAGATGCAATAACCATAATAACTTTGCAACGAATATCATTTTCTTCAATGAAGCTACTTTCCATTTAAATGGCATTGTTAGTAGACACAATTATCGTTATTGGTCTGCTGAAAACACTCACTGGTTTCAGGAAGGTCATTCTCAGAGGCCCGAAAAAGTTAATGTTTGGGCGGGCATAGTTGGTAGACATATTGTGGGACCTTTTTTGATAGATTGACTGGTCAGCGCGATTCCCGGATTTAACCCCGCTCGACTTCTTGTTGTGGGGAAACTTAAAAAACAAAGTCTACGTTAACCGTCCAAATGAGTCAGTGCTGAAATTCGGGCCATTCCGGAGGACTTCCTTTTTTTAACTTTGTAGACGCGTTCAGGGATCGACTGACGCTCTGCTTAGCACAAAATGGTGGTCATTTTAAACACCTGATCCACTGAAAAGGTTTCACTTGTTTATTATTCCAATGTTGTTGTTTAATTTTCTAGACTATTAATTTATTTTGTTATTATAAAGTTTGTTACAATTTTAAGTAAATAAAAATTTGAAATACAAAAAGTTTAGAGTCGTCCCAATAGAATCCAAATATGCAATCATATGCAGGGTGTTCCATATAAAATAAGTAAGTTGGTCTCTATGGCAACCAAACCAGAAATGCCAGAAAAAATTCATGTAGGTAGAAATATGGAGAATAATTTACTGAACAACTCTCATAAAGGTCACTTTTTCGTATACCAGGTAATTCAAAAAATACAGGAGGGATTATGCGCGACTTTTTTGCCAATCTGTATAATCAAAGGTGCTGACTCAAATGATGAAAACTAAGCTTATAATACCGGCAATTCTTGCTTTGATTACTCATTAATAGTAACAATACATACGACACAATCGTATTAAATTAATCATTTATTTTCATCAATAAAAACTAATATATCTAGGTTTATCAATGCACAGACAATCGAGTTTTTCATAAATGAAATACTATGTATATCCATAAACCTGCTTCTTAATTTTCGAAAAATATGGTTTTCTTACCTACTTTAAAAGTTGCTTCGTTCATATTAATTTGCACAATTTCACTTAATTTTCATTATCGCGACTATTTCCCTTATTATATTAAGATTTCTTAAAAAACATGCAGCGTGAAAAAAATGTTTTATTACCCATCTTTCATTAGCAGAACAAAGAACAACTAATGGACCGAGAAAAAATATCGTCAAGACTTAAAGAGGGAATTTCCAGAGATAAATGGTAATCATTAATATAGCCAACTGTGTTGATACAGCCATTAATTAAAAATGTATACTCCTGAGAAAAACAGACCTAATTTAGTTGCAGATCTAATTTGGTGGCGCCCAGTGTTTTAGTATTATCTAATTAATAATCGTCGAGATATATTTCGAAAATGCCTCAATAATTTATGTTTCAGTTGTAAATTTTACTATTATACCTCCAGTCAGATATGCATGGAGAAGAGCAATTCGATTCGAAAATTATCTTTTGAGAAATTATATGATTAATAAAGCGAATGGTACGCTAAGCTGTAAAACTTGTTTATTTTTTATATTTAACTAATTTAGGGCATCCAAATAACCCACCCAAGTATAGTAAATTTTACATTATACCGTTAGTCGGAATACAAACTATGTGTACCAATCTTTGCTGAAAAGAGATTTTAATTCAATTGAACCTTTAGTTGAGCCATCTGCTTTAACTGGTACATCTTTATCTTCGATAATAAAACATATCATCGCCAGAAAGAAGCGAAGTGACTTTGGCATTGTCATCCCTTTCACCAACAATACGACGCCAGTGTAACGTTTTCCCTAAAATATTCTTGGGTGCCAGTATTCACCTTAGAATAAACCAAAATAAATTGCGACAAGGCAACCTATCCACCCTTACTCTGGCAACCCTACGGCCTGGAGGATGTACTTCAGACAACAGTTCCTAAAAAAACTCACCCCCTAGCTAGCTCAACTCAGGGTAGGTTCGCTATTTTGTCTCTAGATTGAGAGGTTTAGCACTCTTATATAAGTAAGTTAAAGTCAAATCCTGAAGGCGCCACATTAGTTTTATTTTACTTAAAAGCCTTTAAATGTTCTAGTGTTTCGCTTCAGAGAAAAACAAACTAGGAAAAAAAAACAAATATGTTACAATCGGGTTTTAATAGCTTCTTATAAGCTCTCATTCACTTAAGTCCCTCAAAGTCACTGTCTTTCAAATAAAAGTCAAATTTGGCAGACGCCAATACAAATATTTATTTCTTATGTCGTGCTATGGCCTTGGCTACTTGGATTTATAAATGTAAGCTCCTCTTACCTTGGTGGACAATAGGTACTTGAAGTTAAAAGATAGATAAGTGAAATGTAATAACAAAGCGGTATTATTAGGTTTAACATAAAGTTCTAAAGATTTAAATTACAAAGTTATCAATAAAAGAATAAGTAAAAGTCGAACATGTTTGACAGGGCTTTGCACAAGACGGCAACTGTCAGACCTACACTGTAAAAAAACGACTGTTTAGTATGATCTGGCAGCCACATAGACTTACATCCAGGACATTGCCTCAGACTTGGAATTTCCGCAAGGTCTGTGCAAGAACCTTTCACAACTAACTAAATTTACCATAAAAGCACTGTTAAAGAGCAATACAAAATCTTACAAGTTAAAATGTTAAAGTTACAAGCGTTAAAGTTTGAAGAAACAAATAGCCTTTAGCCGGGAAACAAAAATATTTACTTTAAATAAATTGTAACTATATTTACAACGGAATTAGCTGTAACAGGCTACCTAACGTTCTGAACTACTAGACTCTTGTGACGTCTTAACGCTATGTCGACATACGCTACACATTTAAAATGCACAAGTTCTATGCATAACATGGGCGCAAAATTTTATCAAGACACTGTATATTGAACAATATGCAAATGCAAAATATTAAGATTTTAAGTTGTTACTATGTTACAACATACTCAAGAAAGATGGTACTTAGCTGAAACTTTATGTGCTACCCAAAGTTCAGGAATACTCAATCTTCAGTAAAACAGACACACACGGTCCCTCAAACAGCTAACGTGGATACTGCTACACGGCTAGTCTCCAAAAATTCAAATGGTACATGGCAACTGGCACGTCCCGCGTCCAGGCAACTCCAATAAGAAAACTAGTACTCCAGTTTGAACTTTTAGCCCCTACCAAAGAAACCCTAAAATCGAATTTTAGATGTACAACATAAAGGAGAAAACTTTCATACAACCCATCGAGGGTAATTCAGATACTAAAGTTTAAACCTACCTCGAATAACTAACGAGGGTTCCAATCTACAGAATGGCGTCTAGAACCTTGCTAAAGTTGATGGAAAAGCGTTTTTAATCGGCATTCCGCCCAAAGAACGGGCAAACTACAGAGCCATATCCTTTCTTTTTAAACCATTTGTGGATGTTTTATTGGCACCACATGGCCTTCCCTGCCCAAGAAAACTAAAGTTCGGGAGCTACATCCACAAACGTGCTTTCCTTCAAGCGTCTATTGTCGAAAGGGCCGGATGTTGTTTCGTCTCCAACGTACATAGTTACCAAAACAAACGTCGACAAATTAGTCATACCTATCTATGAAAACTAACCTCTTTTAATAACAAAACCTTGACAACCCGCGTCAACCACTAAAATGTGCCTAAATTAACCAGATCTCTAAATTAACCAGACGTGCTCGTGAAAATGCACAGAACTGTCAGTCTGACACTCACCTGCGTAACAAATTATCGATTTTCTTAAAAACAGCTGATTAACAACAGCCGAGACATTTAACCTATATCTTAAATACAATGTATTAAACATAGCAGCAATAAATATAATGTATCAAGCACAGCAGATTCTTCTTTAGATTACCACCGACGCACTGACGAGCAACGTGATATCTTTTGTTACACCGTATTTAATTGATTAATTAATGTTTTAAAAAATGGCCTATTTTTCCATATTAATTATTATTATCCCTAATTTCTCTAGTTTAACAAAAGATATTACGTTGCGGTTTTCAGTCCCTTATAGTAACTTTTCCTCCTCTAAAAGCTGATGGGGCTATCTTTTTAATCCGACGTTTCAGATTCGAGCGACCATCATCAACTTTTTTATTTTAAATACGGACCTGGATTTTTTATTCCACTATTTAATAGGCTTTATAAGCCTAAAACAAATATGATGAAAAAGACATATCATAACATTTGATTTTTTTGAGAAAATCCTTATTCATTGAGGAATTACGGAAAAACGCCATCTAGTGGCCACCATCAGAATCAATATGGTATAGTTAATAAATCTGCGTGTAGAGGAAAAGAAGGGCTTTTTTTCAAGATCAAGTTGAATAAAATCGGTTTATCCAAAGCAGAGATATCAGCGTTTGAAAGAAAAAAAGTTTGACCTTCTCCCACCACTTTATTATTGAAAATAGAAAAAAACGATTCGTAACATAAAGTTGCATAATTTTATGAAGAATACAATGCTTATATTTTTAACATATTTTTATTGAGAAAAATCAAGAGAAAATCGGCATTTCTATTTTGAAAGTTCTCTTACGTCCCCTAGCGGTCATTTTTCGAACTTGAAAATAATTTCCAGCAATTTCTTTTGGCCGCTTTTATCGATATATATTTTTTCCCACAGTCCTAGTGTTATTACTTTATTTATTACATAAAGTTGCATAATTTTATGAAGAATACAATGCTTATATTTTTAACATATTTTTATTAAGAAAAATCAAGAGAAAATCGGCATTTCTATTTTGAAAGTTCTCTTACGCCCCCTAGCGGTCATTTTTCGAACTTGAAAATAATTTCCAGCAATTTCTTTTGGCCGCTTTTATCGATATATATTTTTTCCCAAAGTCCTAGTGTTATTACTTTCTGAGATATAGCCGATTACCTCCTTAGGTGGATAACCCGGTACTTATCGTATTTAAATCTTAAACTTAATTTTAATCATGTATTAGTGTGTAGTCTAAATCGTAACATTTTAAATTTGTAAAATTAAAAAGAAAACTAACCCGAACTAACCTAGTGTAATAAGCCGACCCTGTACCTTGCGGTTTGAAGATTTTGGGACCTACACAAATCACGTAGTTGATTTATTGCAGTAAGGGGTCAACGATATAATGTAAACTTTACTATACCTAATATTTTTAAAATGCAGAAGGTGCTAATAGTATAGAACTAGATAATTTGTATCATAAGGTGTGTTACTATAATATGGGTATATTATATACCCTGTATTATTATGACCATATTTGGATCCAAAAATCCTAACCTAATTATCTTTACCTTAGATGGTGCCCTTCTAATCAATAATTATTATTTGTTCCTTATAATCGTCCATCTTCAAGCCTGATAATGACGTAAGCGTGTCTTCGACATCCCCCATCCGGCTTGGGCCCAAAACAATTAGATATTAGGAAAACATTTACCCTGATTAATAGTGATGTTACGTCGGACATCGTTACGCCGCGTCGGGATCTGAGCCTGACGTCAGACGGGTTTTAGTTAGGTAAGATTTTTAATTTATTTGTTTTCTGTCACGGTAGATAACTAACTAGCCGAGTTGGGGCGAAAAAGTGAAATTTTGGAAAGTTACGTTAAATTAATGGAGTCTAAAGGCCCCCTACAGACGTTGAGATCGGTATCGCTACATGGACAACGTCTGCACACACGTTAAGATAGAATCATGAAACATAGTAGGTTGCAATTAAATTACTGAATATTAAAGAAAGAAGGTTGTCCCTTTTCTTGCCGTCAGACCCAATGCTTGGATGCGTTTCGTCGTGTATTACGGCTCTTCGGCGAGGCTATAGAGTCTGACGAAAAGGAAAAGAACCTTACAGTGAACTTTATCACATAATGTATAAATACATATGCTAGATATTGCACGTAGCGATATCTCGGTTTTCGGTTCGCAGAAACCGACAATTGGCTGAAATTTGAAACCTGCTTATGCGGGTTCCATTCCAGCGTTTGGTCTTCTCTAAGACCTCGCTGGTCTGGTTGGGTGGATAGCTCGATCGCCACGTGCAATATCTCGCATTTGTAAATTACTGAGTGTTTCGCGGATGTCGCTACCCAAACCTGTGGTCGTGGCAGCTGCGGTGGTGTAGGGTTGCCAGGGGGGGGGGGGGCAAAAAACAGGTCCATATTTTGCTTAGAGTTTAATCATGGTTTAAAAATAAGTAAGACATCAAATAATATTTTATTTATGTTTAAATGTGAAATTACAAGTTATTTTATTATTAAAAATTATATTTATGATTACAAAAATATACAAATTATTCGGTACTTATAATAATTACTCACTTAATATATCAATATCACTATCGCTATCATCATCTGTTCTAATTATTATTTGTGCTATACTGTTTATATGGATATAGGATTTTTCCACTTTTTCAACATGTGTAACAGAATTTGCCTAACTCTGTGAAGGGATGTTAAAAACCTCAGTTTCTATAAGCTCAAGTACACTGGAGTTAATAGTAGGGCAAATATTATAACGACGAATGGCAGATTTCAGTTGGTGCTAAACATGTTCGATGGGATTAAATATACAATGGTATGGTAAAAGTCTTAAAACTGTATGCACTAGATTTTTCGCATAATTATCATAGAGATATTCCTTTTGTAGTTTTAAACTTTGTAAAACCTTAATTAGATGCCTTTTGGTGTAATCTTCCTACGTCATTATCACACATGTAGTTTTGGATTGTTGCTTTTGTGTCATTTGAGGAGAGAGTCTTGGTCAACTGCCTACTATGGAAGCTTGCATTGTCCTTTACAATTACGCTATTCGGAGGTATATTTGGAATTAGCTTGTTTTTAAACCAATCTTCAAATAAATCAGCAATTTAATGTTTTTTGCAGAGAAAGTCCATTTGGAATCCATTCGTCTTTAGATCCAGCATGCAAAATCGTAATTCGTTTACCTCTTTTTGATGGCGCGCTTGTTTTACACTTGCCGCTTGAGTAAACCCAACCCTTTTCCGGGGTATCATATGTGTCGAACCAGGTTTCATCCAAGTAAATAATCGGCCTTTGCTGATCTCTGTAAATCCTAATTTTTTGTAGATATTTGGATCGCCATTCCCGAATTCTACTGGATACCATTAAAACTTGTCTTTTGTTAATTTTTTTTAAATCTAAAACCCATGTGTTGGATACACTTCATAACGTTGTTCTGCCACATTTAACGCCGGTTTATCTTTTTTATGCCTCTTAATTAAATTTTCTGATGTAGGCACGCTTTGTTCCTCGTATAACTTGTAAATTTTACGCCGCATTATATGTTGATCACTTCCATCTTCCTTCAAAAAAATTCCAGTATCGGTTCTTCTTTTTCTCGCTAAAATGGGATTATTCGCAATTTTCCATACAGTTGATGTTGGAATTTTTGTTATTGTGGCCGTTTCTTCTAACGCTGCTTGCTTGCTGACCGCACGTTCAATAAAAGAGTCGAGTAAACATTGTTTATAGCCTCCTTAGTTTCCACAGAAAAGTGTTTTCTGCTTTTTGACGGGGTTATCTCCTAAGATACATTGGGCTCGCATATATTTTCCATGACTCACACACGATTAAACAAACGCTGTATTACACACGAAGTAAGAATAATTACTAAGCTTAAAAAAAATTACTAGAGTGGCTATATATACAGTCTTTAGAACATAATTTGTTTTATGGGATTAACTCTTAATAATTAAAATACGTCTTCCGGATTTGCAGTTTGTTTAAAAAATCAAAATAATTCACATTAATCGAATAAACTATTCCAATTCAAAATTTTAAATATTGCTTGTAATTCAAAACAGAAATCACCTTAATAATTTCATCATAAGTAAATCACTTATCTTTTAATGACACTTTAATTTACTGAGCAAGTTCGCATCTGTCTCTACAATAGTTTAAAGAAGTGTTTAAAACAGTAATAAAGTCGGACTCAATAACTACCTTTTCATGGTGAAGTTAATTTTTCAGTGATTCTGTAATCTTAAATCCAAAACAAAATATAGTTATTATTTATAAATTATATAATTTATTTTTAAATTCCACCAATGCCTGTAAAATTTCTGACAAATTCAATATTATATACGATAGAAGGAGACACAATCAGTACAGGCAGTAGTCGAGTTCGGTTAATCCTCGCAGATGAGACGAAATAGACGGCAAATTTAAAACAGCTGATCCGCAAATGAGTCCGAGGTGCCGGTATTTAAAGAACGGTCTCCCGTATTTGACAGCCACGATAACCTCAATTTTTGACTTTTTCTTTTCGTAAATAAAAATTTACACTAAATTATTAATACATATGGTTTAAATCGACTACGATATGATTATGATAGATCATGATGCCGAACAAATAAATCAGTTCGAGAAAGTGTAGCATTTGTCAATCAGCTGATTGTATCCTCGGTTTCGTCGCTCAAAAACCTCCGATGAAAAAGATGACGCTCCGAGGCATCTGCCCCGCATTAAACGAACGCAGTTCTTTGTCGGCCGTCAGCTCTGAAACAATTAAACGAACGACATTTTGACAATCCGACGGATCGGAGCCCTCACAGAGGATTAACCGAACTCGCCTAGTAAAATTAATGAGGGTTACCGCCTTGCTCTTTTTATCGCTTGTACTGACGCTAGTGTCGCTGCAGCCCGGTAGCCCCCCCCCCTTGGTTGCGCCACTGATAAGCAGAATACTTATGAACTGCTTCTCGTAGAAGACCAACGTGGACCTGGCGAGTCTGTCACGAAATTTATGGGCAGAATTAGAAATCCAGCGCATTTGATTGGCCACTGTCCATATCTATTGTGTAAAAAGGGTTGCAAACAACGAATTAAACTTGTATGATTTTTACGCGACTAGCAGTGCGGTACCACGCGATTTCTTCTTTAGCTTGCTTGTTTTGTTGAGGGTTTATTCAGACTTCACTTAACTTTGTTGTTCTTGGGAGTGCGCCCATGTTTTGACTTCGTATACACTACACCAGGATAGTTACTTTCCTATACTAGATACAGGAGGAAACTATCCAATTATTATTGTTATTGTCGACCTTCATACTGTAAGCTTACTGTTAGATAAATCTATATTCTCTATCTATATACGTATATTCACAATTAAGGCTGTGAAGTGTGTAAAAAAACTAATTTAGTAATGGCGTAATGCACATAGATGGGTGAGTGGATTGCATTGCCAAAGTATATCGCAATGCGGTGTTTTGAACCCCTTAAATAACTTACCCCACCCCGCAAACTAACCAAAGTATCTTCATAAATTTATATGTGTCAGGAGAATGTTAATTTTGACAGAGAAGTTCGCCCAACTTTTATATAAAAAGTTGTATAATCCTTTTAAATGTAGTAATCGACTGGTCTACTGTCGAGATTTTATCAAGAGTTTCGTTTTCATCATGACGAAAATTAAAAAATTACAGACTTTTACGGAAACTCTGATTGAGCTGTTCAGAGAGCAGGGACTGATATCATTCCGTTTACAAGTAGTAAAAGACTATAACAAGTTATCTAGTATATCTATCTGTAAGTGGCATTACAGTTGGCAAGTTTTTCTGTCTGAAGAATTTTTTTATTGCAGCAATTTTTAATTGCGATAATGAAAATTGCCAATTGGTTTACAGCGTGCAATTATTGACCTTTTCTTTTATTTTGTACACGCTGCCTAAACAAAATAAAATAGCAGATAATCTAACTTTTTTGCTTTGTTTTGAGTATGCACTGTTCGTTATTTAAAGAAATTAAAATAGATAAACCTCATGGAAATGGTGAGAATAACAACAAAAACAAGCCACAATATAAAAATAATAGAAATCTAGGTTTGAATGGTAGAACCAAATATACTCATATTATTTTTTCAGGTTAGTGGCACTGAAATTACCAAATAATTCCCTAGAGTTGCGCTTGCAACTGCAATAAAAATAGGTCCGGAGTTATTTCTTGCAATCGCAATAAAAATTGGAACAGCTGCTAACTAAACTCGCTTTGCGCATGCTCACAATAAAAATCGTGCTCTTATTTATTGCAGCAATAAAAAATCCCCAACTTATCAGGCCTTGTCAGGCTTCAATTTTAATTGTTTTTTTTTATTGCAGGTACGTTTCACACCTTAATAATAGTAAGTGGTCAAGTGTCAACTCAAATTGGTAAGTTGATATCTATTAGTCCAGTTAAGAATTTTAGAACATAAATGTCTGAGAAAGTCTAATTTACGAGTAGGAAACTCCAAACAAGATACCCTTGAATTGTAAATGAATTTGTTTCAACTTTAACGTTCTCACTGTACAAAATTATAAATTAAATTAAGTGTCGTAGGGTAGGGCGGGGCTAGTTGAGCGATTTTTCACTTGATCGGTCATATCTCCTAAACGAGTCCTAAACGAAGTCTTAATGACTTGTTATGCATTGGATTTATCTCTTTCTAAAAGTGTCCATAGGGTAAAACACCCAATTGTTGGTACCCTTAAGGGAGTCGATCTTAAATACATTAAAATTTAGCAACAGTTATTAAGTTTTAACGAAAAATATAACAAACTGTGTTTAACAACCTATTTAGTGACCTTTTAAAATATTTACTTTAATTAAAACTCATAATAACAAAGTTAAAAGTTTTAATTATATTGAAAATGTAATTTTACCATTAATTGGCATGGCCACCTAATTATTGGCACCCCTATTATTGGCATATGAAAATATATCTTCCAAAATCTTTTAAATTTTTCTGCTGCGCACTCAAAATTGTTTAGGCTTATATTATCTTTTTGTAAAC
Organism: Polydrusus tereticollis; assembly: GCA_963920685.1. NCBI lineage: Eukaryota > Metazoa > Arthropoda > Insecta > Coleoptera > Curculionidae > Polydrusus > Polydrusus tereticollis. The sequence continues at coordinate 17,562,574 of OY987330.1, forward strand.
AAATTACATGACATGGCCTCCTATAACATTTTACACATCTTAGACCTGGTTTTTAAGTTGTTATATTGAAAGTATTAAAAGTACACATGAGTTAAATAACTTCGTTTGCACAAAACGTTTTTAAAAACACTTTATTAATGCAGAAGCTATTCTAACAATGTTTAGAAATTAGGGATTATATTACAAATGTGACTTAACTACTTGAAATACGAAAATTAAGTGATTGCTCCTGAATCGGTAGCGTATTTATAAGTTCAGATTACATAAACAAAAGGGGTCTAAGTTTATACATTGTAAAGGGTTTCTAATTATATAACTCATGTAACAGAGACCAGTAGTTACATGATTTTTACACATTTCTTTAGCTTTAATCGTGATGTCCGAAATCATCTTAATTTTATTATCAGGAGTTTTTTCCAACATATTTAAGTATAGATCATCTTCATGGAGTTTTCTTGTTGGATTTATTTCTCTTATTTTTGGGTGCAAAATCTGAACTACCTCTTTCAATATGTTTTATCACATTTTTTGAGGTGTTAAAAAGCAGTTTCTTCTTTAGCTTTTCCTTTTTAAGATATTTCACATTCTTCTTCTTTTCCTCTTGTTTTATAAGTCTGTTGATTTTTCTGTTCTTTTTTCACCTTCTTCTTTTCTTTAGTTTCTTCTTCTTGGTTCTTCATTTTTTCCAGCTAGTAGATGTGATGACATAGGAGGTTCTTTTTGTTTGCCGCTTATTTTTTCTCTGGGGTGTCTTACGCCATTCTAAGAATGAGTCAAAAGACTTGTCCTGAATGTCATTATTTTCTGAATTAATCTTACCAATATTTAAATTTTCCATATAATCATCTTCTTTCATTTCAATCGCGTCTTTTTCTGTATCCGTAAGGTGTACAGTTTCTTTAATTATTGTACTAGTACTATTCATTAACTCTTTAGAGGACAACACGCTTTCCAAGCGTCTTAACTGGCTTAAAAACTCCAACATCAGCAGGCTGTAGTATCCTGGTGGCATTGGGATACAGGGCTATTAGAATAATTTGTAGTTTTTCACTCAAAGTACTAACTTGAAGCGTGAAGTGTAACAAATAAAATGATTGGAAACTTAATACCATGTTTTATTAGGGATGGATGCAAAACTTTACTTAAATATTCGTGAAAATTTTCGGATTTCATTATACAGGGTGTTATGGAAATGACTTATTATTTTTTAACCCGTAAATATATAGGTCGAGACGAATTGGGGAAAAATTGCTATAAATGGCGCTCAAAGCTAGAAATTCGAGAAAAATGCCTTCAAAAATTTAGGTCCAAAACACCTACACGCCAATGACCCAAACAGCTGATTTGGGTAATTGTTTACTTTAGTGGAAATGTTGAATTTTTCGCTAAAATTTCGTATATAGGCTAATTAAGGGTAGCTGATCACAATTTTCCTTTTGCGTTTAGGCGGCAAATGCACTGGTTTTGAGAAAAAAAATGTTAAAGTTTTTCTAACTCACCGGTATGTTATTTTGCATGTAATCCTAAAATGTTGCTTATTTCCAATAAAATATTACTTGTCGGAGTCATAGTATACACTTCTGAGTTGAAATAAACGAAATATGCCACAAGGAAACTCTGAAAAACGGGATAACTTGTAAGCGAACAGAAAACTCTACGTTATCTGGAAAAAGACGGGGGCTCACTGACAGCTGGCCACCCATGTTGTCAGATTGTTAGTGTATTATAAATTGCCTATACTTGTCAATTCATTTTTATTAATTGAATGAATCCTATTGGCTCGAGCTAGCATATCATTCTCCTGGATGGAAGCCATTGATAATTACAAGAAAAAGAAGAACAATCTGGCAACGTGAGTGCAATGAATCTGAAAAGAGACGGTTCTACTTTGTCGGCGTATTAACAACGAATTTAATTAAATGTGTGCCTTTTCCATTGTTTTTTTGCTAAAATGTTGCTCTTATTTTATGAACAGATAGTTTGGTGAAAGTTTTATCACATATTTTGAAGGGAAAACCATAAAATCTAGGAAATTGAAAGGAAAGAATACCCTAACCTGTAAGTGAAAAACTTTAACATTTTTTTCTCAAAACCAGTGCATTTGCCGTAAAAACGCAAAAGGAAAATTGTGATCAGCTACCCTCAATTAGTCTATATACGAAATTTTAGCACAAAATTCAACATTAATTGCACTAAACTAAACAATTACCATTCCAGCAGTTTGTCTTGTCAAAAACACATGTGTTCAGGGGCATTGAACTATCATGGAAGGCGCACATAGTCCGGTTTAAGGGTATTTTACAAAATTCAAAATACTTCCGATTTTAGAAAAAAAAACTATCAAGTGTAACTCTAGACCACCTCAGGAGTGGCCCCTTAAAATATAATAAGTCATTTCCATAACACCCTGTATATATATATATGAAAGCTTATATTAAAAAAGAAAATATTAATGAGATCTTCGAAACTTAATCTTTGTTGTCGCTGTTGCAATTAATACAAACGAAAGTAAGACCAGCAACTGGCGCACATTTTGTTTGTGCCCACTCCTTGCAATCTTGGCACTGGGTCCATGTTTCCCCTGGTGAACTTTCAGAATAGGCTTCGCAACAAACCAGGCAGGAATAGTCATCATCGTTGCTTTCCTCACTTGACTGAAGCACTTTTTTAGAAACACTCTTCTTTTTTTATCAATGTTCTCTTTGGCTTCTTAACTTTTTTAGTGGTTTTATCTTGTTTCTCTTGCAATGCGTTATTTTCAGTTTGGCTGGTGAAAGTAGATGGAGTAGAATCAGTGTTGGACATTATCGCTTGCTCTGGACGATCTTTTTCCAGCTCTGGATTTGGATGGTCGGTTACAAATGATGATGAAAACTCATCCTCACTAAAAATGTTCGCTTTATATGGGAAGATGCCAGTAAGAACCTCTTGACGTTTTCCTTTTATAAATCCGCGTCCTAAAATTTAGTTAGTAACTAAAACTTGAAACAAAAGTGAGGTTATGAAAAGCTGTTAGAATTATATCCAAGACCTTTATACATATCAAAATTATACTAAATTTATGGAAGTTGTAACGGTATTTTATAATTTGTTTCATTAAGTTATCATTGTTTGGAATCTTATTTCCCTCGTATTTATTATTTTAACCTTTTATTTGACATGAAGTCATTATTGATAGATTCATATTTTTGATCCCTTCGTATAACAAACAACTCGCTTATTTACCGACTATTATAAAATCGCGCAAAATTCCCGGAATAAATGAATAATAGTAAATAAAAAGCCTATAAATTGGAGCAGTAAAATTAAGTATCTGGGGCTCACCTTTGACAAGAAATTGACTTGAAGTTTAAATGCCGATGAAAGAATTAAGAAAACACAAAAGCAATTAGGAACAATTTACCCACTTCTACGCTGCAATAGTAAAATTGACCTACGGACAAAAACAACAACAAACAACAAGACAATAATAAGACCTATACTAACATACGGTTTACCAACATGGTGCACCGTCAACAATACAAAACTAACAAAATTACAAGGACTACAAAAAAAAAACATTACGCATAATAGCAAAAGACCCAAGATGGTTCCCGACAGACACACTTCACACGAAACTAATAACTAAATACTACTCCAGAACAGACATATCAGACAATATATTAATACAAAATTCACACGTAAGATCACAACAACATCACACACACACACACACACACAAATACCCAAAAGATTGGCTCCCACCCTACAATGCGACGACTGAGAGAAAAGAACAGAACTTTTAAAAAGAAGAAAAATAAAATAAAATAAACAACAATCTCAAAATGATGAATGTAAAACAAATCAAAAACGATGTGAAAAATAAAAACCAAAAAAATCGAAAATGTCATTGAAAAGATATATCGAAAAACAAAAGGAGTCAAAGCGAGAGCTAACTTAAAGACCACCATTACATCGGTCGGTCGGTCGGATTGATTCATTCGAGATCGAGCTTCGAAGGAAGCAAGAACCTGGAAACCTGATAGGTGAGATCCTTAAGGTTAAGGGTGATAAATATCTAAAATTTGTCCCCATTCCTGTTGTTGAGTCTACTCGCGGTGACCTGACACAGGAGTAGTACCCCAAAACAGCGGAACCCCATTTTTATAAACCTAGCTATGGAGAGACTATACGCGGTAATCCGACACGAGTATAACTCTCCATAATAGTAAGGTTAAGGGTGATAAGTATTTAAAATTTGTCCCCATTCCTGCTGTTGAGTCTACTCGCGGAGGCCTGACACGAGAGTAGAACCCCAAAACAGCGTAGCCCCTTTTTCTATAAATCCAGCTATAGAGAATATATGCGGTGACCTGACCTGAGTATAGTTCTCCTTGATAGTAGGACCATAGAGAATTTTGATTCTTGTTGGGATTTTATATTCAAAATCATTCGTTAGACTTGTCAAAGATTACATTTTAGGTTTTATCCATATTTGAAGTTAACAAAGTCACCAGAAGAGGTTAATTCTATTTAAAGTTGACAGGAGTTGGCAAAGTCACCCGAAGAGGTTAATCTGAGTTAAAGTTGACAGAACTTCAAGATCAATCTATACAAGGATAAAAAAAGGAAAGAAAGTTTGAGCCAGTTTTAATGACGTTATAAAATATTAACATTAAATAAAGAAAAGAATTGTTCATCCCCGTCGTTTATCTAATCCTGATAATCTTCACTGAGTACTACCCAGGTATTATAATAGATATAGTCGCTTACAGACAAATATCTGTTATAAAGTTTAACAGTTACCTGATTAGAAACGGACAATATTTGACTGGTACAAAAGAAATATTCCCATTCACTATTTTTTTACGTTTTGGTCTCAATATAATTAAAGCGTACGTGTACTTCACTCGATCGACAAGTCTTCACTATGCTCAACTAGCTCCGCCCTAACCTACCCATGGAATCGGGACTGTTTGTCAAATGAAGACTATAAGGGTCTCTACTTTTACGAAAATACCTATTCTTCGTTCACCCTCATCCCCCCCCCCTCCACTTTTTACGATTTGTAACTGCAAGGTAGATAAAATTTTCTCTTGGGTTTGCCCTGCCTAGAATGAACCCCGAGGGTTAATATAGTAACAACAACTGTCAACACATCGGAGAATAGAATTTTGTTGAGCGTGTCACTCAACTGGCTATATTATTTGCAAAATTACACTAGATTATGGCAATACCGCGAACACCATATACAATTATCCGGAAACCGCATGAAAACATTAAACCTGAATTAATCGTTAAAAATATTTATCCCTTCCAAAACATAATAAATTATAAACACCCTTGCACAAAACAGGCTTTCGAAAACACACACATACACACTGAAATAAATTTAATGTGTGTTATGGGTACACTACGGTAAAATATGTATATATAGCACAGTTAAACCGCGTTTACCCCAAAGTTATTAATAACACTCATAAATACGGGTTCCCATTAGTCAAAATTCTCGCCTAAACTTTGGCTTGTCTGACTATTCTAACGGAATAATTCCTTAAAGTGAAATTTACGACTTTGTAACACGTTTTCAGCCATTTCGATATTTGAAGCCGCAGGGTTCACAAACGCAATTTAATTCATTATTGTGTATAAACTAGATTTTTTCTAAACTAACGTTCTCATGGTCAAGGGTATTTTCAATATTAAGGTTATGGAGGGCTTTAAAGCCGTATTACAGTCGGCAAGTCTATCGGCAAGTCGCAATTCTCTTGCTTATAAGCATGCGCAGTTGAAAACAGCTGATCGGATTTGGCAATTCTATTGCTATTGCCAAAAGATCGGTCGGGATCGATTTTTGTTGCAAGTGCGTTTGCAATTCTGGTGGTTTTCTAGTGACTTTCTTGGTTAGAGGTTAGAAAGTTTATTGACATTTCGCATAAAGTTCTAGAGGTTGGTGTTTGTACTCATATTCCCCCTATAAACCTTTATCTATGCTCATATTGCAATTTTAAAAACATGGACTTGCACCACGACTTGCAGGATGTATTACAGTCCTGCAATTGAATTGCAGCAATAGAGTTGCAAGGTCAAAGTATTGCTGCAATTCGTTGCCGACTGTAATACGGCTTTTAGGAAGTAGACCGATCGCAATACATCGATTCCGGCCCCACTTTTGCATTGCTTCAAAAACTGCCGCCAGGATCGCATTGTTCCATTACCGCTGCAAATTTCATGGGCTCTTTTGGGAGAATTAACTGTTTTATCGAAATTAGATAATTTAAACAGTCTACAGACCGAGATATGTGTGTGAGGCGGGTGCGGGATACTCCCTAGATACATAATTCTAGCATGTAAAAGGGTGTATTGCATTCTAAGACACTGTATTATTATTACCAGGAGGATTAATTTTTTCAAATACTGGCGGTCTTTACTCTTTATAGACACTCAAACAACTTTTTATTTGGAAAGGAAATAATTACACAATCTGCACGTTACTATATACATTTTTTATTTAAATTCAAACTAAAAATAAATTAACATATGTTCATTATAGGTAGTACGTACACCTTTTAACAGACCTGAAAAGAAAAAGATTCTTAACTTATTTATTTCCCATCTAACTTTACAAAAGATTATAAATAGGGATTTTAAAATTAAATTGAAAAAAAAAACGGAATAAAAATTATAGTATACTAACAACCAAGAAATTAAATTAAAAAAATTTTTTTTTAACAATAAAATAATTAATATATTAATAAGTCTCTAAAACTTTTTTTAAAAAGTATAACAAAAATAGAAATATCTTATATTTTCAATAAATGTTTTTTTAATAAATATTTAAACCTTTTTTATAGGTATTGATTGTATTTTTAATTGTTTTTGGAATATTAATTATAAACTTTTGTTATTCTAACATATATATACAATAGGTAGATATCTATAATTGATTGTTTTCCAAAATTGTAGGTAGGTAATATAATTAGGCGCGGGGGGCCTTGAATTCATTTTATGGTTTTATTTTGTAATTTTTTAAAGGATTAATATTCAATTAACTTGCGTTGGGCTACATTCTTGGTGAAACCGTATATTATCCATTATGGGTAAAATTAAAATTGCTTGTTATGTTTCACTATTTATTCAGTTACCTGACACGCGTGTTTCGACCCTTTCAGGTCATTTTTCTGTGCTCGGTGCTTCGGTGCTCCTTTGAAAATGACCTGAAAGGGTCGAAACACGCGTGTCAGGTAACTGAATAAATAGTGAAACATAACAAGCAATTTTAATTTTACCCATAATGGATTAATATTCGACGAACTGGCAAACTGATATTAAATATTGAAATTTTGAGTACCTACCTACCTATATTGTAAAGTAAATATTTCTTAAAAGTTTTAAGGGGACGTAAGTAGGTACCTATTATAATATCTTAATTTGTATAAAATACCAATTAAAGGAGAAATATTATTTCTTAAATTATTAATACCTTTTTAAAGTTAGTTTAACAGTTCGTAACAATGAATAAATTTTAATTAAATTTTGATTAACATTATCAAAAATTTAGTTAATAGAAATACGTCCATTGTCGGATAATCTATCTTTAAGATCTATGATGACAAAATCAAGGATAGACGACACAGACAGACGAGTAACGAAAGACCACTATTAATAAACAATATTGTGAACCTTTTGTGGTTTTTGCTTACCTTAGGGGCTTGAAAGAGACTAGGATTTTTCTCACCACGATTTTTCCTGAGCTTTCTCTTAGACGAATATCCAGTTTTACACCCCGGCACGAAGCAAACGCTACTTGTAAAACATTGTACGCCACTCATTGTTTATATTAATAACGCAAAAAAATGATTCCAAAGCTTATTTTTCAAGATATTCGAAAAAAATACCGCACTCGCCTATCAAAACCTGCAAAAAATAGCTGGGAAGCGTGTAGTGGCGCCCTCGACGGCCAACCAGCGAAGTAACGAAAAACAGGGACATAAATTTAAAATTCGGCCATATTCGATCGGCCTCCTTCCTAAAGCCCTCCATAATTAAGGTATAAGACCAGGTGACTTCATTTCTTGCAAAGTACAAACTGTTGTCCGAGTCACAGAATGGTTTTACCAGGTCGAAAGACACGGAACAAAATTGTTTCTGCGCTCGATGATAAGCAGTGTGGCATGTTCAATGATTTTTTCCCTGCATTCGCTATGGAAGACCACGAGTTACTATCATAAAAAAGTTTCTTTCCTCTATGGTTACGGTCACAGGTAAAGTTCTTGTCACAATAAATGGTTTTGAACTTTTAACTGCAGTGAACCTAAAGGGTCGATCCCATTGTGTGGACAATAAATATGTAAAGTATAAAGATGTGGTAGAGGGTCGGACTAAGGAATTTAAGCAATTATACTTGTATGATGTGTTCCTATTCATTTAGTGGAATGAAAAAAAAAAACTAAATATTATAAATTTTTAAATACTACTTACATTTATTTACATGTATAATGTTATTCTATATCTAGTTCTGTTTCGCTGTCGCTATCCTAATTTAAAATGATTATAATCGATTTAATTGTATCGTGCAGAGGAACATAAGTATTTTCTACAGCAATTACTTGATGAATTGAATTTTTCCAACTACCTGGGAATATTATTAACACATTTTTTTATTAATTCTACAACACTATAACTTAATGACGGAGAAGTATCCACATGTGCTCTATAGCATTAAAAACAATAATAAGGGGGGAGCCGTATGCCCATTTCCTCTGCCAAATGTGTCACAAACATATGCTTTTTTTTATACAGAACGGCTTTAAAACTACTAGAAGATCACTTTTTTTACATTCTTCAAAATATATATTGTTCGCCGCCATGTAGTTTTGAATCTCCAATTTCGTATTATTTAAACCTGGAGCCTTATACAGGGCTGCCCAGAAGTCCGGAATAAAATTAATATAGCCTTAACCTGTAACTTTTGGGGAAAATGCTCGGACACGTCAATTTAGTTTTATATATGCTCACATTGTGACGTTATTAGTTTGTTTTTTTTTATAGACATTTGTCAAAGATATGACGACATAGATCTTTTTTTTTTAATGGAAACATACAGCTGGCGATACATCATTTGAAAGCTAATATCTCGTACAGTATGCTCATAAATTTTGGCGCGATTCTGTCAAGCTATTTCAAAATGGCGACTGTTAAAAGTTTTAAAAAAAATCCCTATTTAAATAAGCGGAAATGATAAATCATTGATGTTTTTTTTACCTTTCAAGGTAAGAAATCTTTAGTGTTTCACGTTCTGACATTTTGTGACATTGTGACTTAACAATAGTTATGGTTTATTTGTTATTTATTTTGTCAAAAAAAAATAAAAATGTAACAAAGCAAAACAAAACACAACAAGAAGGTGGTTTAACGTGGCAAATGCTGGAAATGTCCTCCACCCTCTACTTGGCATGCTCCCAGACGATGGTAAAATCCGCCGACGGAATTTCGAATGGCTTCAGCCGGTATGTTATGTGTCTCCAATCTAATTTTATTATTCAAATTTTCAATATTATTTGGCCTATTTTGGTAAACTTTTTCTTTTAAATATCCCCAAAGAAAATAGTCTAGAGGCGTTAAGTCTGGGGACCTCGGTAACCATTCAATTGTACCACGTCGTCCAATTCAGCGACCTGGAAATATCAGATCTAAATATCTTTTCACATTGACACCAAAATGCGGGGGAGCACCATCTTGCTGAAACCAAATTGTTTTATTAGGTATATCTGGATCTACTTCGTTGGGAAAAATCACAGCTAGAGCAGGCCTCAACTCAAATGTTAAATTCAGGTACCGTTCAGCTGTGAGGTTTCCTTCCAAAAAGAATGGCCCTAAAATTCGGTCTGGGAGCATGCCAAGTAGAGGGTGGAGGACATTTCCAGCATTTGCCACGTTAAACCACCTTCTTGTTGTGTTTTGTTTTGCTTCGTTACATTTTTATTTTTTTTGCCAAAATAAATAACAAATAAACCATAACTATTGTTAAGTCACAATGTCACAAAATGTCAGAACGTGAAACAATGAAGATTTCTTACCTTGAAAGGTAAAAAAAAACATCAATGATTTATCATTTCCGCTTATTTAAATAGGGATTTTTTTAAAACTTTTAACAGTTGCCATTTTGAAATAGCTTGACAGAATCGCGCCAAGATTTATGAGCATACAGTACGAGATATTAGCTTTCAAATGATGTATCACCAGCTGTACGTTTCCATTAAAAAAAAAAGATCGATGTCGTCATATCTTTAACAAATGTCTATAAAAAACAAACGAATAACGTCAAAATGTGAGCATATATAAAACTAAATTGACGTGTCCGAGCCTTTTCCCCAAGAGTTACAGGTTAAGGCTATATTAATTTTATTCCGGACTTCTGGGCAGCCCTGTATAACTGGCGACTGTAATAGCTCTCATTCAGCCCATCTTTAAACTTAACTGTTTTTCAACCACAGTGAAAAATTAACAAGTAGACTTTTTTCGGTTGTTGTCATGGAAACGGTACGTTAAAAGTTAACGTGTGTGTTTGATCATAGGGCTGATTGTGCATAAGTCACATCTGTTACACGTTTCAAGAATTTTTCCAATGCCTTTACTATATCTTAATATTTTCTTTAATCATTGCGTTGCTGACATGATGCAGTTTTAATTTAAGAAATAAACATTTAATTAATTTATTTATTCAATTAATAATTATATTAAATAATGAAACACAGTAAACGATTTTTGTATAGCACTAATACAACCACAATAATTATAAAAAATAAAGTATATAGGCTTGCATTGTTAAGTTTATTAAATCAGTTGGAGGCTAATTATTTAGTCATAATTAACTATTTTATTTAGAATTTTAAAGTAACTAAAACCTTTTGCAACACAAATAAACAAATAGTATTATTGAACGAAACCCTAACGAATATTTACGAAAATAATGTAAAAATAATATTGAAAGTATTTATAATAAATAAATTAATGTAGTATTGTGTTTTGAAAGTAAAGTAACAATGCCATTTGCAATAAAATAAACATTGTTTCAGGTATATTAAATTATTCCTATAATTAATATAACTACATGATATAATATTAACCAGTAAGAATGAATGTAGGTTAATTTTGCAAATCACAAAAAGTTTTATCTATTCTTATTTGGAAGGGAAATACTTTCGTAATTAATATGTTTCTAAAAAGCGCGAAAGAAATGCCACCACAAATTCCTGAGGCTCAAATATGACGATCTAACCCAACTTACCTCAGTCCAAAAGTGGATGATTCCGAAGATACAGAGTGTCAAAAGTTCAATTTGGTGTTAGTGTTTCATAAATAATTTTTTTAATATTTGCTGTACTGTCACAATATTCGGCTGGAGAGGGTTTTGTAGGATGAAAAATTAAAATCTGCTCTCATTTTTATTGTAAAATTTAGAGGGCGGCACCTGCGGTACCTTGCACACATTTAAAATGAAAAAACTCTTTTAAAGCACCGTGTATTTAACTATTAAATAAAAATTCTTATTCTCCAACGTATTTTACCTAAAACAGGTATACGTGGTAAGAGTCGATTTGAGCAGCCGTTTTTGAGATATCTGGATTTAAAATGACCTGCATTTTCGTGTGTACAAAGATTAATACGTTTTAAAAAATGAAATGGAACTCTTTGGAGCATTTTTCATCATTTCTTAAAGCGTCAATTCCAGTTTCAATACGTCTCCTTAATTCATCTTCTATATCTACTGGCCTAGAATACACAAGGGTTTTCAAAGTTCCCCATAAAAAGTAATCCATCGATGTCATATATCAGGGGATCAAGCTGGCCAATTTGCGGGTGCATCATTGCCTCTACCTATCCAACTTTTTGGATACTGTTCATTCAAAGATATACGTAGGTTTAACGAAAAATGTGGAGGAGCACCGTCATGCATAAACCACATTCCTTTTCGAAGTTCCAAGGACAGAGGATCTAATAAGTTTGGTAATTCGTTTCGCAGATGTTCCAAATAATTTTCGCCTTTTAGTCGCGGTGGTAAAATGACAGGACCAATTATGAAAGCCCACATTGGTCTTAAACTCATGCTGATAATGAGTTACTTTAGTCGCATGGGGATTTTCTTCAGCATAGACATGTTTATTGTGCAAATTAGTTAGGCCACTCCGCGTAAAACAGGCTTCATCTGTGAATAAAATTCGTCATATAAAGTTTCTATCTTGATTTCTGTGTTCTTGGATAAACCGACAGAAAGCTAGGTGTGGTTCAAAATCATGGGGTAAAAGATCTTGTACCCGTTGAATATGAAATGGGTGCAGTCGTTGTTCTCTGGTCACCCTATTAAGAGTATCTTTGCATGCCCCTAGCTCTAAGCCCAATCGTCTGCTTACCTCTGGAGCTCTTACCGTACATGCATGACCATAATTAATAGAAATAGGCGCAAACCTTACCGTTTCACGAAGACGTCTTTCAACTGCCGCGAAGGTTTTATGGTTTGGTAAGCGACGATTCGGAAATCTTTCACTGTATACTCTGCAAGATTCTAAACCATTTCCTTGACAATATCCAAAAACCAATAACATATCGGTCATTTCTTCGTTGGTATACTGTACGGCCATGACGAAAAGGAATTTGAAAATTGTTTGACAATTCAAATGTATGCTTGAATTATTTTTTAGATTCGATCTGGCACCAGTCAGTTTTTAGTGACAGTTGTTGTAATTTAACGCCTTCGCTTCAAATTGTGTTCAATTATTACAATAATTTAGACCTGGCCATACACGAAGTGAAATTTTTAAATCCAGATATCTCAAAAACGGCTGTTCAAATCAACTCTTACCACGTATACCTTTTTTAGGTAGAAGGCGTTGGGGAAAAAGAATTTTTATTTAAAAGTTAAAACAGTTATTTTGTTTTAAATGTGTGCAAGGTACGCCCTGGAGGATGTTTTTCAGACGCCCCTTAGCTAGCTCAACTCAGGGTAGGTTCGCTATTTTGTCTCTAGATTGAGAGGTTTAGCACTCTTATATAATTAAGTTAAAGTCAAATCCTGAAGGCGCCACCTTAGTTTTATTTTACTTAAAAGCCTTTAAAGGTTCTAGTGTTTGGCCTCAGGAAAAAACAAACTTGGAAAAAAACACTTATGTCACCATCGGTATACACTAGCTTCTTATAAGCTCTTATTCACTCAAGCCCTCAAAGTCACTATATTTAAAATAAAAGCCAAATTTTCGCAGAGGCCAATACAAATATTTATTCTTAAAGTGGTGTTAAGCCCTTGCTTTCTTGGTTTTATAAATGCAATCTCCTCTTACTTTGGTGGACAATAGATACTTAAAGTTAAAAGATAAATAAGTGAAATGAAATCATAATAACGGAGGAGTGAAAAAAAAACAAAATAAACGAAGGAAATTAAGAAAATGTATAAGTGATTACTTATACCAGATTATATAAGAAATCAATCAAATCCGGCCCTGCTGAACGCTCAACTCATTTCGCGCTAAGACGATAGTCCACAAGACACTGATACAAGGAACTCAAAAACTCTAGAAAACCCCGTTGGGTACGCCAGTGTTATAAAAAAAAAACACAAACAATTAAGTGTCCATGGTCGAAAGGGGCCGATTCTTATTTTTCTCCAAGGTACATAGTTACCAAAACAAAACAATGACAAAAATTAGTCAACCATATCTGCGGAAACTAACCTCTTTTAATAACATAGAAAACTAACGGCGACCGAAGTCAACCCACGCGACCAAGCAAAAATTAACCAGACGTGGCTGTGAAAATGCGCAGAAACGTCAGTCTGACACTGACCTATTGTCGACTTTTTTAAAAACAGCTGTTTTCCAACAGTCGAGACATTTAACCAACATCTCAAATACAAGAAGTTATTTATATTGATAACTTGAAAAGTTTATCAATTACCAATCAATTAGAACAAAGATTTGAAATCAAACCTGTCCGCAAGTAGTATCAAACAAGGAACAGAAGAAATCAATCGACTTGGCTATGTCTTGCAAGATACAAAACATTCCTGGAATATAAACATCAACAAAGGTTTGAAACTAAACATAATTTTGGCTATTACAGGTAACTTAATTAGTAATTAATGTTTAAGGTGAAAGTCTACATATGTATTTTAACAATTTAAAACCGAAAACTTAACATAGATAATCAAACTTATGAAATGCAATTTTCGAACTGTAACACAAATCACATTAAAAAACTTTTTATATAGAGAATATATATTTTAATAACAACTTCCGTATCTAGTTTCCATAAATACACCATTCTTTATTTATAAATATGCGAACACACATACCAAGATCACATTTGATACAAGCGTTTTTAACCCTTGCTATAAATCCTAATTATCTGGTAATATTATACACTAACACTGAACACATATTCTGATATGCTTAATTTATTTAGTTGTCAGAAATTCTTTTGATGAATATCATTTACATAAATATCCAATTAATGTTTCATGCAGAATGTATTTACCCGTTTAGGAAATGTAATCGTTCGCAATTATGCATAAAAATATTAGCTATAATTTAACCATTACGTATTCCAATTAACTGGAAAATGTTTAAACGAATCTGTAATAATATTTTGATAAACTTCAATAAGGGCTTAATGGAAGTATGTAAATTCTGGAAAATCAAATGCAAATTACCGGGACATCTGACAAAGGGCAGTGGTACTGTATTACTATATAACTAGTACGTTTATTATTTATTTAACATTTTATTTATTATATTTCGTATAATCCAGAATTGGTATAAAATTAAATATTTAAATATACTCTTTGAACTATAAATGGGAATGTTTCTTCATACAACGAAGTTCATAGAGAGCGCATTTTTTTAAAACGGGTAACAGAATATACAGGGTACCCGAAAAGTATATGGCATACTCTCGGGAAATGGGATAACATATACATTAATTGGAAAATTGCGGTAAATTTTATATAAGTTTAAAAAGTTAGGATCAATTCTATGCTAAAGAATTTAAAAACGTTATATTATTCACCGGTGTACTCAGTTTAAAATGGCAATCAAAAACCTGGTTTTGTTAGACTCTTTATTTACGCGATACCTGCCTTAATAAATGCAGCTGGAGAATATCAAATTTGCATAAATATTGTAACCAAATTATTCGATAATTCTGGAACGTAAGTGCGAGCCAAAAGCTATTCGAGCAAACTTTTAGGTGCATAAATTTCAGCCGAAAGCTATCGAATAGTTAGGTACTTGTGCTTTTCTAAACTATTGGAGCACGCGCTAGCGCTAAAGAAAACTAACATACCGAGCTCCGATAACCTTAATTATTCGCGGAATGCACAGAAACAAAGTTCTGGTATGCACACGGCACACAGGCATACATATAGGGTGTCCGAGATAAAAAGGGATCTCGTAAGCTATAGGACATTCAGAGATGATTAAACTTATATAGAAGTTGCGCATTATTGAATCCTGCAACGTCTTGTTTTTAAATTCGGAATATTTGGGCAAAACTGAATTTTTGCGATTTCGATTTTATGAGATATATCAAAATAAATTTTACATTATTGTTGCCACTTTTTCTCCTCTACAAGATGATGTAATTAAATTTTTAATCCGACGTCAACTTTATTTTTTTTTTAATTTGTAAAAAAAATCAAGGGGTGTTAGGTCAGGCCACCTTACTGGACCATTATAACCCATTCAACGATTTCCAAAAGTCGCATTCACATAAGCTATTCTGGCATTGTGTGCCGGAGCGCCGTCTTGTTGATAATATATTTGTGTGTATTGGCTAAGAGGCAAATTTTCCAGAAGATTTTTAATGTGGCTCTGAAGAAAAGCCAGTTATTGGGCTGCAGTTAAATGTTCTTAAAAAAATACAAGACCTAGTATACATGCGTTCCTGCAACCCCAGCCCAACGTTGATGCCAAATGTTTTCTGAAAAGTCTCTAACTAGGTGATTGTTTTCAGTTGCCCAATCCCTGTTACTATTTCTGTTGAACATCCCAACAAGTTGGTATAACAGGATTCGTCAGAAAATCAGATTTATAATTTTAAAGGTGGCTGTTGCTGCTCCTCTTCAAAGATCCCAGTTACAACATTCCAATCTTTGAATGTAATCTCCCTCATAAAGATGATGATGGATTTAGTATTTGAAGCCATGTTTTTCCAATATTTTCTTAGCACTTTTTCTACTGATGCCTATATCATTCTTAATTTGCCTCGTCTATGCTGTCGGGTCAGCTTCAAGTTATTTGTTTCTGCCTCCTCACTAGTAATAAAGTCATTTTCGTTTTGATTATCGTTCTCCTGTTTCAAATGATTTTCTAACTATGGAAAATACTTATCGCTTGGGTTCTCGCATTCGAGAAACCTCAGTACATACAAAACGTTCGCCTCTCTTCCGCTTTTTTCCAGCCTCTTCGTAGATTAGCAGCATGTCAATTTGATGCTCACGCCTAAAGAACGGCATATTTATAACTTTTCTTAGATATAAGTCGCATATAATGAGAAAGTAAAGACTAAATTACAACATAATATGGCGATAACGTCGTAAAACAGTTGAAATTAGTAAACAGATCTGCGGGGATCCATAGCTAATGTAACAAAACTTTTGATTGCTTATATCTTAAAAATTAGTAAGTAGACATAGGGAAGCATAAATAAGAAATATTTAGAAAAGTAAAGTAATTTTGAAAACTAGATTTAAAAGGGGGAGTGTCATTATTATTATAGGAGAAATTTGTGTTTGAATGTCAAATTTGACAATTTTCGACGCCATTTTCTCGGAAACGGTCTTGGATGGCACAAAACCGAAGAGTAGTTTTTACAATTGGAGAAAAAGTAGAAATTATCCGTTTATTTAGTAATAATGAAAGATCTAGGCGTCAGGTTGCTGGAATATTCAATGAAAGGCATCAGGATCGAGCACCAATTACTCACGATACCGTTGCCAAAATCAACAGATTGTTCGCAAGGACTGGAGCGGTTTTTAAGACAAGACCAAGGAGGTACAATTTAAATCAAAGACATTATCTAGACAAAACACTCTTGAGATTTTGAAAATATGAACTAAGGGGTTTTTGGGAATGCTAATGCTAAATCTGATAGAAACAGTTACCTAAAATAAGCCCTAATATCCTTTTCTAAAAAAAAAAAAAGCCTTTCTTTTACCCCACTAACACTGCACGCCAATGGTAAATAAAAATGTTCACTATGCCAAATACTTCATTTTTTCAACATACAATTACCACCAAAATTTCAAGAAAATCTCATTAATAATAACTGAGATATTAGGATGTATTCATGAAAAGCGGGACACACTGTATAGGAAAAAAATATATAATAAGCTGCCATTGCGGTTCAATATATATCAGAGTGAAAAATAGTTTACCTCTGATCAATAGTTTTAATTTGTTTTGTGGTAGTAATGCGTTTTGCTTCGCAATTTTAATTTTTTTTTAATTCATTTTAAATGTATTTTAAGACTTTGACTGATTTTAATCTATGACTATGTGTGTGCGTTACTGATTGTTGAATGTTGATAATTTTTCGTTCTAACCCACCACTCGCCCTGAGGATGATTTATTAATCGAAACACGTAAAAAGGAATTAAATTTTTAAATAAAGACGGTGATAGGACTTTCCCAATCTTATTTATCCCTCATTTCATATATTATTGGTTACTGTTTGCATGCTTTCTATTTAGACTTTTTACCAAATACTTTTTTTCTGCCCATAATGACATTGTCAAATTTAAATTCCCTTAAAATAGGACCAATTAGACACTAGCATAGATTATGGTTCCTTACTATGTCACTGTATACATTCAGAATAAAGTTCATCAACAATTTGAAATACAAACAGAAATCAATTTTGCTTAGCTAAAACAGAACTCTGAAGATGTATTAGTTCCCTAGCGTCGGCATTTAATTGGAACTTAGCAAGCCAATCTATTTTATTGGGGAACAATAAAATAAGGAAGCATATTGAGTTTCTTTTAGGGGCAGCCGATCTTAAGCATGCGGGTTTATTCTTCCATAGACGTAGAAAAAAATTACAACTGCTTTTTTTTAAGATTCAATTTGTTTCAGATATTCAGTGCGTTTATTTTAAGGCGGGACATAGGGTTTTACATGGTAAATCTTAAAGCCTATGTTAGGCACATTTCTATTGAGAACTCCAAGTTAAAATTTTACACAAATATTTCTTGTGGTATCATACCCAAGATAGGATCATGTTTGTATTACTTTACTAACGCAAAATATTTAAAAATATAATTTTAAGTTATAATATCACGCTGTTTTGCCTTGCCCTGTATATTAAGTTTACTTAGGTATTTTTGACATGGCTGGTATGTGACATTATTATAATATTAGAGAACTTGTAAATTATACAATTTTGATGATAATTTAGGATTTTTATTTCAATTAAGTTTAGTAATTTTCCTAAATATAATCTACAACAATAAACTTAAAACTCATATAAGCTGTTCAAAGTGCCCTCCATTTACAACCAAACAGTGCCCCAAACAATCATAAAAATGCTTTCTAACTTTAGACAACTGTCGCGCTGTGATGCTGCGTAAAGCCTCGATTATTCTGTTTTTTAATTCATCTGCATTATTTGGTTTTTCTCTTACGTTATCAAAAACGTTTGATGTGAGGTATCCCCAATAGAAGAAGTCCAAAGGCGTAATATCCGGGCTTTGAGCGGGCCATTTAAAAGGTCCAAATTGTCCTATCCAGCTGTCCGGAAATACATATGAGCTGTTGAAATATAATTTCCTCCCTTCTGTGGGCTAGCGCAGGACCTACTTCCATATGTGAAAGATGGATGTATTTTTCTTTGGTAAGTATATCGTCTATAAAAAAATGGACCAATCATCATATTTCCTAGAATACCTGCCCATACATTTACATTTTGTCGCCACTGGGTATGCGTTTGGTGCACCACGTAGGGATTTTCTCGCAACCAGATTCTAACATTTTGCTTGTTCACTGTTCCATTAAAATTAAAGGAGCTTTAATCTGTAAACAACATGTAACAAACAGTATGTTATCAGCAATACCTGGGTTATTATTAATTCGATCCATCCATTCTCCACAAAACTGCATCCGTTCAAAATAATCATGCGGTAAGAGTTTGTATTTTTCTTTCTTTAATGCGTTGTAGCAACTGCTTCTAGATTTGTCGAAGCGATCAGCAAGGTGTGTCAAATTGGATGATGGTTGTTCTTCTATCGTCATGCACAGACTCATTCGGAATTCTTCAGTTAACACAGAGGAATTTCTTTTCCGTTTTTTATGGGAATCATCAAGACATCCACTATTCATTAACTTTACATGCAATCGTTGTATACGGTCGACTTGCTGGGAACGGAACGGTTTTGACAGACAGCGGCAAAATGATCAGTAACTTCCCGATATGACATTCCTCTTATGCAGTTTGAGACCATTTCATTTCGTTCTTTTACGGTGTAGATAGACATGATAAATTACAAAACCAATTTCATTAAAGTCACGAAAATACTGACAGCCGTGTCATAATATTATTCTTTATCTAAGGTAGTTAATTACATAAATTACAAGGGGGTTAAAAACTGTAATTTTATCAAAATGAAAAGGTCTTTTTTGGGTATCTTTTAACTGTATAGAATAATTTACGCCAATATATGAATAAGTACAAACGCGTACGCTAAGCATCACAACAATAACGAGTTAAGACTAGTTTAGGATTGATTTCAAATTTGACATCAAATCTACAGTATTGCCACATTCAGGAGGTTAACTAACACATTTTTTTAGATCTCATCTAGACTCGAATGTTTTAGATAGCTTTAAGCCATATTTTTAAATGTATCTTTTAAAACTAGGTTAATGTATTTATTTTTACACTGTTTCTAAGTAGTAATATCATTTAATTACAAAGTTAAATTTATCGCCAAAGTTAAGTTATCCGAAATATAATGGCCCAAAAGGGACCTTTGTCACTCAGCTGTCATATTATTTGCTTTTGATGGACAGCCTCGTCTATTACGGGTCTTTACAGATATAGTTTATCAGAGTAATTGATATTTTAATGGATCTACAAGTGACACGTCATATTAATTAATATGTTTGGTTTAATTTAGCAATAGTGCTTTTCTTCTGGGACTACTTCTAACTTCAGTATAATTCCGTGGGAAACCATCACAAGGTTATCTTTAAGTTAGCGGGTTTTTTTCTATCTGAGAAAAAGATTTAATTAGGATAACCTTAAGCGAATTCATTGAATTCAAATATTTGATTAAAGTTGAGCAACTAAATATTTTATTTATCGAATTAAATTATTTTATTGAGAAATTGATTAAAGTATAATTGCCTGAAATAGAATTAATTTCGAACAAACACGTAATATTACTTTATCACAACTTATATCGACCAAATTCGATAATGATTCAGTCAATTAAATGTGCTTTCACGTAAATATTTAAAAATAATTGTATAAATTAAGTTACACTTGCGTTGTTCTGTCTTCACTTCTTTTACTATAGGTCTGGTATAGCTAAGTTTAGTAAATTATGTCTTACGATATTATGTAGGTTTGCAACAATGATCCATAGGCTCTAGTAACACACTATACATAAGGTTAACATGTAGAGCTAGCACTTTATTCTGCCTTGCACTGAAACTATTTCACTAATTCAAATTGTTTTACCATCTTGCGTCTTCTATTTAAACTTTTGTCCATGCGCAGGATAGCATCGACATTAACTTAGTAGAATTTCTCATAGGTTGCGTGGTTTAAAATATGTCAGTTGAAATAAAAGAATTTTTTCTCACACAAAATATATCTATTTACTTTTGGTATTTCATTTACTCATCTTCACGTCCGTTTTTGTAGCAGCAAACACTTTTTACTTCTACAGCTTAGTATGGTAACTACTTACTGCATTAAAACAGCTATACATTTTTACATCACTAACAGTACATCACTAAACAAACAATAATATATGTATACACTACTGTATTCTTAAACCTTTAAGAATTTATCGTATCTACGAACTTGAGACTGCTTTTTACAATAGATAAACAGGACTCGTGTCGTGATAATAACTACGTTATTCTACCTTCGGGCATTCGCCGCGAATTGACCACGTTATTTCAACAGATAAACGGATTTTGAGTTAGGGTATAATAATCACATTAGTTACACCTTCGGGATACAATACCGCGAATTTTCCAAACTATTTCATGGCTTGAATACCATAAAATCAACTAAAACCGCGCAAAATGCCGCAAGGAGACCGTGTGCTTTCCACGACCACTAATACAGATCTCTCTTGTCCGCCCGAAAAGCTAAAACACGTCAAGTCTTACTTGCGATATATCATCCGTCTTTCTCGTACACAGTAACATTATGTCATGCTGTTAAAAACCCTGCGCTCAGTCACGTAGGCTTATTCTGCCTTCAGCGACGCTAGATGCTTGCTTTCTGGGAATTTAGTCTGGGCGTTGAAGACGGCGTATTCTAAGAATTTAGTCTAAACAGCAACGTTGCCGTACTCTTCTATGTTTTGATTTGATACTTGTCTAAGTATATTAAATTATGCAACTAGATAACTGGGCCTTTCTCCAACAGTTACTCTTATAGCAAAAACTACGTCTCTTAGAACTTCATTCTGAAAGCGCTGAATTATTCCAATGTTGCTCTGATGGTACACCTTCACAGCTTACCATATCGTGCCTAAACCCAAGAAGAACAACCAACGAGAAGCGACAAAATCCGTCTTCAGCTTTGATATTGTGGGGACCAAATTATACGTCCTTCACCTTGAAATATTGACAGTACGCCGATTTATTACACTGAAAAAAGTACTAAAGCGATGAAGTACGTGGTTTACCCTGAAATAAAATGATTTTGACTAGTAAGAAGTACTTTTTTCGTATATAAAATGAGTTTCATGTAATTGGCTGTTCAGCAAATTTTGTAAAATCAAAACAGAAATGAAACAAAATAAAGAATAAATATTTTTCAATTTTTTATTGAGTTAAGTTAATCCTAAAACTAAAATAACCAATTTTATGTCTAGGTCTGTTGACCCCCTAATGTGCGTTATAAATAAGGGTTCCAATTTTAAATAAAAATGACGGGGGAATTCCTTAAAACTATTTAGTCATTCAAAAGGTTTATGATTTTTTATAATGCATCTATTAGTACTTACTTTCAGCTTATTTCACCTGATCTACCCCGAGAAATATAGTATTATTCAATAAGAAGCACTTTAGGAACACATATTTCCAAAAAATACAAGAAAATCTCAAAAGGAAAATAAAAACAGTTTTTTAGGTTAGGCTTCTTTTTCGTTTCTGTCGCCTAACCTCAAACATACGTCCTTGTTTTTATAATTTTGATGGCAACTTGACTTGAAAAACATAATAAACTATGGTAGGTCTTTCCCCTATTTGAACGGCTAAAACACGACCGGCATAAACTTATGACAGTTGGCCGGCTTACGCCCCACTACACTGTTTTCGCCAGATGCTTGGTTGTTCTTCTCGGTCTAAACACCTTCCCAGTCGTCTAAAAATCATTTATACACTACACATACTTATACACTATGCGGCAGGAACCAAACTTGTGCAACACATAAATTGCGCGGCCGCGCGACATCTCACCGACTTATTAGCGAATGTGGACGAGTAAGCATCATAAAACTTTTATTCATCACTTCGGCAAACACATCTTTAATATGGTAATTTAATTATAATTTTGGCAACTGTAAAGAGAGGAATTGCACTGGGAATGAAAGTTTAATAATATTATTTTTGCATTTAATGTTTAAAGGAATTAATATTTCATTCTAATAATAAAAGAAATTCCGTTTAAGTTAAGAAAATATTCGGCAATTAACTAAAAACTAAATTTTTTCGAGTAATATCGTTCCTGCAATATATTTCACTTGATGGAATATAGGCTGTATTGTCTTAATTAACAAAAAATCAATTAAACGTTTTAATTCGCACAAGAAAACGTTGTTTCTCAGTATATAGTTAGGAATCATGTACCTATCAATGTTTCTATCCCAACGGGTTGTTTTTATGGCACTCTGCGAGCGGTGTTTCTTTAGTTGGCAAGGCCCTGTAAGACGTCCTGTTGCCAATTTGAGGCTTATCCTGCTTAATTGCAGCAGCAAGGTTATTAGTTTTCTTTTGCTGGCCTCCCTATTTGCTAAGCAACAGTTGTGCCACTACTTTTTGACCAAGCTGTATATCATTAGACATTATATTTTTCGGATTATTTTGTTAGAGCACATGGAACAATATACATCATTCGAAATTCTTGACCAATAGTATTTTAATGTTTACATCGTAATTCTGGAATTCCTGACCTGTGCCAGTATTCATTGTTGAAACCTTTTTGTAAGTAATGGGCACTCTGGCACTTTCGGAAACTACTCCGAGCGTTCTGCCCCTTTTTCGGACCTTGCTGATTTATTCTTTTTACTGCAGCCGGACCGCTACACTGCGAAACTGATACAAACTTTGATGCGATTGATTTATGGTGACATCGACATGGTGGAACTGTATAAGATAAAATAAAAGGATATTTCAGATTATTTTATTTTCTGCAGATTTATCGACGATTCTTTAGGTAAGAAAGTATATTTCATTATTATTTTACAAGCTTTTCTGCTCTAGCGATGCCACTTGATCAGGATTGCATTTCTTTAAATGCTTTACATTAACATTTTTATCAGAATGAAATAATTAAATAATTTTGGTTTATATCGCCGCGGTATATATTATGTGAGATATTAAAAATTATCTTGATCAAAAGCGATCACAAAATGAAAAAAGACTGTCTCTTATCCAAAGAACAATAAAGCTTAGAGAAATGTCGCGACAATGTTAAATTTTCAAAAAGTGTTTTCTTTTTTCTTGGGCATTAGGTCCCTTGATAAATCAATCAAGAATTAAAATTAAACCATGTAAGTCTCGAAAGTTCTTTAATTCTAATTAAAATTACGTTTCGGCCGTAGCGTGGGCCTTCATCAGATTTTGAACATATTGATATGAAAGATTGTCGTCATCACACAAACAAGTTGGACAATTACATGTACGTCACAACATTTAGTTTGAAATTACGGAAGTTAAAACTTTATACACTTAAGCGTGGCCATGCTGTTATCAACTGACACTTATCAGCCATATACATATACACTTAAACATGGCCACGCTTAAGTGTATAAAGTTTTAACTTCCGTAATTTTAAACTAAATGTTGTGACGTACATGTAATTGTCCAACTTGTTTGTGTGATGACGACAATCTTTCATATCAATATGTTCAAAATCTGATGAAGGCCCACGCTACGGCCGAAACGTAATTTTAATTAGAATTAAAGAACTTTCGAGATTTACATGGTTTCATTTTAATTCTTGATTAATTTATCAAGGGACCTAATACCCAAGAAAAAAGAAAACACTTTTAAAATTTAACAGAAGGTCCAAGAATTTAAATATAAAAATTTTCAAAAAATAGGCCATCTATGAGCCGCCTGTCGGACTAATTCGGTCGGTTATCAATGTCATGGTCGCATTATCGGTATTATACAGTGTGTATCAGCCAAATGGAATAAATTCGATAATAAATACATAAGGGTGTGTCCGAAAAAACGCTTGGATTGTTATTTCTAGTTGCGCATTTTTTTCAATAAAAACTTTTTATACAGGGTGTGTCATGTAACAGTGGCCAATACTAACTTTCTTAGTTTAAATGCAACACCCTATATATTATTCAATTTTTGGATTCTTCAGAAAATTTTAGACATATTTTATATACAATATCCTATACCTATCTTCAACTGTTTCGGAAATATTAAGTGTTTTCAGATTTATTGCAAAAATCAAGAACACACTAAAAAACTAATAAGTAATACTGTTTATTTCTCGATAATGTAAAAAACAAAAAAAAACATTAATGTAGGAGATTAGTTAGTTAGTTAGTTAGTTAGACGTTATTTATAAAAAAAAAATATGTTTTTAAAGAAAAAAATAATACATTCCTGTATATAAACATTGCAGTTATGGTCAGGATTTTAAATTCTTTAAATTTTCCCCGACATGACTCTCTATAAATTTCTGAGGGTACGTATCTGCCCAGTTGGGTACGATTTTCGCAACCGTGCCCTACATATTTTCGGTAGTTTCTTGACGTATAGTCTTTTAATGTTACTGGTAAACAATAAGCTCTACAGTCGAGGATAGAAATGAAATTCTAGTTGTTGGGGAGACATGCATATGCATTTCAAGATTAATTAACATTATTCAAACTCATAATATTGCTTAATAATTAGACCAAAACCATAATCGCATTTCAGTGAAAAGTTAATAATGATCGGCAACGCCGTATTTGGGTTATGTTTTACTGTTCTAAAGAAATAAATAAAACTCATCTTTTAACATATTATGAAAACTTAACTGCAAATTTACGTCGCATTAAATAATCCTTTCGGTAAAATAATACAATAGAAAACCCTTCATAACAAAACAGCTTGTTTACATTTTTATAGAACCTTAAATTGCGTTTGGCTGGAAAGCAGTGGATATATGATTTCGGTTCGATTGACGGGCGGTGAACATTAGTTTTCGGTAAGGCTTTTTCAACTATGATAAAAGGCGGCCGCCGGGCGTTGGAGATGTTGCGTACGTGCTAGACAGGTCAGTTGTTCTGGGTGCGGTATGAAGAGTGATTAAGGGGATGCGGTGTTGCAAATAGTTCTTGCGTGGGAAAGGTAATCAACAAAGCAAATGATTTCATTATCAGTTAGTAGCTTTTATACTTCACTCCGTGACGGAACGTCTTCTCCTCACGTATTTTCGGGCCATCAGCGCCAAGTGTTTTCAAAGAGTGAGTACGTTTTAAGATTCTGTCCGTGGTGGAACGTCTCCTCGCAGCGGAGTGCTCCAAGTGTTTCTAAACAGTTAGTCGAGTTACAGATTATTTTCGTGGTGAAACTTCTTCTTCCCACGGAACAACCTTTCGCAAAATTGGTTGAAGTAAAAGTATAATAGTTTGTTACGGGTTACACAAACCCCCTTAAGTGTGATTAGTCAATGTGGTCATTGATTAGTTAATCGATGCCAAGTCGTGTGAAGTAGTAGTATGATGCCATAAATTATTAAACACCTGACATTATCTGTTCAAATGGCAAAGTTTGGTAAAATAAAAAAATGCTTTTGTGCAAAAAAGTGTTTTCTTGAGAGTGAAAGGAGAAAAAAAAATTAGTGAATTTAAAACCCAGGCTTTGTACACTAGTAATATAAGTTCCTCGATTAGGGCCGAAGAAGCATTAACCCGAACTCTATCCCATACGCATTTAGAATTTACTGCAACTTTTTAAATGAACAATACCCAATTTTAACGATGTTTATTTTTGTGCTATTACAGCCCCTTCTTTATTCATATGGTTATTAGAAAGTAAAACGGGTTGCCGTTTTCATCCCCCATTAAAGAAAGTTCATGCATAAGCACACCTACTTAACTGTCATAACGCAAAATCCCCTTGAATCCACGAACGCGTATTATTATATTAAACATTCATATCGCAACGACAAAAAGTACACAAAGCAAACGCTGCAAAAACTCGCGTATAAATCCCGACAGTCAATTTGCATTCGTATGCATAATTTTGAGATGTGTTTTAAAGGGACGCGCCCAGTCGGAAACGGAAGCCGGGAATAACGTGACGCACGAATATATATATAGGGACTTTTTATATTTACATTTCATATGTTGGTAATATTATGGCTATACGGGCTATCCGGTAAGTGTAGGGCAATATTTCGCCAGCCTACAAGGAAGGTAAAAATAATACTATACTCTGTTGCTTAATGCGAGAGAGTAATAAAATGTAAAATTTTCACTGACATTGCATTGTAAATTTCAGGAAAATTGTAATGATTGTTTTTAAAAATTCCGTATTTTGGATATTTAAGACCTACACACCCCGAATTGGTCCTAAATTAGGGTCACCCTAATTTGCATACAATCGAAAGACTAACTTTGATAGATAGAGACATATAAGCCGTTCTATCTAAGACGTACCGTTAGAAAGCTAAAAACTGTCAAAATTCAAAAATGTCATTTTTCAAAAGTCGATATCTCGGAAACTATTAGGTTCAGACTTATAATGCATTTCATAGAAAATAATTGTAACTTTATGCAAGATCCGAAAATATTCTAAGATATAGGGTGTCCCATTTAAAAAAATGTAACTTTATGACACCCTACTTTTTGGGCGCACCCTGTATAATTCAAAGTATTTTTAAAATGTGGCAGATATCCAACTATACCTTAATACAAAAGCTTATTATCGACAAATCTTATCTTTAAGGCATAAAATTACTCCGCACAATCGTTGACTCACCCGGTACAGCCCAATCTCGAAAACCGTAAGAGATACGAAGTCGGTTAAATGGAGGTAAAGTTGCGCATTTACGTGCCTAATAATATACCGTTTAGAAAGTTTTAAGATTCCGAGTAGTTCCGGAGATATCCGGAAAAAAACAAAATTTTGAAAAATCGTTTAATTTTTTTCCTGGGTTTTTTTGAGGACAAATTCTAAAGTAAATTGCACTTTTACAGTGCCACTCTATCTAACAGCGTTAATTGTTTTGAGGCCATTATCAACTTTTTTTTTTAAATATGGTATAAATATTCGAGTAAGTAGCACCGTCTCGTTGACAATTTTTTATTATTATTTATTATTTTTCATCCAATCCCCAAACCTTTATTATTCCTTATCATAGGCGTCTTTAGACTTCTTTGGGACAAGATTATCCAAAGCTTGGGCAGCATTCACAGCAAGTCTATCCGGAATCAACGGAAAATCCATTATTTTTGAACTTTTTGAAGATTGGTTTAAACATAAACTCCTTAAAAATATACCTGAAAATAGCGTCATTGTAATGGACAATGCTAGTTATCATAGTCGGCAAGCAAAAATCATTCCTAATTCTAATAATACAAAAGCAGAAATTCAAAATTTTATGATTGAAAATGATTTATATTTTGAAGAAATTTACAAAAAACGAGAACTGCTAGAAGTATTAAAAGCTTTTAAAATAAATAAGGAATACAAGTGTGACAAGCTTGCAGCAGAAAATGGACATACAGTGTTGCGTCTTCCTCCATACTATTGTATATTCAATCGTATTGAGCTAATATGACACCAATTAAAATCCAATATTAGGAGAAATAATATTTCTCCTACATTAAATGCATCTGTAGTAGAATTAATTTAAAACGAAGTAAGAAAAATTTCTGCAGACAGCTGGAAAAACTGTGTACAGCATGTACTTAAGGTGGAAAATTCTTACAATTGTATGATTACAAATGTTCAATCCTTAATTATAAGTTTAGGCTTAGGTAAAGATAGTGATAGTGATACAGAGTTAAATTTTGAATAAATTGTCAATAGTTTTCAAGAATTTAATTATTTTTATTGTACTTGTTATCCTAATAGTTATACTTTGAAATTATATTATTTTCAATTATCATTAATTGTTATCATTATTTAACATTTATTATAGGAACCTAAAACTAAAAATACCTGTCTATTTATTTTAAATTATAAAAATAAATCATGTGGTGTAGGTAAATTTTCAAGCCGACCCTGATCCCATTTATTCAACTTTGAAAAGGTTGAGGCGTATACAATAGAATTTAATCATGCAGGTAGATTATTTATGGCAGTAAGAGTCAACGGTATAATTCTGCAAATATTATACCTCGGGCATTACTTGATGTCTATACCCTCGGGCAACTTACAAACCCTCGGGCCAAAGGCCCTCGGCTTTGTAAGATTGTTGCCCTCGGAGGCATAAACATCTTTATAATGCCCTTAATATATATATAACTATATTGACCGTCAATTTATAAAAGCACAATAATTACTAACCTATTATTTCATTGTAATGGATACTTTATGCACATTAAGTAATTTTAATTTATTAATAGGATCAGCTATTGCAAAAGCATCCAGCGC
Organism: Polydrusus tereticollis; assembly: GCA_963920685.1. NCBI lineage: Eukaryota > Metazoa > Arthropoda > Insecta > Coleoptera > Curculionidae > Polydrusus > Polydrusus tereticollis. The sequence continues at coordinate 17,591,619 of OY987330.1, forward strand.
ATCATTTTCTAGTTAGTTTATATTTTAACTTAGTTGTTGAAATAATTAATAAGCATAAGCGATATATTCTGCTGACCATCGAAACAACGGAACCAGGTCAGAAATGGGTTTATTGTAATTAATGTACCTAATTAGAGGATAATAAAACACTTATAAGGAGTTAGAGACATTAGCAATCAAAAAAGCTTTAAAAAATCGACGTAATGTTGTTAACAATCAAATTGAAATACCTTCAGGTGCTAATATAATACTTAATAGCCTAATTACTTAAGATAAATATACAATAAACGCTGTCTATAATTACCAACGAAAAAACCCATAATTATTATACACAGTATAATTTTCCTACTTTTATTACTTAGATGTAAATACCTCTATAATCACACCTATAATTTAGTTGTACCTTTGGCCAATACCTGTAAATTAAGGACCAAAATAACCTTTCTCGTCTGTCAATTTTTATTTTATTGACATGTAGAATTTTTAACTGTCTTACAATGCCTTTGATAATGACCCGCAAGGGTTGAAACACGTGTCAGGAAACTGAAATATATTGTGAAATATAACAAGTACTACTTTAATTTCCTCTACTATGGAATATCCATTTCACCAAGCATGTAGCCCATCACATATCAATTACTTATAAGGAGGTTTTCCCTTCATATGTTCGAACCACCCTACCAGGCTACGACCATCACCTGGCGATCCCGACATCACAACATACTGATCATTATTACTACTTATTATAGACAAATAAACCGTAGAACTAACATAAGCTTAAGAATTTATGTAGCTTTTTTCAGAACGAAAATCCTGGGGATGTTTTGCTAAGACCCATAAAAGCGCTTTATATTTTAATTTTTCTAAGTAAGAAATTAAAGCTTCATAAACCGAGACAAAGAACTGCACTGGCCATAAAAAACTTTATTTTGTAAAACGTTTAGAGTCTTTTATTTACAGTGGGAAGCGATTTCTTTTACGTTCCCTGATAGGTGGCTGTTTATTTAATAATAAAAAAGAAAGTACTAAATAAAACGAAGTGGTTTAAAGGTTTCAAGATTCTCATTTACCAGTTATTTGGGGGAGGTCACAATAACCCTATAATTTGTCATAGAAAAAAAATCGTAAAGTGCCCCTTGACGGCGTTCCAGAGCCCCAAGGGGGGATAATTTTATTGAAACAAATGTAGACTACCTAAGAGGAGTGGCCAGAGTATTTAAAGAATTGGTTTTCAGCTCTGTAAAGTGACACCTGTCAATATTTTGGCCCAACGAGTGTGGTGGCTGATGATGTAAAACATCTACTGTAGTATGATTTTATGAGTCTTTATGGCGTACATTATTTTTCATCTATCAATTATTTACTTATAATACCTTAGAAACGGTTGCTATAATAGTATATTAACCCAGGTTTAGACAGCCATCATTATTGCCCGAGCGGCACGAGGAGCGGAGCGACGAGGGATTTAAGACGCGAGGGCTATAAGCTGTCTAATCCGTGGTTAATATAATATTTTTTCTACTACTACAAACTTTTATAAGACATTTATCTCTATAGTAGGTATTAATTTTTATAGAAAATTATGGGTAGGTATAAGTATATTTTTTAATCAAGTTACCTGCGCTTTGGAATTGGCAAAATATTTTGTTGTTTTGTCAGGTGGCTTTGTTAATGTCAATTTTTGTTCATTTATGTCATCAGATTTCACGAGTTTGTTTTTATAGTGTTCTTTACTAATGTTTTCATTTTATTTTCCTTTGATCCTGAGATTAGGTTAGGTTCTGTTAGGAATGGTAAGTTATTCGCCGATATATCAAAGTGTCGATATTTTTCTAAAGCATTTATTAAAGTGACAAAGTCCGTTTTTAATTAATTTATTTTGACATTACTGATTTTAAGCTTTATTACGACCCGACTCTGTACTCCTAATGAATATGTCGAATTATTGTCTCTTAAACCCTATATTTGTTATTGATTGTATCGATATTTTACAATATCAAGCATCTCTAATAATCTAATATGTATTGATAATTATCTGGTTGCCTAACCACAAGAACTCACCTTTCAGGTTATTCATGTTTATGAATTCATGTTGTAGAATCAAAAAATCAAGTTACCTGCGTTCAAATAGATTCTTGAAGATCGGTCAATAATGGATTTGAATGCCTTATTATCGACCATGGTCAACAATAACTTATAAGGTAGAGAAAAACGATTTATAACGTTAACAATCGGTCAATAATGGCGATGTTATAGGTTAGTAGTGGAAAACATCATTATAATATCATAGGAAATATTAACAAGCGATAAACTTCATAATGCCCGGTGATTTTCGTTATGCCCGGTAATTAGGATTAAAGAAGATATAGAACAGAATTTGTATTTATTTTTAACAATTTTTTTACATAATACTATTCTGTTTTTCCTATGTTAAATGTACAATTTTTGAATTTTCTTGAGAATGAAGCTGGACCAACTATGAAATTTTGCGACTCGATTGCTGAGTTTCTCGATGTGCATGCGGATTCCTGCTCCATTTCAACATTAATTAACATATTTTCTTTTTCGGTAACAGAGCTAGCTATCATTTTTGCTATTCGGTTTTTCGACGTGATGCGTTCCTCTACGCTACGCTAGTACTCTTCCACTTTCCGTGTAGCTTAAGGGTTGCAAGGGAAGCACCACCCTTGATAAAAAGTGTGGACGAGGTCCGACGTAGGCAATGTTCTGTATATTCCTTGGCGTTTTCTAAATTAAGAAATTTTGCTATGATTGAAGGAACACGTCCTAGTGTATTTTTACCCACAGGCATAGCTATGCATTTACCATTTCGGTATGTAAAGAAAAATCTGTGTTCCTTAATTCCTTTTGGCCTTAATGCAAGGTACTGTCTAACCAATTTTAAGGCATCTGCTTGGTCTCCTTTGGCGTAGCAGTTTTAGTTTCTGGTATCTTGACAATCAATGGTCATTTTTACCATCTCATCCCGTCTTAGGCCGCCAAAAACTCCCATTAGGAGTACCACTTTATGCAGCAGGCAGGTATCATTCGGCGCATTTTTGATAAAAGTTAAAACTTGTTCACCTTCCAAACCTTTGACTTTTTAGGAAGATATCCCTTTGATTTAACTTTTAAAAATGCTATAATTGACAATATTTTGAAATATTAATGTTTTTCTTTACTATAAGTTCAGACTTCACCTGGGATTCCTGTGAATATTTTATACAAAGGCTATTTGGGGTATATTTTGTTATTACCAATGAGCAGGAGGGTTACATAGCAATTCCTGAAAGTAAGCCATCATTACTGTTTCAGTAATCGCCGTAGTTTGGTTTCTTACTTTCCATTGTAGAAAATTTTCATACTCTTTGTCATGCAAGGCTTTAGACTTGTCCGGTAATAAGTTTTTCTTAGCTCTTTCAGCATGTTCTAAAATATTTTGTGGAATTTCCATATTTTCGTTTATAAAACGTAAAAGACGCTTAAAATAAACAACTCTTAGCAACCGTCAAACTTATTCTATGACAACCGATCAAAGCTCACTAAATACTAACAATTGGCGAGAATACCGGAAAATCTGTATAGGAGTTTAACATGTGAAGGGTTATAAGAATAATAATAAGATAATACTTGGACGACTAACGGTAAATATAACGTAAAGCGACATCTGGTGACGATTGTCTAAATCCCCCAGGCAAATCCTCGGTGTTGCCACATCGCGTGGGTTAGATGGCAACCCGAAATACATCGTGTTGCCTGCTGACAGACGATACTATCATAGAGGAAGTTAAAACATTTTTGTCTTCACCCAACATAATATGAATAAGCCTAAGAAATATTCATAAGGTAACAACAAACGCTGTTTCGTATGACAAAAGCGTATGCAATTTTAAATGTTTGGAACATGATTGTAACAATAATTAATTTCAGCAGACCAATGGACTGACTTTACTGGCTCACAATTTAATATTTGAGATGTCAAAACTTCGGTCCAGGAGGACCAATCCCATTACATATTTATATTTGAATTGAATACACGGTCACTCAATCATCTGCAAGACAACTTATTGTCAATACTTCTTATTCAGTTAGAAAGTAGCTAAGTGTTTTTGTTTTTTTATACTAATACTCTGAGACTTTGATATTGTTATATTATAAAAGAATATACAGTTTCTTATAGTAAACAATTCATTATCAATAAAAATATTTCTCCAAATAGATATATTATGCTGGATAACAACTGTAAGGTGTTAAGAAGACCATAATATCAACAATATTGTTTAAAAATATATTCCATTAAATTGGTTTTGGCCCTTTTACCTGGTTAAAGGGTTAGTGGTAAAGTTTATATCAAGTAATTTCAAATAAAAAAATAAAGGTACAAGGTAGATATATAGGTATAGGTACCTATATCTATTTTTAATGTAGCAAAGTAGATAATGTACAACTTGAACACCAGTTATAGAGTTAAATTTTTGTACTACAGTTTTGCTTGTAGTTTTACAATATTGTATCTTTAATATACAATATTTTATATTTTGATTTTTTAAAGACCATCTACCCTCTATCATCACCTAACCAGTTAAACTATAAATAATGCATTCAAAATTACTATATTTTTGCTATAACATGAGAGATTTATAATTCAGCGCACTATTCTGTATAAATAAACTAGCATTATTGTCATTAACATCGATTCTGACTAAAAGTCAATAGAAAGGAATACATTTCAAAGAAAATTTCTTTTCCCGCGCCTAACGTAGAACATGCGCAGTGGCCAAGTTTTATACAATAACTTGGCAACACCGAGGATTGGCCTGAGGGATTTAAACAATCGTCATAAAAAGACTCGCCCGTGAAGCTTGTAAAAGGATACGGATACTTTCAAGACAGCAACGTCTGTCATGTTTGCTTGTTCGACAGCGGGGACGTTACTGCCAGTCTAAAAGGCTGATCACCTGTGGTCTACTTTTGAAAAAGATGATGTTTTTTGGGTTAACTTTTCTGAATGAGTTGCAGATAACTTGTCAAGCATCCACACTATGGTTAAGGTATTCAATATTGAAAGCAATGCTTAAGCTAAGAAGAATGTCGACATGAGCAGGCATTTCAAGCTGATCGCTTTTCCGAAAAAAAAGTGGTTGGCACAATATTAGGATAGCAGAAGCATGTAGGCGAGAAGAATTGACAAATTTGTTAATCAAAAACGTTCAAGAGGAAAAGTTTATGATTTTGATCAAAATACCTGACAATTGAAAGCACACCAGTAGAAATTTTGTGATTACTGGAGAAAGAAACTTAAATTATGTAATTATGTAAAATATGCTTTATTACGACCTCAACATACCCCTCACCAAAGATATTTCGACCGGTATCGTAAGAAGAATGCAGTATTCAGTGAAAAGTAATCGAACGTTTTTAAATCTTCCGAATCCTGAGCAGTATACTGGACACTGCTATATACTAAATCGATTTCCTACACTACTTGTTGGGAAGGTAGCTATTTTGCACCCGTTTCGACAATATCTACTTCCAACAGCAGTTATTTTTCGAAATCAAAACTTACTGTTCCTAATAGCTCTCACTACCGGATCTTGAAATGATACCAAGGATACTCTGTTTTGTTAGGCTGTTAGCACTGAAATTACCAAATAATTTCCCACACTGCCGCTTACGCCGGCAATAAAAAAGTCTCAACTGTAATGCGGCCTTAAGAAATCCTTGCTCGGTGTACTAGTGAGTAGTGACGTCACATATAAAAACATCATGGCGTTTCACTACATAATGTGACATATAGATTAAAAGTCGCACTTTTTAAAACTTAGTATTGTATATTTATATTAATAAAATCCAATATGTGCAGATTTCCCAAAGTACTGTATTTTCAGTATTTTACATTTAGTGTCAAATACCCTATTTACAACACGGCTTTTTCCAGTAGTAGTAGGAGAAGCCTTATTTAGCCACAATTATTTCCACTAGAGAAAATAATAAAACCAATACAAACCGGAGTGCTTCTAAAGGAAATATTGCTTAGTCTACTATTTACAGGCAAGCAGTGAGCCCGCTCTTTTCCCATTAAACACACAAACAATTTGTTTGGATAGTCAGAAGCAAATGTTGCGGGGGAACGAAAGGGACGCATAAAGGCCGCGGTTCGGTAATAATGGCAACTTGATAGAGCCATTGTGGTCACACAATGGGGCATCGTGAATGACACTACCAGCCTGACCCCGGGGACAAAAAAGTTTGTAGCTTTAGGTTCTTGTTAGGTTATGCGGGTGAAGTTTGGGTCGGTCGGCGGACACAATTAAAGTTCATTTTTATCTTTTTATCTTGTTTCGAAAAAGTTTAAAGCAAATGCTACCGCGAAATTTTCAAACGGTTTGTGCTTTGAGCAACTTTTTTTTTATTTCACAAGTTATGTTTTCTGGGGGTCTTTCAAAACCGCGTGCATTGCGTGGCCAAATAAGAACTATAGTGTTTCTCAAGTTCATCAAAAAGAGGTGAACGAGTTACGATTTTGCATGCTGGATCTAAAGACGGATGAATTCCAAATGGACTTTCTCTGTCTGCAAAAAACATTAAAGACTCTTCTTTGGATTACCATGAGGACATCACTGCTGATTTATTTGATGATTGGCTTAAAAACAAGCTAATTCCAAATATACCTTCGAATAGCGTAATTGTAATGGACAATGCAAGCTACCATAGTAGGCAGTTGACAAAGACTCCCTCCAAATGACACAAAAGCAACAATCCAAAACTACATGTATTATAATGACATTTATTTTCAGGAAGATTACACCAAAAGGCAAATAATTGAGGTTTTACAAAGTTTAAAACTACAAAAGGAATACTTTTGTGATAATTATGCAAAAAATCTAGGGCATACAGTTTTAAGGCTTCCACCATATCATTGTATATTTAATCCCATCGAACATGTTTAACACCAACTGAAATCTGCCATTCGTCGTAACAATGTTTGCCCTACTATTAACTCCAGTGTACTTAAGCTTATAGAAACTGAAGCTTTTAACATCTCTTCACAAAGTTGGGCAAATTCTGTTACACATGTTGAAAAAGTGGAAAAATCCTATATCCATATAAACAATATAGCACAAATAATAATTAGAACAGATGATGATAGCGATAGTGATATTGATATATTAATCGAATAATTATTATAAGTACCGAATAATTTGTATATTTTTGTAATCATAAATATAGTTTTTAATAATAAAGTAACTTGTAGTTTCACATTTAAACAAAAATAAAATATTATTTATTGTCTTACTTATTTTTATTACAAACCATAATTAAATTCTAAGCAAAATACGGACCTGTTCGGCCATATTTCAATTCTTCAGCTGACCCGGGTCTTTCCTAATACGGATCAGTTAGTCACTTTCTTATATCTCTGAACAGACTTTACCACTGAATTTGTTTATAACAATAATCTATACCTTTATATTTTTTTACTTTTTTATCGCAGAGGACTTAAAAATTATTTAGTACGTTTTAATTTTTATAAAGAAAAAATTATTCTCAATTTTTTTCCAAATTTACGGGCAAAAGATATTTCCGGAAATTTTCCTTCCCTAGTCGCTATATACCCACAGGTTGGGAGCCACCGATCCAAATATTTTGATGTTCAAAGGTTTTTATAATTTCTTCTACATAAAAAGACAGCATAAAGAAAGAAAAAAATAAAGTAATAAACCAAAAAGTTTGATAACTAAGCCGTATAAAAAAAACTTCAACCAGAGTAATTCGCCGTAAGTCCACATGCTTCGCAGCAAATAAAATTTTAGAGTCACCCGAAAGCTTCCAAGATAAAAACATTTATGCAGATGACGTCATAAAAACACAAAAATGGTTTTTATGTTGGGGCTACTGAAATACATCCTGTACGCACATTAAGGTCCCGCAGAAAATTACACAAAGCAGACAATGCGTTTATGCTGCGCCCTCTGTTTGCTAATTGCGTCATATATCCCTCAGAATTATATCTACATCTGGTAAATTAAAGCACTCTTACCATTGTTTCGTGCGGTTAACAGCGACAGGCAGACAACTTTGACTCTATCTCGACATTATCATCTCTTTTTGCATGTGTATCTGCCGGTTTTAATTTTTACCGGATACGAGCACCATATGCAAGGGGTTGGTGTTATGTGTTTTGATAAAAATATAAATTACTATAATATGTATACTGCTGTTTTTATATTTATTTTTCTTATTGTAGTAAAAGATAATTTAGATTTAACAGCAAAAAATATCTGTAAAAAAATAAAGATTCCAAACTCAACATCCTCGAAAATTATACGGCATTATATAATAGAATGGCTTTTTATTTTATTTATTCTGTACACAAATATAGAAACAATAAAAAAAAAACTAACCATATTCATACAGATACAATAAAACTATACTAAAAAAACTTAAGCTGGATTACAATAATATGAAAACTCTTCTCGTGATATTTTGTTTTAAGATAAGTCCTGCAATTTTTGGTTTTACTAACTCTTTACCTAAATATTTCTTATTGTTGGGGAAACATGCATATGCATTTCAAGACTGATTAACATAATTCAAACTCCTAATATTGCTTAATAATTATTATTAGATCGGCAACGCTGCATTTGGGTTATGTTCTACTGTTTTAAAGAAGTAAATAAAACTCATCTTTTAAAATATTATAGAAACTTAACTGCAAATTTACGTCGCATTTAATAATCCTTTCGGTAAAATAATACAATAGAAAACCCTTCATAACATTATTCATTAAGTGTGATTAGTCAATGTGGCCATTGATTAGTTAATCGATAATGAGTTATGTGAAGTAGTAGTATGGTTTCACAAATTATGTAAACACCTGACATTATCTGTTCCAATGGCATAGTTTGGTAGAATAAAGGAATGCTTTTGTGAAGAAAAGTGTTTTCTTGAGAGTCAAAGTAGAAAAAAGAATCAGTGAATCACCCTATAGAGAAATAGTATTTCTTTGTTGCTGAGAGTGGGATTTTAAAACCTAGGCTCGCACACTTATCATATATTTTAGGTATACAGTATATTGTACTGTTTGTAAGTTTATGTTGGGTTTAATTTTTCGTATACGCTGTTAAAACGAATTTAGGTTTCTATAGGTATTTGTCTTTTTGTTATGGGTTTCTTCCAAGAATTATTTTTTATCAATACGTAATTTAAGGCTTAAGATAATTTAAAGAACGAAACGAAGATGTTACGCACGCCTATGATGCTTCCACCATCGGATGATAGCGACTCTTTATATGCATTTTACCTCCTCAGGAGTTGTAGCTTGTAGCTCTAAGATCGTTTGACAAACTTTACGCTACTCAAAGGTACATCGGCAAGTAGTTAATAAGAATGTTGCGCCTGAAAAAACAACACATGTCGGTGGTGACTTATCAAATGCTACAGCGATGTGGTCTTAAATGATGTTGATAGAGAGGCCAAAGGTACTATTTGTTACAAGTTAAACTCATCATCTAAATCGAAAAGGTATTTAAATTAAGAAAATTCATTAATAAATAACGTAGTCCTAAATGGAATATCCAATAATGTCTTAAGACGATTGTGCTTAGTGCTTAGCTATCTAATCCACTTTATTTTATACGAGAAGGCTAATGGTAGACACAAAACGAACTGTCTTACTTAACTTATACCGCTAAATGTAATTTTCAGTAATGAAAGCTCATATATCAAATTCATCTTATTTGATTTCTACATAGAACGCCTGAGCTTCCCGAGCCGAAAGGAAAGATAAAAAGGTTTTGGATGAGAGCCCAGACACGAAAGTAAAATAAAAATAATGTGTATCAGTTAATTTAACTTCTTTCTCTGGGATAACAGCTATTATTTTAGATTAGGGAAGAACTTTGTTAGCCGTATTTGAGCGAGAAGTATTTTCATTCTTTCTAAAAGTCAACAAGAAAAATGTTGAAAACACTTAAACAATATCATATTAAGTATCAAGAACGGTAGGAATGATTTACTGGTTGAAAACAATATCCAAAATTTTCTTCAGATAAGTAAATCTTTATCATACGTGATGCTTATCCTTCTGATTGGCTGCTCTTTGAAATTCTCTAAATTAATGAATATGTCAACGTTAACTTTATCATTGATATGTATTGGTTTGTACCTGTTTTTTCAAAATTGCTTATAAACATGTCGACAAATCATAATAAGGGTAGGATTGTCAAAGTCAAAATAAAGAAGAACAAAGATCTTCTTTACAAAGCGGATGCTTATTAAAAAAGAGAATAAAACTAACAATAAAATAAAAATAAAAATACCTGTCAGAAGATAAAATATGAGACTAGCACAAAATAAAATAAAGAAAACTGAAATATACATTACTATCGACTATCATCAAAATACTCCTCCAAACTGTAATGAGACCTTGTAGTCAAAACTTTCTTTACCTTCCTCCGAAACTGCGAGTATGGCAACCGTCAGTACTCCATGCTCAAATGGTTATCTTGAGGATTTCATGTAAGGGTACACCGTAGTGGTAAAGTTTTGGCAGCAGTACCGCCCGATTAACGCAGTCGAAAGCATTCAAAAAGTCGCAAAACACCGCCGCAGTCACATCGCTACTATTTAGACGAGTGTAGAGAGTCTCCAAAGCGAAAAGATTGCATCACTAGTGTTTTTAGATTCTTGGAAACCAAATTAATTATTAATTAAACTAAGAAGCCTCGCTTTTACCAGTTCCTCAACCACCTCCGATAGGGTGACAAGAAGCGATATAGAACGAAAGTTAGAAGGATCTTCGCAACTGCCCCCCTTATGCAAAGGGATCACAATTGCTCGTTTCAAGCAGGAAGGAAACTCTCCGGTCCCAAACGAGATGTTAATTGCGTTGGCGAGTGAAAGAGTTTCAAATAGTTTCATGGATTTTTCATCGTACCCAAAAGAATACTTATTCTTAATCTTCGAAGACACATCCCTCAATTCCATTACATCGACGGGGTAGAAGTAGAACGTTCGTCTCACCAAGATAATCCAAAGGATCCTCACCAGATTCTATGTCAGATGTCGCTGTTTCCGCCACAGAACAATAAAAAGCGTTCAGAGTATCCGGTCTTATGTCGACTTGGCCAGAACATGAAGTCTGTTTGCCTCTTAGTTCATTATAGATAGACCAGTTTTATCTTGTTTTATTCCTGGCCTTTGAGAGACGATGTTTATAATGTAACTCCTTGGCATTCTCAATCATTTTCCTGTAAATCCGTCTATATAAATTGAAATAAGACACGAAGAAGTTGTTATCAATATTAAATTTATGAATATAGTGAAGACATCGTACATTTCTAGAGGATATTTTTATTCCAGATGTTATCCACAGCTTACTCTTTTTAGGTTTGATTTTTTAATCGGTTTTTGTTAAAAAGGTTAGTTAGCTCCAGGTCAAATGAACCTAGTTGATCGGGAGACTCTGCAATGCAATCCCACTGTACTGTTGTATATTGTTCTCTAAAGGCTCTAAAATTTTGAGGACTAAATATCCTATCAGTTTTCAGCTCTGTAAGATGACACAAGTCGAAAGTTCCTGACCTCCCTAGCGATGGAAAACGTCTACTCTAATATAGTTTTATGAGATCTATATAAAATATTAAAATTTATAATATCCTAAAATATTTTGTTTACTTAAGATCTCAAAATTTCCAGTAACGAAGACGACTTCTATCCACACTTTCATAGATTCTCAATGACTAGCAACAGTTATACCCAAAATTATATTTTAAATCACCTTCCATAATCCAGTTGTCCTATTTTGATGTCTTGAATCGGATACATAACCATAGCCCAATTCTGATAACATTGCGTGCAGATTCTACCATAGATTTGTTTACGTGTGGAAAGCAATTCCGAAATAAAAGAAAATACTAAACTGACCTAAATATATATCCAGATATGTAGGTGAATTATTTGATAAAATTTTAAAATGAATTCCAATTAAATATTTGATCGTGCTACCAAGGGTATAGAAAAAATTGTTATTGAGTGTAAACGTAAACCCACTTACACAGAAATTTAAAACTATATTAAGGTTAAAACCGATAGAGATTTGGCTGGATGTTGCACAAGCAAGAGCACATAGTTACCCTTAGAACAGAAAGAGATAGTCATTCAACCCATCATTGGCCGATATATGCACGGTTACCCGTCGATCTTATTTATCCTTTTTACAAATTTTGAGAATTTTTAGTATTATACAGGATTGCTCAAGAAGTCGGGGCACACGTCAACTTTATTTTTTTAAATGAAATACCTCAAATTTTATTCGATTTTTGAATTCTACATAAAATTCCGAATATTTTTTATGTAACATACCCTTATTCGATATTCAGCTGTTTTCGATATATCACAATCTAAACAATAATGATGGCATTTTTCATGGAATTAATTAATAGGGAAGAAAATACGGAAACTTATTACCAGTAACCCTGGTAACCAAGCACATTATTGTACTTTTTCGCCCCTGTCATTTTATTTTAAGTGACAGTATTGCCAAAAAAAGTTACGTTGTATTGTTAGAATGACACGTTTTAAGTAAAATGCACTTAAGTGAAAGAGAGCGCATATAAATCCTCATGATGGTTGGCTATGGCGATAGAAAGAGATCTACATTTGAAGTATGTGAACTTTTTAATAATGTTCATCGAGATCGAATTATTTGATAAAATTTTAAAATGAATTCCAATTAAATATTTGATCGTGCTACCAAGGGTATAGAAAAAATTGTTATTGAGTGTAAACGTAAACCCACTTACACAGAAATTTAAAACTATATTAAGGTTAAAACCGATAGAGATTTGGCTGGATGTTGCACAAGCAAGAGCACATAGTTACCCTTAGAACAGAAAGAGATAGTCATTCAACCCATCATTGGCCGATATATGCACGGTTACCCGTCGATCTTATTTATCCTTTTTACAAATTTTGAGAATTTTTAGTATTATACAGGACTGCTCAAGAAGTCGGGGCACACGTCAACTTTATTTTTTTAAATGAAATACCTCAAATTTTATTCGATTTTTGAATTCTACATAAAATTCCGAATATTTTTTATGTAACATACCCTTATTCGATATTCAGCTGTTTTCGATATATCACAATCTAAACAATAATGATGGCATTTTTCATGGAATTAATTAATAGGGAAGAAAATACGGAAACTTATTACCAGTAACCCTGGTAACCAAGCACATTATTGTACTTTTTCGCCCCTGTCATTTTATTTTAAGTGACAGTATTGCCAAAAAAAGTTACGTTGTATTGTTAGAATGACACGTTTTAAGTAAAATGCACTTAAGTGAAAGAGAGCGCATATAAATCCTCATGATGGTTGGCTATGGCGATAGAAAGAGATCTACATTTGAAGTATGTGAACTTTTTAATAATGTTCATCGAGAGCGATCGCCGATATCAAGGTCTACAGTAAGTAAGATAGTTTTAAAATTTACGGAAACTGGATCTGTGCGCAATAATCTAAAAAGTGGCCGTCCCAAAATTTGTGATGAAACTAGGTTAAATGTTTTACTGTCATATCAAGACGATCCCCAATCCAGCACTCGTCAAGTGGGTCGGATTCAAAATATTGGTTATAAATCTTTACAAAATATTCTTCATAAGGAAAAATATCATCCTTACAAAATTTCTCTTGTCCACGAACTAAATGGGGATGATTTCGATCGGCGCCTTCAGTTTTGCGAGAATATGCAAAACATCTTCAATAATGACGGAAATTTCGCGCAGAATATTTTATTTACTGATGAGGCTAGATTCTGCCTTAATGGAACAGTCAACCGACATAATTGGAGGTATTGGTCGACGCAAAATCCTCACTGGATGCAAGAGGCCCATATACAGCACCCACAGAAGCTAAACGTAGGGGCCGGAATTTTACGTAACAGAATACTAGGACTTTTCTTTTTCGAAGAAACGTTAAACGGAGAGAGGTATTTGGAGTTTTTACAGTTTGAATTACTTCCTGCTTTAGCTGGCCTATATCCAGATCACGATGAACAAGATAGTCCTGAAAGAATCATTTGGCTACAACCAGACAGTACACCGCCCCATTACGCCGCACAAGTACCAGAATACCTAAACGAGGTTTTCCAACATAGATGGATAGGTAGAAGGGGAGAAATAGAATGGCCAGCTCACTCACCCGATTTAACACCCCTAGATTTCTTTTTGTGGGGATATTTGAAAGAAAGAGTGTACAAGAACTTGTATTTCATTTAAAAAATTAAAGTTGACGTGTGCCCCGACTTCTTGAGCAATCCTGTGTAATACTAAACATTCTCAAAATTTGTAAAAATGATAAATAAAATCGACGGGCCAGAGCATCTTTTGAAAACATACATGGTTATGAGAATATTGGGGGTGTTCCATTATTTTGCCCACGCTGTATATCGGTGTAAACTTGACCCCTTCGTTTGATTGTGACATGTACAAAAAATAAATAAGGAGCATTATTATTATATTGGCCTATTCTTTTGTTGTTTTGTGAAGGTTAACTCATAACTTATTATAAACCCAAACTGGCTTCTAGTTTTGATTGATTGATTACTCTTAAATAACTAGGTCGACACTTACGTCCTGACACCGCAGCCTTTTACAGACTTATTGTATTCCCTAGTTATTCGTTATTAGCCCGCCCACGGTAATTTTACGTCTGGATAATGTCAGCCAGACGGGACCTACTGTTGTTTATCGTGGGATCCGAACCACGCGCAGTCGCTTTCCAACCAACCACCATCCTGATCCCCCCACAGAATCACACTCCTACAACAGCCTGCCCACACAGCCCGCAACCGAGACAAGTCTCGGGTTAAAGATCCGCTGCTATAGGTGCATGACCCTGCGGTTTCGATTCCGATAAATCGCTAGTCAGAAGTACCTGCACTCACACATACAACAACAACCAAACCCAGTACTTTTTTTTATTTGAGCGTACTGTAGCGGGATTCGAACCCGCTCGACTCGAGCAGCGCGAAAGCAGGCTCACGCCGTTTCCGGCGCTTTACCCACTTCGGCCACCGAGGCGGTGGCTTCTAGTTTAAAGATAATGTTAAAAAAAGTTACTCTCAGTTTGCCTTATTTTTCCTTAATAAACTATTACCATTCATGTCTATGTGGAAAACATAAAATTACCCTATTGTCATAACAAACATGGGTTTACTGGAAAGCCGGAAAGGAAATGCAGTGCACTAATTAAGGATAATAGGTCACGATTCTCCAGAGAAATTACGCTCTTTGGGGTATAGGTTCCCATGCTTTGCTTACAGTCTGACTTCAATTAATTATTGTAAGTCATTAACAGAAAATAAATTACAATATATTCTGTAGCAGTTATTATTAATGCAGATATATCTAACCAATTAATTATTTAAGGGGATGTTTTTGTCAGAAATATAGGTACGATAGAATATGCAAACATACCGAGTGTCTATATATACATCAAATACCTTCTCCCCCGTGCATGATATAAAAGGGTGGGAGTATTTTTAAGTTTACAGAATATCTCAATCGCAGAATTTCTAACATCAACTTTTATTTTGGCACCCTATAAATTTAGTGTTAAAGTTACTACTACTTAGGCAGTATTATAGGTCCTATTCGATTCTTAATTTATGTTAATGACCTAAATTCAATAATTGATTAAAAGATCAAGCAATTACAAGCTTTGCGGATGACACAGACTTGCTAATAGGAAAAAGAGAAACTCAAGAATTGGTTGAGGATAGCAATAATTTATTTTTAAAAGTAAAACATTGGTTTGAAAAATAAGCTGATGGTTGTAGAGGATGAAAAAAGTAATATTATAATTTTAGTACCGATAAAACAACTAAAGAAAAATTATCTAACATATCTATTAATAATATATTTACAGGTAATAACAGTGCCACATATCAAATTCCTAGGCATTATTATCGACAAATTCTTAAAGTGGTCTCCACATGTTGAGACATTGTCAAAAAAAACTAAATCAAATTTGTTATGCCTTAGACATTAAAGTAACTATTTAAATGAACAGGTTTTTAGGGATATATACTGTGTAAACTTTAAGGCTTTAATGCGATATAGGATCATTTTCTGGAGCGTTAGTTCTGTATCTCAAGTAATTTTTAGAATTCAAAAGAGGGTCTTACGAATAATTTTTGGAATGAACTTTAGGGAGAGCTGTAAAGGAGTTTTTGAGCCAAAAGGACTTCTACCTATATGTGCATGAATGCTTACTGTATTTATTTAAGACTAGGGACTCCTCTTTAAGAAATAATAGCAATATAACTTACAATACTAGAAACATGGATATTTATTATCCTTTTCACAGACTTACTATGAAGGAAAAATGCCCATTTTATATGTATATTAAAATATTTAATAAGTTAACAGTTAATGTAATAAGGTAACGCCGGGTAAAATTGACATATCTTTAGAATTATTTTTTTGCTTTATTAATATTAATATCAGAAATTTGAAAACCTGGGTGTAATTAAGTTACTATGTTTGTAGCTCATAGTGAGTAGCAATTTCGTGTTTAGCTTGAAACCTTGGATCTTAAAAATTATTTTTAAAAACTATGCAAATGTCAATGTTACCCTCCTATGTTGGTAAGATTGACACCCCTTATAACCTGCTTTATAAAACTATATTTGCTAATGGTGCGGTATCATTGACATAAAATAAGTTAATTAAACACTGTTTTTTTTTTATTTGAACAGAAATGTGGGTTATATTGTTAAAAATAGAAATGACAGAATAAAAAACATAAATCAAAACTACAAAATAATCGTAGTTTTGCCATTACCAGAAGCAAAGTTTGTGGTAAATATGTGCATTCCTCGACGAATGGTAGGTTGTGGCAAAATCCTCACTATGTCTTTGAGCAAAACTGTGGCCTCGTCAGGATCATTTGGATAAACGAAATGCTTTTCTTTCCGTCTCAAAAATGCCACTGTTACTTCCTGATTCTTGGAAACAAATTATTTTATTTTTCCAATGTAATGATAGACGTCAGTCGACCTCTGTTTTTCAACAGTAAATTTTACAAGAACCCAAGAATTCATGAAAAGCAATTTAAAACAACCTACCTTCTACAAAAAATATTGTATTACACCAGGATGGCTTAGATAAACAAAGATTCTTCTCGGCGTAAATACTATAACCACACTTAGGCAATGTTTAAATGTCCAGCAAAAATTTAGGAATTGACTGTTGCACAATTTCTGTATTCTCACAAGAGGACGACACTATATATTAAATTGTAACATCGCAAAACATGCATTGTTTTATAACGTACCAGTGCTGGGCGGGATATTTGAAAATTTGTCAATGTTTACCCTCTGTCAATGTTACCCGGCGTTACCTTACATATTTTTAATAGTTTTGACCTTAACTTGATGAGCATCCATAATAAAATTATGAAAGAAAACCACACTGTTTTATGATTTTTACTTTTATTTGTTGACATAACATGCATTTCACCGTCACAGCGGCTTCTTTAGATGTGAGATATTGAAACAAGATTTCCTTAAAATCTAAACGCCTAATTATAAATATAACAATATTAGGAAATTCCAACGGTTAAAACCAGGAAGATTATTTTAGTACTGTTAGACAAATGAAAGGTGTCTAAAATCTAGTTGGCTATGTGTTAAGTTAAACAATGATGAGATACAATTATCTTATTTATCGTCTAACAAATAAGGCGGATTTTTCAATTTCTTCATTTGAAGAGCCTCTAATAAATCCAATCTTAAGCTTTTTGCTCAACGTGTCGAAATTGATATTAAAAATATGATTTTCGTTTATCAGATGGTCTGCATATGTTGAACGTTTATTATTTGTAGTAAATTAATCCTGATGATCCTTTAGTGTAGCTTGAATGATATTTATACTAATGCCCATATCATTCCCCTCCGTTTTAATGAAATTTAATAGGTGTTGTGGGTCTTGTAGTTTATTAGGATAACGAATTGTATTAATATACTCCATTGATTTATATTCCCATTTTTTGTTCTTGAATAGATTATATCGAAGTATAGGGTAAAAAGCAGTGGAGATAGTGGCAGCCCTGCCTAACGCCTAGTGGTTCTGACATTCGTCTGTGAGTTTTCCGTTTAACCTTACTGCTGCTTTTTTGATCTTTCTATGATTATTTCCATATTATTTAAGATATCTATAAATTATCTGTGCTGTTTCTAATAATCGACAGAACACACAAACTCATTCCACTGTTTTGCTCGATGTTTTCTTGGAATGGGAACGAACACGGACTTCAACCAATCCTCCGATATATCGACGGTTTTCGAGAAAAGTGACATAAGTAAAAAGAGGCAGTTTCGTAAAAAATCGCTTTTAAATTACGTTGACAGAATATTTTGGATTTTTGTAACCATAATGAGTATTGTCAACTTTTAATGGTTTTAGGTAATTGATATAAAACAGTACTTTTAAAAAATTACTTATTTCAAATTTTTTTGCTAATTGGGAGCAAAAATCAATAAGTTTTTGATAAATGTGACACTTTTCTTGATAAATTAAATGTATTTTATTCTGACACTTTTCGATATATGCCGCTTTTCGTGAAATAATCCGGGTAAAATATTAATTTTGGGAGGCACTTTTTTACATGTGACGTTTTTCTAGACAAATTAACGATACTTTCGCTACATGGTTGGAACACAACTGATTTGTGACGGTTTTCTAGAAACGCGTCGATACAACTCGATCGATAGACAAAAGGACACTTGCGCCATCTCTTAGCAAAACGTAGAGTTTCCCTTGTGACGTTTTTCCAGATAAAAATATATACAATTTGTAGTGGTTTTTACGTTTAACGCAAAAAGTAGCTTTTTTGACTTATGTCACTTTTCTCGAAAACCATCGATATGTCCTATCGTGTATACGGCATTAAACAACCTGACCAAAATTCCAATATTTTCTTTCTGGATCATTTGTAACAGTTCGGTTGGGATATCATCAAGGCCGGTAGCTGCTCTGGTTTTTTCGGATTTTACAGCAGACAGAATTTCAGAATTTTCCCCGTCTATGTCCAGGGACGCGCCGTCCATATGGGCAGGGTCGTGCGGCGCACGACGGCGCCAAGGCCTTAAAGGCGCCTGGCCTTCAACACAAATTAACATAAGATTTAAAAAAAATATCTATGAATACTGGTGGTGAAAATGCATTATCCACCAACACCGACCGCCGGCGCCGGTCGGCGACCAGTACCAGTGGTGAAATTTTACTACTCCTCTTCCTGTGGGGGCGCGAAAATCCGCGTGCGTTCGGCGTGCTGGTTTAAATTTGCAAAATTTTGCGTGTTCGTAATCGATGTAGCAGGTTGATTTTTCATTCTTGTTTTGATAAGCGCATTAGACGTATAGAGTGCCTTATTTACTATTACGTATCTACCGCAATTGTGAAAAATAATTACAAATAAGGTAAGTAAGTGATTAAGTAAATTAATTAACAGGGATGCAAATAATTGTTTTTCTTTTTAACAACTTTTGTTTATGAAACAAGTAAGGCTTAGTGTTTTAATATTTTTTATTTATTTTATTTAGATGGCCAGAGAATTCAGAATTAGTAACTTTTTTCGAAAGACCATACAAGACACTACTTCTGATAACAGTGATTTTTTACATTCAACAAAGTTAAACTTGCGATCAGAATTAGAAAAGCAAGCTAATGAGGATGAAGATCCAAAAGAATTAGATCCTGATACGTTTCAGTCAGTGTCGGTACCATCATGTTTGAGTAAGCAAGACGAATTGTCCGAAGAAGCGCCCCTTTCTAAAGATCCAGGTCTTTGGCCGAGTGTATTGTCTCCAATCCAGGTGCAAGAACTTGTCGAAAAAGGTCCAATGCATTATCAGTGGACGTAAGTTTTCCGATATACGATATATGTATATTTTACTCGAATTTTGTTAAATGGTGAAAAGGTTCAGCGTCATTGGTTGCTATATTCTATTGAAAAAAATGCAGTTTTCTGCTTTTACTATAAAATATTCAATGACCCCAACCCCAACAATCCATTGACTTTTAAAAACACTAAATTAAGTAACCAAGACGGTTTCAATAAGTGGCATCATTTAAGCGAAAATTTGAAAATCCACAAAAAAAGTAAATCTCATTTTCAAAATTTACGTGTCTGGTCAGATTTACTAGAAAGACTAAAAACTAATCAAACCGTTGATTCGGAAATGCAAAATTTATTAGAAAATTAAACTAAACATTGGCGCAGTGTCATTGAAAGAATAATTTATACTATTCAATTTTTGGCTGAACAAAACTTGGCTTTTCGTGGTTCTAGTAACAAAGTATTTGAAAGAAATAATGGACATTTTTTAAAATGTATAGAAATGATAGCAAAATTTGATCCAGTTATGTCTGCACATATTAATAGATCTCCAAGAAATATTCCACTTTACCTTGGAGATAAAATTCAAAACGAAACCATTAAATTAATAGGTGACTATATAAGAAATAATATTTTTAACGAAGTTAAAGAAGCAAAGTATTTTTCTATATTACTTGATCGTACTCCTGATGTGAGTCGCCAGGAGCAGATTTATTTTTGCTTAAGATACGTTAATTTAAAAAATAATAAATATTATAATATTGGTTAAAGGCGCCTATCATTATTTCGCACGACGTCGCCGAAAATACTTGGCGCGTCCCTGTCTATGTCAGCGATATTATTTGGTCTATCATCATCAAACAGCTCACATATCTTGCCTGTGGGGCCTACTAGCATGTTTGGGACTCGTTCATTGTATAAACCTGCTATTGTTCTGACCTTTTTCTACATATTGATTATGTCATACTTACTCTGATTCAGATCTTTGTTACACTTATTGTCTCTCATTCAGTTCTCCTAGGTGGCACGAATCTTCTGCTTTATTTCTTTTTGTATTTTTTTATTCTCTTCTGGTTGCTGAAACTATGCGCCTAATTGATGATAAAAGGCTATTTTCTAATTAACATTACTTTTTATTGACAACGAACATGTTGGTAATCTACGGTGCGAGACGAAAAATTCGCGGTATTGTCTTTCCAGACCGTTACTCTTAAACGGTATACTGTATTCCCACAAAAAATTTTTAAACCAAGATCAATTTGTCTTAAATTTATTTTTATTGTCAGAATATATTTCCTGTATAGAGGAAGTAGAAACCCCTATATTACATCTTAATAATTATTTAATAAAATATTTACGTTAACGTTAGATTTTATTAGATTTATGCATATTTCAATGTATGTGTAAACACAATATATCCTACTTCCATTCCAAATACATATTATATTACTTAGAGATCCGGGAAGGAAATGCAACTAACTAATTGCGATAACAGGGCATGATTATTCATTTCTCGGTGAAATTGCTTTGTTCGAAATATAGATTTTGCTTCTGGCTTTAGTTACAGTCTAACGTCGATTCTTGTAAGGCATTAATTGAAAATAGATTAACATAGAACAGTAACAAGGAATATGGCTGATATATTTATGCTACTCGAGAGGATTTCATTCATCTGTCAAAATATAATCGCACTATAATTGCAATTATCAGCTGTTTTTTTGTAAATAGTATTGGTAGAAATTAATTTTAAGTATAGCTTCAGTTTTGTTTTTGTATTCTTGTAGTAGTAGTAAGCTTTAACAAATTTACAGGAATTTAAACATAATTATTAAAATTGTTACCATTAAAAATAATATTATTATAATTGCTGATTGGCTCGCCTTTGTTTGGTCCAGACACTATGCTACTGCAGCCAGTTTGCGGAAGATGTAGAAGCGATTACTTCTTTGCTTCCACCGTTCTCCCTTAATTTGGATTTAATGAGATTGCTGATCCGTAAATAGGATTTAATAGAATTAATGTCACGATGTCGTGTTAATTTGGTGAGTTGATTTTATCTACTTTAGCATTCGCTAAAATTGTAAGTGTTGTCGCACTATGCGAGTGGTTAGTAAACTCTAAGTTTTGTTTTATCAATGACAGGTTTTTCTGCTGAGATTGTAGTGCATTTCGAAATTTTGCTTGTCCCCAGCGAACTACGTTTGTAGTACCATTTGCCAGAAGATTCCCAATCACGAGTGTGGAAAAGTTGTGAGGTTGAAGTTTATCTTAAAGGCCAGTTTTTTGGTCAGCCACCAGGTGGCGCTAGTTACGCTAGGCAGTTAGCCTATACCAAAATTCAAGCTTATTTCCTCAAAATAATTATTTTCATTGAGCCTCTGATATACTTATAATATGTTTTTCTAATAACATAGGTGCATCGAGAAATGCCTCCCTACAGCGCTACAGCCTCCCAAGTGGGTACCCTGAAGATGATTTCATTATCGACGAAACTGTTTATTGTAGAAAATTCAAATTTTAATATAATTTACTGATCAGATTTAGATGAAAATATTTATCTTTATTGTTATATTTCATCTAAGACCACTACATTTTTTTAAATCTTATATAACCTGAGACTAACACAAACTTCCCAGGACTATATTACTTTAATCATTTACACTATGCTATTTTATGTTTTAAAAGGTACACGAACTTATTTTCCGATTTTTAACATTAAATTTGCTTAAGTCGATCATAATTACTTTGAGACACCCGATACATTAAAAACTATGAAGAACGTTAGGACATATTAAATTAACATCGCTCTAGTGTAAAACGACAAAATTTTATTATACACAAATAAGCCAAAAAGACGAAAGAAATATAAGAAAAACGAACTATTCAAACCTGGAAACCTTGAACTACAAAAGACGCCTTGTTGGACATCCTGTATATATAAATTTTGTATTTTAACAGAATTCGCCTTACACTACCAATTAATTTTTATTTTTATCATAAAATATGTAAAAAAAAACAGTTCTTCATATTTTCCGATTTATATTATGAATTTTGCCAAACTCAATTATAATTTGAGACACCCGGTACCCTACAAACTCTCAAAAACGTTACGAAATATTAAAGTAACTTCAGTGATCAGATCCAGATTATCTTAAGTTAACTTTATGTGCCTACTAGTTTGTGTATAGACTCGAAACGTTTTTCAACCAAATTTTAAAACGTTGATACTCTGCAAATGGTATACCCTATATACAGGGTAGTCACCGAAGTATGCGAGATTCTTCGTATATGAATCAATGACTAATTTTAAGCAAAAATGATTATGTTCACTTTTCCAGAATTCCTAACGGTTCTTGGTGGTGGTCCCACTGCTTGACCACCGCGATCACCAGATCTTAATTCACTAGACTTTTTTAGGTGGAGACATGCGAAGACACTTACCTATTCAATGGAAAAGCGTAATAACAGGAACCAACTCAATATTCTGGATCAGTTGATGGCCAAGCAATGGGACCACCACCAAGAACCGTTAGGAATTCGGGAAAAGTGAACAGAATCATTTCTGCTTAAAATTAGTCATATAATTCAAATACGAAGTATCTCGCATACCTCGGCTGCCACCCTGTATAAAAAGGTACTCTTGGCCCTTGGTCGCTAGGGCACAGCGTTTTTGAGAAAAATATACCTAAAAATCGCGTTGCCTATCAGAATGAGGTCAAATATTCGTCTTTCTATTTTGGGTTTATAGCAGAGCTGTTTTGATGCCGTTTTCAGTATCGTAATAAACTTTTTAGAAGCCGTTTTTTTTTAAGTTGGTAATGATATTATTTGTCAAGTGTTTTATTCTATTGAGGTGTGGCATGGCAAGTTGTGCTCAATAAAATCTCCTTTTTAAGTCATGTATGTAAGTTACGTACCTTATCCTATAAAAATAGTTAATAGTTATAGTTAATAGTTTTGTCGTTAATTTATACAGGAAAATATTATTATTTTTGGAAGGAGGTCAATCTCGGGACACCCTCCACTGCTATTGAATGTTCCGAGATCTATATCTATATATAAATAAAGAATTCCTAGTTGCAAAACTACACACTTTGGGCATCCGTGGAACAATGCTGAGATGGATTGAATCATATGTAACTGATAGGAGAATGATTGTTAAATATGGTGGCGTACAATCAGGTGGAACTTGCTGTCCCACAAGGATCTGTACTGGGTCCACTTCTATTTATTTTGTATGTAAATGATTTGCGGATGAATGTGGTGTCTGGTCATGTAATGTATGCGGACGTTGCAACTGTTGTGGTTACTGCCGATAGCCTGGGTGATCCGTTTGCAAATACGTCATCTGTTTGCGATGAAATGGAATTGTGGTGTAGAAAGAATGGTCTGATTTTGAATGTTGGCAAGACTGTCTACATGAATATGTTTAATCGAAAGTCGCTCTGTGAAATCGATTTTGAAAAAAAGCTTAACATAAATCTTTCAAAAAAAGTTAAGCTCTTAGGTACCCATATGGGTCCCCAACTTTTCTTCTCTGATCATCTGGACCACGTTTCTGGCAAGCTAAATTCTGCTTATTTCGCAATACTAAGCCTTAGGAATACGGTCGATACCGAGGGCCTCTTGTCTGTCTATTACTCATTGGCTTTCAGTCATATGACTTATAATATTGTTTGCTAGGGAAGTGCAGTGCACAGCAATCGCATATTTCTGAACCAAAAAAGAATAATAAGACTTATTTTTAATCTAGACTTTCGAGAAAGCTGTAAAGGTACTTTTGCCCAAAACAAACTATTAACGCTCCCCTGCATATACATTTTACGATGTTTATTGTTTGTGAATGGTAACTATTTTATTCTATATGGAGATTTTTTGGGTTTGTGAAATTTTTCCAAATCTACATCGAGAAAAAACTAATCCCGTTCTTTGCGAATTCAACTCGCTCATTTGTTTTTACGATTAAGAAAATCTTCTGCTAATAAAAGGCAAATAAGCTACAGTTAAAATTCTGTATGATAATTTAAGCCTTCCACTTTTGCAAATGATCCCTCTGCCAAAACAAAATAAAAACTAAAAACAAAATAAATTATTCTTTCGCCGTTTTAAACCGGAAATGGCTTAAATGAGCTTTAAACCGCATTAAAACTAATTCTGGCAATGCATCTTCCGCTTTAATATTGTTTACAGAGCTCGAATCTTTCCTAATAAAAAATAATAGCGGTTATCCAACAGAAAGTATTACAGAAAGTAAAATTAACTGTTACACATTATTTTTATTTTACTTTCTTGCCCGGGCTGCCATCCGGAACACTTCGTCCCTTTTTTTGGCTCTTCTATAAAGATTTTACGTTCTGTACAAATCAAATAATATGGACAAAATATAATATGAAGGTTTGAAGTTTAAAATTAATATGGAGTATAAAACAGTGAATTCCCAATGTTTCGTTATAACTAAAGGGCTAAAACGGGAGACAGATTAAAGTAAGGGTGAAGTAGAACAAGAAGATTATGTCAAAAATAATGAACAAAACTTTTAAATTTTTTCCAAACCATCCTACATGGATATAACGATTTATAACTGTTCTATACAGCGTGTCCAGAAACCATCTTAACATATGGGAAACTTTTTTATTTTAGACTTTACGAAAAAAAGTGATTCTTCATAAAGAGTTCTGCATGGTCTAAAACCTAAAATGCAACTATCAGATATTAAATTCTCCCAGGCGTATACGAGGTAAGTTAAAAAATATGAATTTGGCTTAAAAATAAAGTACCTTTATTTTTGATAATATCGAAAATTGTTATTAAAAAAAGTTGATGAGAACTAAAAACCACGTTCAAATATGAAATTACGCCCATTTACCTTGAAAAAATTATTTCGTCTTTTTTGAAACGTATGTCTACAATAACAATGCAAATTTAACTGTAGTTACATGTAATCTAGGATGGTTGTAACATACAAATTAATTGTTGATAGCAAGAAATGTTTGACAGCAACCGTCAAAACGCGTTAAAATTTATAAAACATAAAAATGGTAGCGTTATTAACTTCTGAGGAGAAAATTGAAATTGTTTTGATTGTAGAAGAAAAATTCGTAAAAAATAATAAAACCTAATTTTTCATTGCATTACCTAATTGTAATTTAAACGTGGTTTTTGGTTCTGATCAATTTTTTTTAATGACAATTTTCGATATTGTCAAAAATATAATAAATGGTCTAAAATTGCCATTCGAAAGGCGACTTAGCTTAAAACAAAGATACTGTGGCGTAATGTTGTTGTTTTTCCTGATTCCATAGTTTCTCTAATTATCTCACAGAATTTTTCAGAAAAGGGCGAGCAACATTTTAAGAAGCGGTATTCATTCTCGTTTAGTAGGTCCAGCACGCCTTGGAAAACTAAATGAAACCATGACAACTAATTATTTTATTTGTCAAGGCGGACAGTTTCCTTTTAATTAAATATGGTGCTTAAATTTACAATCGAGGAAAAAGTTGAAATAGTGTTAATTGTTGGAGACCACTACAAGACGTACAGAGAGGCTGCTTAAATTTTTAATGCAAGATATCCAAATAAAATTATTAGCCATGTAACGGTTGGAGATATTTTTAATAAATTTAAAAATACCGGATCTGTAAGTAATAAATTTTCTGACAAGCATCAGGTTTGGCGTACGGACGAAGATACCCAATTGAATGTTTTGCTAGCTGTCGTGGAAAATCCTAATATCTCATTGAGAAATATTTCACAAACTGTTCCACGACCTGTTACAAAGTCCACTGCCCAAGTTATTTTAAGGAAAAATAATTTTTACCCATACAAGCCAAAATTTCTTCACAAACTGCAGCCTAGAGATTTTGATTCACGATTTTTGTTATGCTCTTGGTTTCAAGGTGAGGTAGAAGATGACCCACTATTCGCAAGAAAAATATTGTTTTCAGATGAGGCGATGTTCACCTCAAATGGAGTAGTGTGTTCTCAAAACTGTAGGTGGTGGAGTGATGAGAATCCCCATTTTGTAATTGAGTGTCGTGACCAGTATTCTTTCAAGACAAATGTTTGGTGCGGCGTTTTTAGGAACCAAGATCAGAATTTGCTTGGCCACCAAGGTCACCTGATCTAACACCTCTGGATTTTTTCGTATGGGGATTTTTAAAACAAAAAGTGTATACCCACAGACCTTTCGAGAACATAGACCATTTAGAGAGAATTATCAGAGAATGTGTCCAAGAAATTTCCCCTCAGATGGTTAGAAATGCAGTAATATAATTTTCACGACGTACAACCGTTTGTATGGAAAAAAACGGTGGTCATGTTGAAGCTTAGTGTAGTATTTCATTATTGTACTTTGTAATTAAAATTATTAAATATAGTTTTCCATTTACGGTATTAATATTATTGACTTTCTGAACACCCCGTATGTGCTGGCTCAAAACTTTTGATTTGAATGTTATTTTATCAACAAGCAGAACTTTTTATGAAGAATAATTTTTTTTCGTAAAGTTAAAAATAAAAAAGTTTCCCATATGTTAAGATGGTTTCTGGACACGCTGTATAATCATAATATTGCTTGTATGTTTTTGTCGTTTCGTAATCCTTTGACCTGCCACAAGAAGCAACTCTTTTATGCTATGAAACCAGTAGCTACTAAATAAAAAGTACATTTTTCTGCCCAAAAATGAACAAGTTAGGAACAATGTATTCTTTGTTAAGTCTTGTAAAATATTGCATAGTTAGCTAATCAGTATTTAAAATAAATAAATAAGATCTGTATTTTCAGTAGGGCTTCCTGTTTGTTATTATACCCTACTTAAATGTTATTTTACACATATGTACATAGTTGCAAAATGTAAACCGAGCATTATACTTCAATTTTCATTTTCCACCGCATAGTTTCAGGTATATTTGCATAATTATACGAGTTTACCCTATTGCTGTTTAAAATCGAAACGAACCGCCTATTTCCAGCATTTTACATAGGTCTTGATATATTGTATAAAAAATATATCGATTTTGTTGTAGTTATTTACATGCAATATTTTAAGTAAGCGGCACAATAATGTGCCTTTTTGTACAATTAGATCTACTAATATCATTGCCAACTTTTAAAAAATGAAAATAGTCTATTACGATACTGACCACAGGAGTAGTAAAGAGCTCTGTTATGAAACCAAAACAGAAAAACAAAATGTACGAAAGCTACTCGGACACGTTTCTCATTTAGTTTAAACTATTTATGATTTTTAGGTTCTTTATTGTATGTTTTTTTTTAATTCTGTATTCTGCAATTACAATTACTCAGCTTACCTTTTTTTGTGGCGTCTGGTTACTACATTCTGAAATCCTGTTTAATACATACCGGGTGTTGCATCGTCGAGCGGGACATAGGAAATCCCATGTAATTTTAAATGGGGTCAATTATTGGCTTCCCTAATTATTTTAGAGAAAAATTCTATTTAGGTTTATTAAAGAGCACTAAAACCCACATTCAAAAGAATAACTTTAGATATTTTTGATGAGCCCGTTTACGGGTTATCGCCGATTTCTTTTTAACTATTTCTCCTTTTTATGGCCCCGTATTTGCGGGCACCAGTCAAGGTAAAAGATGACTGTCAAATAAAGTTGTCATTTTGAAATGTGTGCTTTATTGTTATAAAAACTCGTACATCGAAAATATTAAAGGTGTATTTATGAGTACAAATTAATCTGAATAAAACTAAAATAAAGTATCCAATTACAAGGTTAATTATGACATTTTACATGTTTCAATATTTTACTAATTAATAGGTAGGTACTATTAAATTGTTAGAACTTTAGGATTTAAGAAGATGTTCAAATATTTCTCCATTGACTGCTAGACAATAACCGAGGCGATCATAAAATTCTCTTCTTACATTCGCTAGTTGGTAAACTGAAATTCTATTGCATTCGGCAGAAATAGCATTTTTTAACTCGTCTAGATTTGGGTATTTTTTATCTTTGTATACCCTGTTTTTTAAATGGCCCCAGAGAAAGAAATCATTTGGCGATAAATCAGGAGACCTGGCTGGCCAATTTACTGTATGATTTAAGCCAATAACATTTCCATTAAAAGCACGGTTTAAATATTCCCGGACAGCCAGGGTACTATGTGCCGGGCAGCCATCCATTTGGTACCAAACTTCCTGATTTTCCCTGGCGGCATCATGTGAAGTAGGTAAAATAATATGATCTTCAATTAGTTCCAAAAAATATTCTGCATTTAAATTTCGTGTAAGAAATAATGGCCCGATAATATTTTCTCCGAAAATCCCAGCCCATACATTAACTTTTTGTGGATATTGCGTCCTTGTTTCCACAAACCTGTGTTGGTTTTCTTTGCTCCAATATCGATAATTTTGAACATTGGATTCATTGTTTAAGGTAAATGTGCTTCCCTATCATTTCTTGCATCTCTTCTTTGTTCCTGCCTTTCTTCACATCTGCAGTTATTTATTACAGTGCCTTTTGTCTCAAATTTCTTGATAGTCCTTTCGACTGTAGATTTGGCAGGTATCGGTCTATTCGGATACAGAGCAGCAAACATGTCTGACACATTTTGATAACTATTTCCTTGATAATACCATTTAATCATCAATATTTTTTCTTCAGAAGTGTAATTCATGGCTAATATTTTCGATGAACGAGTTTTTATAACAATAAAGCACACATTTCAAAATGACAACTTTATTTGACAGTCATCTTTTACCTTGACTGGTGCCCGCAAATACGGGGCCATAAAAAGGAGAAATAGTTAAAAAGAAATTGGCGATAACCCGTAAACGGGCTCATCAAAAATATCTAAAGTTATTCTTTTGAATGTGGGTTTTAGTGCTCTTTAATAAACCTAAATAGAATTTTTCTCTAAAATAATTAGGGAAGCCAATAATTGACACCATTTAAAATTACATGGGATTTCCTATGTCCCGCTCGACGATGCAACACCCGGTATATTGCATTTATAATTTAAAAATAGCTATTAAATTATCCTTAAACTTTGGCCAACTTTTAAATCCAATAAGAAAAATCCTTTGTTCATTTAAAACGATTCTCCAATATTTGCACTGCAGTGCACGGCAAGTTTTACCTCTCTTACAAAAACAGCATTTTCTTTAAATCTAAAGCTACGTAATATTTTCCTTCTGGTATATTTAATTAAGTTTACCAAGAAGAATTCCTACAAAAGAATTTTCGTTCCTTTGCAGCAGCTCTTGGCTTAAGCATATTGTGTTTTGCAAGTTCACCTTTATTAGATTTGAAGCACACAAACCTGAACCTTTAAAACTTATTGTGAGTTATTTACAGGTTAGTTCGTATTTCATTTTATTTATATATCGTATGCATTGCCATATGCAAGACTTCATTCCAAAACGTAATTTGACATACAGTCGTATGTTAACTTCTTGATCGTTGTTTATCATTAAATGTCCATTCAACTTAAATTTTATTGAGAGCTTTTAAAAAATTAAAATATTGTTAATTATCCTAGCACGACAAATGTTACAAGTTAATAATGAAAATAAACCGTTAAGAAATATTGCATGCCCTAATATTTAATATAAAAACATTGTGTACGTTTATTTTATTGCAAACTTTTAGTAGGTGTATATTTTAATTGACATACTCGTTATTTTAACGTGAAATGTTTTGGTTTAAAAAAACAGTTGGACATTATATGTGGAATGTTTGGCTGCTGAAAATATATTTACTTCCAATTTAAATATTTACAAAAACATTGGTTCATTATGTTTATTTAGGCTGTATCCTAAAAAGATCCAATTTCATTATAATTTACATTGAGCTGGCATTTTTAAATTGATTTTGTTTAATTTAAGTACTTTAGAATAAAAGTAAATGCCACTAATTATGAAAAATATTAAATATAAGACAATTTTAAATTTCTTTTATTCATCCAATAATCATTGTTCAACAAAGATTATAAATATAATGAAATATTTAGCGATTGAAGTGATTTATTTTTATTATTTCTTTAGCAGGTGTATGTATTGAACACTATAATTATACACAATACGTTTTCAGTCATTTTACATGGTACGCAATCCTTTATTAATAATTACAATTTATTTGAGTATGACACACATTTTTTATTTAGTCATCACAATTTTCATATGCATGATCTACATTTCTGTATTGATGTTTACCCAATACAGAATTAATTATTGGACTAAGTTCTAGTTTAGAGACATTCCAATGCAAGAAAGCCTTACGAGCCAAGAAAGTAATGGGTTTTAACTAACCTTTTTGGAAATAAGTCTAGAACCAATACACATATCGATATGCGGTTTTCGGCAAAATGTGAGTCTCTTTGTAAGGTTTAAATCTACTTCAAAAAAGAAATTAATATAAATTGTATCAATGAAGCGGAAATTTAATTAAAACTTCTAAAACAGATCCGATTTTGATAATTTTTTCTGAGTTTTTAAAAGTAAAAATCCCCATTGGCTGATGTAAAAGAATCTTCCGCCGTAAATATAAAAAGCAAACAATTATGTTATGGCATGAGTTCAAGTTCAAATAAATTAAATACGACCCACTCAACCGAATTGCTGCTTTATAATTTTCTCGAAAACTTTATTCAGTACTTGCCCAAATACGGACATTCCACTTGAAAGTTCAGAATAATACGCGAATTGCATGCGATGGGCCCCCGTAAGTATATTTAACTTGGACGTTAAGCGTACACATGCTTTTGCCTTAATTGGCCAATTAATACAAGACCAAAGTTTAATCTTAGAAAGCGCTCGAGCAGTATTAAAATAAAGTATTCGGAACTTACGTACTTAAAATGTCTGAGAAAGGGCCTCTTATATTAATGGTTTTGGTTATTGAAAAATTATTGCCAATTCCGGCAGAATTGGTAAGTGCTTCTGCCCTATTGTGTGTTAGTTTAGTAGTTTGAGTTAGTGGACGAACGGCAGATAAATTTAAACACACACTGAAAATCATCGTCTATAATACGTATTTTATTTAGTTTAAGACCATAATTCAACGGCAGATCAATATATTTTATATATTGTCCTACTAAGTGCTAGGAACTATGTATTTTGCAAGGAATGTCAAGATATTTAGTACTCGGTATATCGCTCCAAGGTGTGACGTCATATAGTGTGTTTGGCAGCGAACGTCAAACTGCCGCGTCTTGACAGTCTTGACTAGTGTGTATGGGCGCATCTGAATTAAAAATATCCTGATGAAAAATCAATTCACTAGAACCTGTGCATGTGCGCTTCTAAAGTTATACGATGCAGGAGCGAAAATAATTCAGTGTAAAAACTTGATAGGACAGCGACACAACAAGCTGCAAGCAGCAGCAGCCAGCACGCCAACAGTAATACGAATGCCGCATACCGCCCGATCTATAATCGACAATCTTATTTAATCCTAATATTCAATACTGCATTTGCTCAAGATCGGTGGTTCACTTCACATTACTCAATAATACAAGAGATCCCATTATTCAAAACATGCGATTTTGCCCATCACTAACGGTCTTGACGCTTTTGCACCATGAGTCGTCGCACGGTTTGACGTCACAACCAATGACGTCTCGTAACTAGAATAGTTCAAATTATTTAAACTTTAAAAGCTTAGGGTATTTAAAAAATAGTTTTTTTTTAACTATAGGTTTTTTGATGATTACTTACCCTTAAAACCATTATTTTTCAAATTTAATTTTCATGCAAGTTCCCTATTTACCTTGTAATGCTCTGAACTATTGAGACAATTCCAGTTTACTCGGTTTTTGGCTCATCTCCTTATCAACCATGCCATAAATAGAAGGATTGTTATGCTTCCATTTCGATTAGATTCAAATCGATTGATCCATACTTATACACCCCCATATAATATAAAATATCATTCCCATGCATATATCATATACGGCAAACGCTTTTGGCTTTAGATAATCCGATTTGGAGATGACCACGGCATGAAATCCTTCAGTCGCCTGTTTCTATGGTAATGCGTCTCGAGGCTTCGCAATAGTCGAGCTATCTTTAATGGAAATTTGTAGTAAAGGTACCAATTAAGGCTATTATTTATTTTTCATTTGACATTCGGTACAGCAAATTTAAGAATCGATAGTATATATTTTTTGTTAGTAGGCCGTGACGGGTATTTAAAAAAAACTATTGCTAGTATGATCATTACTGCAGAAGAAATATATTTCGGACACCTTAATCTAATTAGCAGTTATATTTCAGTAAAAATATTAACAATGCATAAATCGAGTTGTGTTTTACTACGTAAAACATTAGAAACAACAGCTAAGAATTTATAGAACTTTCTCATAAATATTGCTCAAATGCCTTAGACATGTTTCACACATAGTTCTTATTCACCTTAATGAATTTAAAATAATAAAAGGCCGCGTTTGTAACTCCCTAAATGCTATTTCAGTGGCATTTCTTAAATCTGCAATTGCTTGATGTTGAATAGAATACATTTTATTTTCAAGATATCCCCACAACAAGAAATCCAAAACCTACAAGTCGGGTGACCTTGGTGGCCATCTTACAGGTCCATTAGTTCCAATCCAGTGGCCTGGGAATTTATTGTTTAAGTAGGCCCTGATAATTAGCTCATTGTGAGCGGGTGCTCCATCTTATTGCAGATGCAAGTTATTGAGACCCGGTAAGGGCACGTCTTCTATTATTTCCGTCACAACGTTTTCCAGAATTTCCAAATATTTATTTGCGTTACGGCTGCCTTCAAATATATTATAAATTATTTTGCTTCCTAGTATAAAACCTAAAACATTAAAGCCAAACCTGCCTTGTTGTTCGAGTGGAAATATTACATGCTGATTGTCTTGAGACCAAAACCTCGTATTGTGCCGATTAAATATACCATGATAAGGACAGAACATGCTGGACATTGTTATTTTATGTAGGTTAAATGATATGCATGCAAATATTGATTTCTTCAGTTATTGCGAATGTTAAGTGACAATTGATTATTGTCTTGAACTAACCATTTCTCAAGTTACTTTTAGCCCTTATTGTTAAAGGCAGTAGGTTTTATATTTGTTGTAAATTAATATCCTAAAAAATACATTTTTAGGCATAACAGTTTTATGTTTGCATTTCAATACAGACGCTACGCTTTTCATGAAAAATCTATTTTAAAATTATATTTTGCAGTTTATTTGGCTCGTTCGGCAATTTCGATTTTAAACCACATGCGTTTTTATTTCGTATTATTATTTTGCAATAAATTTGGCTGCACAGAAATTTATCACTTTTGGAATATGGATTAGTTAACTGCAACTGTCACGTTTTCACAAAGTCCTTCGGAATTTTAAAGCTATTAAATAAATAAGTGCCTCTACCACACATTCTCCAAATAGTTAAACACAATATTATACAATATCTGATCATGACAAGCAGTCTTTGGAGGTCTTCTCGTTCTCCAGAAGAGAGTGCTTTGGTATATGAGTGCAGCAAAACCATTGTCAGTCGTTAGTTTGGTATTTTATCTACAAGCGTGCGGTAAGTAACTACTTACCGCACTGATTTGAGTGCGGTAAGTATCACTTTACCGCACTAGTGCTGTAAGTAATTACATACTATAAAAACAAGTTTTCATATTATTCAAGTGTATTTTTTATTTTTAAAAGAAACTCTATTAAATATTATATGTATAACAAATACTTACATATTTAAATTTCTAAACTAATCCAAACTTATAAATTAAGAAATATTAATATTAATTGTAGAATTTGTAACATTTCCAAACGATATCGATGAAGGAAGTATTTTACTATCCGATGAGACACAAGAATTGAAATTTACAGATTTACTAAAACATGAGGTTCTCTCTGCATATTCTTCTACGCCATTTATTTGCTTTGCAATTCCTATTTTATTTTGCACCGAATTTTCAATATACTTAGCCCTCCGCAACACTGGATGACTTCCATCCACCATGTCTTTTTAAACTCATGATATCCCCGCCAGCATCTACTAATAATGTAGCTGACGTCCTTCGATAACAATGTCCCGTATATTCCTTGGGACTGGACAACTTTAAATACGATGCAATTTGAGAAGGTATTTTTCCAAAAGTATTTACGCCCAGTGGTTGGATAGTCCATTTTCCTTTTTTATATGCAATAAATAACCGTGTATGGGCAGTATGATCGGGTCTAAGGGCTCTATACTTCTTGAAAATTGAAATATTATTAATTTCTGATGAAAATCCTTCCACGTAAACCACGAACTGTCGATCTGCATGTGTCTTTGTATCCGGGACAGTGACAACAAGGTGGGTTTCAAATTCCTTAATATCTTCAATTTTCATTTTACATAACTCCACTCGGCGACATGCCCCAGCGATACCCACAATGAGTACCACCTAAAACAAGCAAATAAGTTGTTATTTAAAAGTAGAATTTAAAAAAATCGCAATTAAGTACCTTCATTAATAAAAACTCCTCATCTGGTGCCGTAACAAGGAATTTTTCAACCTCATTCTTGGAGAATGCCTTTGATTTCTTAGCTTTGTATCCCACAGACTTCCTTTTTAAATATGCCATCAGTTTTGCATAGCTGCTTATGTCGACATTATTTTTGATACTTATGGTAGATCTAAGCATTGAGTAATAACTCCATAAAGAGGATGATTTACTGTCCTTAAATTTATCCACAAAATAGGCAAGCATCACATCTTCACTAATTGCTTTAACTTTCTTTGATGAACACCAGTCCATGAAGAGCCCATATTCCTTCTCATATCTATGCCGTGATTTATCCGGCAAAAAATTAAGGGTAGCTGCTTTAGCAATGTCCAGAACTGCCTTCGGAATTTCATCATCACTGCTGCTACTGACTTAGATTTAAAGGACGTAAAACACGCTTTCACGAAATTGTTACAAAAATAATTATCTTTTATTCCGTTGTCAAGTTATACATCTGTCATATAAAAGCCAACTATTAAATTTCTATAATTTATTTCCCTAGCAACCTGATGTTAATGCATTGTTGATGACGACTTACGAAGTACCTACGGGGTAAATTAATACAGTGCTCTTTTAGAGTTTTTAATATTGGTGCCCTAAAACATGCTTGTAGATAAAATATCATACAATACACTTACGGTAGGTACGTCTTTACCGCATGTGCGTGATGTTTAACAAAACGAGCCGAAGGCGTATTGTAATATACTATTAACAATAATATGCCTATTCATTCAAATAACAATACTTAAAATGTATACAGTACTAGGCAAAGTTCTACCTTTCGGCTTCTAATTCCTAGATCAACTTTGACTAAGCGCTCTCTAATTTACGAAAGTCTAAAGGGTTATAATCATTTGAGTATAAGAGTGTAGATCTTTGGATTATGTATGTTTCTGCAGAACAGTGAGAAACCTTTTTACTTTTTATATGATGAATTAGCCTCAGAAAAGCATGAAAGAAATTTTCCTAGTTCCTATTGAATGACCATGAAAGCTAAAAATGATACAAGACTATTTTTTCCTTTTGATATTTAGAGGAAAATAGATGTCGGTGAGTTTATTTTATTATTTTAATTGAAGTTGTATAAATATTATTTTAGGTAGAAGTGCCCATTGTGTTTATTAAAAATTATCATAATAAATGATAAGTTAAGCACGTCCTTATGACTTTGGAATAAAGTTGCGAACAAAACAATGCTAATGCTTTCGCGAAAATGGCATGTTTCTTTGTGTAAAGACGGCTTCATTGTTGTCTTTAAACAAGGTAACTACTTGAAGTTATAACAATTGGGTTCAAAGTGTAAAACTACTCTTTGGACGCTTTTGTTCGAGTGCTCGCGTTTAAAGTTTCAATGACTCGAATACAACACATATACTTTTATTAAATGGTCTTAATCAAGAAAAAGCTTGTTTAACTCTGTTGGTAATTACTGTTTTGCAAACTTCGAAGGTGTATAAGCTTACTGGGGCATTCTCTGGAATAGTTAAAAGAAAACTTACAAGGACACTTCCGAAACAAATTTCGGACCTACATATGTTTTAAGTGAAATAAGAAACTATGATGATTATTGTTTGAATTGCTTGTTGAGCAATTAGAAATCTACAAACAATGCATCTAATTATAAACCTTCTGGCTTTAGAAACAAAGTAAAAATATTCGCTCTCCTTTGGCTTCGTGAGCAGTTTTGTATTTCAGGTGCATCAAGTTGTTATAATCTCACGTACTTTAAGGTAATTAATAAAGAACGCTCATTTGGCATTTCTAGATAAACAAACCTTATTAGAGTTGCAAAATATACAAATTGCTTGTTTTTTATATCCTCGTATAACAACGTAAGTTAAAATGAGCTTTAGGCATTAAAATTTATATATTTTCTATAAAACCAAATAACCTAAACCAGAGAAATGAAAAAGTCTATACTTTTCTAAATCTAATTTTTTTTTGTTAGGAAATTTTGAATATTATATCTTATAAGCAGTCCTCTACATGCCATATGTCAGAAAGGATATTAGAATGAAAACAAAGTTAAGAGACCAACATTGAAATACTTTGGACTCATTATGAGATAAAGTATTACCCCAGATGCAAAAGTGTACATTAACCTGGAGTTTATTTGAAACTCCACCCATCTGTGATGGCCAGCCATCACACGATATAGTCGGCATACACCTGTACCAGTTCAATTGTATTACCATATTCGGGTGGCGTGGTGCCGATAGTGCGAGAGTTTATGTACAGTTGGTTAGCAAAATAAGTTAAGGCACTAATAATGTTTAAATATATTAATGGTTGAAAGTACTTAGTTATGATTATGTTAAATTTTACAATATTGTTATTCGAGAACTAAGGAAGTAAGACATGTAAAGTGTTAAATTACCTGGTTTTTGTTAATTTTCAACTTTGACCATATCTTAGCTTTTTACTTATTTAAGAAGTAGTCCATGGTCTGTGGTTATGTATTTTAAAGGGAAATGAAAGTCTGTCTTTACCACCAAAATTTCTTTATATTAACTACAATACACCCTAGATTTGGGTATCGAGGGCATATATATGGGAGGGATTCACCATATGAGTTAGATGTTCAATATAAGTTTGAAAATTGAGTCGGACTAGTTTCGACCTTAGAAAAGATCATCATCAGCAACTCTATATAATTGTAATATAAACAAGTTAAAACACAGTAGTGGATGGTTCAATGAATGTGTATGCCTGCCCATGGACTTGACTGGGAACGTCCCTTTGGCTACACAGATGGTTAAGAGTAAGGGGTTAATTGATACACTTGTTGAGTATCGAGTGTAGATGTTTTATATTTATTTGACGTAAGCCAATAACTGTAAACAGTAGGAGAAGTAGGTCTTAAACAAGTTTGTTTTTACTCTTGACACATGCTAGTAGAGAAATGATTTTATTTATTTTCATTACATATATTATTGAGAGAAAAGGATTATGATTTTGAATTTGTGGTGGTATTCTTTGTGGAATAGAATTTTTAATTAAGGTGGGTTAATTTTTAATTTTTAATGTAACATTTTTAGATGTAAGATAGTACTAAAGGTTTGTTTTATGTTATATTTAGGTTTTAGTTCGTTTTTTTAATTTTGAGTGACTGAGAAATAAGGACAAAATTAAAAAAACGAACTAAAACCTAAATATAACATAAAACAAACCTTTAGTACTATCTTACATCTAAAAATGTTACATACCACTGCCGATATTGAAGAATTGAA
Source organism: Polydrusus tereticollis (assembly GCA_963920685.1). Classification (NCBI taxonomy): domain Eukaryota; kingdom Metazoa; phylum Arthropoda; class Insecta; order Coleoptera; family Curculionidae; genus Polydrusus; species Polydrusus tereticollis. Next base: position 17,630,257 of record OY987330.1, read on the forward strand.
TTCATAACGGAGTCTACCTGCAACTGTACAGAAAATACAAAAGCTTACGCCCGATAACGTCAAACAACCGTTTTTTCTTAGTCTACAAAAAAGATAAATGCGTTTCACAATGTGTTGGAGTAAATAGTTTCGGAAAGATGCCTTCTGAAATAGCTGCCTTTTTGAAACTGCCAAATCCGGAACTCTATACAGGGCACAGTTTCAGAAGGTCATCAGCAACGTTACTGGCCAATTCTGGAGAAGGAATCACTTACATAAAACGTTTGGGGGGTTGGAAATCTACTGCGGTAGCTGAGGGATACATCGATGAGTCCACAACTTATAAAAAAGGGCTAAGCAACAAAATTTTAAGCTGCAGCCCTAAAAAATGTGAAGCAGTTCCAAGTACTTCAAAGAATAGATCCATTTATTCCTTTTGCAACACGACAGTACTGATGAACCAGGAAATGACATCTACTACAACATTTTCACCTCTAGTTGCTAGATCTGCAATAAATGTAGAAAAAGCGACCAACTGCACATTCCATATTAATGTAATTAATAATAATAAATAGGCAATTTAGGTATAAGTAGTTATAAGTTGTTTTTGATGTCAATAAAAATTTAAAATTAAAAAAATATATAGTTATTTCACTCGTAGAAAAAATATTGTTCCTAACACGTGCGCAAAGTAGTTTTCCCGCACTTAAAGCTTATCCGAACTCCGCTTCGCGTCGTTCGTCTAACTGCTTTCGCGTGCGGGAAAACATAACTTTGCGCACTGAATAGGAAAACTACTATATAAGTTGTATTTTTATCTTTCTATATTTTAACGATGCGGCGTTTGAAGGAAAAATAGTATGTTTTATTCGTAGTAAAAGCAACTGGTTATGACTCATCTGTAATTTTAAACTTTTAGACTCGTTATAAAAAGTATTGCTTTTACTCCTAATAAAACAAAATAATATTCTTCTTTTTATTTTTATTTCCCTATCTGGCAATTTCGTACATGACATTTTTGACGGTTCATCGTTTTGTCGCAAGAAATGTCTTGATCAACTTTAGTCGTTCTTTTAACACCTCAATATTTTCGAGGTTTGTCTTAAAAAAGTTTTAAGTTACCCCACAGAAAATAATTGAGTGAGGCAAATTGTTTTAAGTTTACAAGCGTGTCTTTAATGTTAGGAAACAGTTGTGCGAGCGGAATATTATCTTCTTCGTCAAGACAACCACTGTCTATACATGTTAAAAACCTCTTAATAAGGTAGCGTCTGCAGAGCATCTTAAAATTCTGAATAATGCCTTGGTCCAAAGGTTGGCAATGTGAGGTAGTATTGGGTGGAAGAAATATAAGTTTGACATTATCCAGTGTAATTTTAGAATGAGACGTTGCATTATCTAGAAACAAACCACTCTTCTATTCTGCTTCTTCATCTTGGTATCAAATCTGTGAAGCCATGTTGTCATAATGTCTGCTGTCATCCACGCTTTTTTATTTACAATTCATTGAAGAGGTAACTTATCGATGTGTGCGCCCTTAAAACATCGAGGATTTTTGCTTTTGCCTATTATAAGTGGTTCTCACCTTCCATATTTGCACAGAACAGAATTATAAATCGTTGTTTTGCTGTTTTTTTTCCAGTACACTCGTCATCTTTCAATGCATATGTTTTTGTTGTCAATGCACAATAGTAGAGACCTGTCTCATCTGCATTAAACACGTCTCTTAAGGCATAATCGTTTAAAATGGTCAATAGCCTTTCTTTCCTAGCAATTACGTCTTCGACATTGATATCGGCTGATTCGCCACATATTTTCTTGACGGTAATATCGTGCCGATGACGGAATTTCTCTAACCATCCTGTATCTTAAAAATGAAGGGCTTGCGGACCCTTGCTTATATGAACTTTTCACCTTATAAATAACTGAGAAATCGTCCTGTAAAATACCGGACACTTATTAAATAACACCCTGTAGAGGCGGTCGCAAACAGATTTTATTTCATACTGTATTGTAAAACACACCTTTACATATTTGAATTTAGTCCAGAAAATAAGGTTTTACAGCAATAAGTCCTGTAAAATTTCTTTACCGGACTGATATTTGTAAGTTTTAGTTTAATCAATGTCAAACACACAATGTTTCCACCAGTAAATATAAGCACTTTTCAAATATACGACGCAGAATAAAACTTCATTATAATTTCAAAACATAATTATAATTTTCAACAGAACAGTATGAAATAAAATATTGTTCGTCGCCTCGTCTCGAAACGTTTCACTCATGCTGTAAAAGTTGATTTACCGGACTTATAACGTAAATATCTCTTACTGTATTATAAAGGATCCTTAACGGACTTGCAAAAAAAATCAACAAAAACCCTTATTATATATTATTATGCTGGAATGTTATCCCGACCAGTGCTAGGAATCAAACTGGAATAATTCGACTATTCGAATATTCAAATATTCAAATACCGAATATTTTTCTTAAAAATTATTCATGTGTTCGATTATTCGAGTATTCAAATATTTGAATATTCGATTAATTGCATGTTTGAATGTTTCAATATTCGAGTATTCAATTATCAAATATTTTTACTTTAAAATTATTTAATGTTACGTGCACCAGCCTTAATTTGTATTATATACAGGCCTGCCCAGAATGGTCCGGAATGAGATTAATATAGCCTTAACTTGTAACTTTTGGAGAAAATGCTCGGACACGTCAATTTAGTTTAATATATGCTGACATTTGGCGTTATTCGTTTGTTTTTTTAGAGACATTTGTCTAAGATATGACGACATCGATCTTTTTTTTTTTAATGGAAACATACAGCGTGTGATACATCATTTGGAAGCTAATATCTCGTACAGTATGCTCATAAATTTGGACGCGATTCTGTCAAGCTATTTCAAAATGGCGACTGTTAAAATTTAAAAAAAAATCTATATTTAAATAAGCGGAAATGATAAATCATTGATGTTTTTTTCACCTTTCAAAGCAAGAAAACAAAACACAACAAGAAGGTGGTTTAACGTGGCAAATGCTGGACATGTCCCCCACCCTCTACTTGGCATGCTCCCAGACGATGGTAAAATCCGTCGACGGAATTTCGAATGGCTTCAGCCGGTATATAATGTGTCTCCAATCTAATTTTGTTTCTCAAATCTTCAATATTATTTGGCCTATTTTGGTAAACTTTTTCTTTTAAATATCCCCAAAGAAAATAGTCTAGAGGCGTTAAGTCTGAGGACCTCGGTGGCCATTCAATTGTACCACGTCGTCCAATCCAGCGAACTGGAAATATCTGATTTAAATATCTTCTCACATTGACACCAAAATGCAGGGAAGCACCATCTTGTTGAAACCAAATTGTTTCATTAGGTATATCTGGATCTACTTCGTTGGGAAAAATTAGAGCTACAGCAGGCCTCAACTTGAAGGTTAAGAAATTCAGGTACCGTTCAGCTGTGAGGTTTCCTTCCAAAAATAATGGCTCTAAAATTCGGTTATTAATGATACCTGCCCATACATTTACTTTCTGGGGCAGCTGAGTATGCGCTTCAAATATCCATCGTGGATTTTCTTGACTCCAGAAACGATAATTATGTCTGTTAACCACCCCGTTTAAATAGAAAGTAGCTTTATCCGAAAATAATATGTTCTGTGGAATTCTATTATTCTCGTCAAACCGTCTCATCATTTCCTCGCAAAATTGCCAACGCCTATCATAGTCATTTTCTAAAAGCTCTTGGACAAGACATACTTTATAAGGGTGGTATTTTTCTGCTTTCAAAAATCTTCCAATAGTACCTCTAGATGTATCATGATTTTGAGCCAATGAAACTGTTGAAACATTCGGATTATCCTGCAGAGATAATGCAATATCCAATTTTTCATCGTCGCCTAAAACACGTGGCCGTCCATTCCTAGGCAAGTCCTTTACTGAGCCATGTTCATCAAATTTGTAGAATAGCTTGACAGAATCGCGTCAAAATTTATGAGCATACTGTATGTTCCCATTTAAAAAAAAGATCGATGTCGTCATATCTTTGACAAATGTCTATAAAAAACAAACGAATAACGTCAAAATGTAAGCATATATAAAACTAAATTGACGTGTCCGAGCATTTTCCCCAAAAGTTACAGGTTAAGGCTATATTAATTTTATTCCGGACTTCTGGGCAGCCCTGTATATATAGTGCATATACTTGAAATTTTTCATCTTTTTAAATACGTGGAAGCTAATAATAATAATAATAATAATAATAATATTAAATTTATTCAATGTTTGAATTGAATAATATCACTACGAGTATTCAAATATTTAGTATTGAAATATTTTAATATTTGAATATTCCAAATCGAATATTTGAATATTAGAAGTCGAATATTTAAATATTCGAAACCGAATGCTTGCATACTCATAGATGATATTCGAATACTGAATAATAAATAAAGTGAGTATTCGAATACTTAAATTTCAAAAATTCCGAGCACTAATCCCGGCCAATAGCCTCGTTTATTTTTAATTTACTGGATTGACTCGATTGACCAGTGAGATGCATATTTGCTCTCTGTTTTTTTTGCAAGCTCAAGATTTTTAAACTATTTTTGGATCCATCCTCGTAAAGTAGCCAAGGCAAATAAATAAGCGGATAAAATTAACCAATCCGAGCACCGGTAACCTCCCACTGCCCTTCTGGCTGTCTGTTTAATCTATTAACAAATTTCGAACGACAAGCCGCGTAAATCAAAACCTGGAATTTATAGATTTACCAGTGGAAATATATAACCGGCTTAGCCCCGAAAACGAGCCCAATATGGCTAATTCGGATCGGGAGCTTTAATAATACTTTGATGGTTTTGCACCTGATAACTTCGAACCGGGCACGACTATTAATTATTATTAGGAAGATCCGGCCGCCACACGTTGTCTCAGATTACCATCTTCGTGTATAGAATTTTCATTAAATTCTGCATACAGCGTGTAACAGAAGTATGGAACGCTTTAAATATCTTTAATACCGTTTGTCCGATTTAGCTAAAATTCAGTCCCCGTATACAGGGTGATTCAAAAGTATTTCGACAAACTTCGGGAGGTAATTGCCGGCAATATTTCAAGATGAAAAGTTCTTATAAACAGTGGTCCTGGCGACTTCGTTACGGAGATACAGGGTGTTGAAATGTTAGAAGGAATGGTAATAATTTTTAAATAACTCCTTAACGAGTAATTTTTTTTTTATGAAATTTGGTGAATTAAATAAGCATCTCAGGACACTTATTTTCAAAGTAAAACACATTCGTAAATTTAACCAGTGGCGTCGGTACAAAATGTGGCTATCATATTTTTTGTGGAAACTATGCCTAACCTAACCACACCACTGACTTATTTGATTTTAACTTTTTTTTTATGAATCCCCCCATTCAATTACAACAAAAAAGTTCACGTGTGTTATTTTGCTACGAGGGCCAGTTTAATGTCAAATGATTATTTTATTTGACTATACACAAATATTAAAAAATATGTTTTAAATTCAAAGATTTATTATGTAAGGGGTAAGGTATAACATTTAATTTAATTATAATTAAATAAGTGCGTTGCAAAAATTAAATGATTTTTAAATAAATTGTTCAAAATGTCCACCTTCAGCCAAGATGCAGGCATCTAATCTCCTTTGCATGGAATCTCGTACGCGTGCTAAGATATCTGGTCTGTTTCTTATTGCCTCAAAACCATCGATTATTCGGTTTCTTAGCACTTCTGCATTTTCGACTGGCGTCTTGTAAACGATTGACTTCAAATGTCCCCACAAATAAAAATCAAGAGGATTTAAATCTGGGGACCTTGGTGGCCACGGTTGATTTCCTTCCTCAACTCCCCTACCTATCCATCGATTTGGATAAATTTGATTAAGATGGGTCCTGGCCACTATGCTGAAATGGGCGGGAGCTCCGTCATGCATAAACCATATACGTCTTCGAGTTTCTAAGGGCACATCATCCAGTAAGGGAGGAAGTTCATTTTCCAAAAAATGTCGGTACGTCTCGCCATTAAGCCGAAGTGGAAGAAAAAAAGGTCCTATTAAGTAATCGCCAACTATTCCCCCCCACACGTTTAATGAAAATTGGTATTGAAAATTTCGTTCACTAACGGCGTGGGGATTTTCCAAAGACCAGATATGGTTATTGTGAAAGTTTGTAATCGCACTCTGAGAAAAATTTGCCTCGTCCGTAAAAAGTACATAATTTAAAATTTGGGGATTTTCAGCAAATTTTTCCAAAAACCACTGACACAAATTAATGCGCTGAGGAAAGTCCCTGGGTAAAAGAGCTTGTACCCTTTGAATATGGTACGGATACAACTGCTCATCGTGCAGAATTCTCCAAACTGTGGCTTGGGTGGAATTGAGAGCATCAGCAATTATTCGAGTGCTTTTATCTGGATTTTCCACTACAGCGTTTAAAACAGCTTATTCTAATTCTGGAGTTCGGGCTGTTCGCGGTCTTCCAGGAATGTCACGTGACCTCGCAAAACTCCCTGTTTCAGCTAAACGTCGGTGAAGATTTGAAAATGTTTCAGCAGCAGGCAGTACTCTGTTAGGATATCGCTCTTGATAGATTCGTCTAGCTGCTCGTGCATTTCCATCGGCAAGGCCATATACAAAATGCATGTCAGCTAAATGCGCATTATTTCTTAAGTAATCCATACCTTTTAAACAATACTATTAATATTCAATGAAAATGACAAAACTGAGAAATAAACCACATAAGCAACTAACTGTCAAATATGTTTTAATTCACGACAAATGCATTTCCAAAGCCGCCTTATCAAAATACAAAATATCAAAAAAGTATTTCCAAAGCCGCCTTGTCAAAATAGAAAATATTAGAAAATAACATACTATTCATACTAATAAATAAATATGCATGTCACTGAGAACATGTTATACTTAAATAGGCATCCTCAGATGCCTTCCTTTGGCATATACCCACATATTTGTTTATTGTAAGTATGTATAGATCTTAGTTAATATACTTAAATTAATATTTGAGTGTTTGATCAATTATTTAAAACATATTTTTTAATATTTGTGTATAGTCAAATAAAATAATCATTTGACATTAAACTGGCCCTCGTAGCAAAATAACACACGTGAACTTTTTTGTTGTAATTGAATGGGGGATTCATAAAAAAAAAGTTAAAATCAAATAAGTCAGTGGTGTGGTTAGGTTAGGCATAGTTTCCACAAAAAATATGATAGCCACATTTTGTACCGACGCCACTGGTTAAATTTACGAATGTGTTTTACTTTGAAAATAAGTGTCCTGAGATGCTTATTTAATTCACCAAATTTCATAAAAAAAAAATTACTCGTTAAGGAGTTATTTAAAAATTATTACCATTCCTTCTAACATTTCAACACCCTGTATCTCCGTAACGAAGTCGCCAGGACCACTGTTTATAAGAACTTTTCATCTTGAAATATTGCCGGCAATTACCTCCCGAAGTTTGTCGAAGTACTTTTGAATCACCCTGTATAAGAGGTTATTGCGAAGCTGCTAGTGACATTTTCAATGTTTCCAAATGTGCTTCATTCAACAGTTAGAACCTTACAACTTAAGGAAGAGGTCTTAAACATGTTGGAAGGATCTTCAGGCACTAGTACGAGGAAAATCGGGAACGAGTTAAATGTGAGTTACAAAACAGTATGAAGTATATTAAAGGACTATTTACTTTATCCTTATCACGTACAAAGAGTGCAAGCTTTGTTGCCTAGAGACCAGCTCGGGTTAATTTTTGTAACGGGTTTCAAGAAAATTTTTTAAGGGTCCCACATTTTTCGGCAAAAATACTGTTTACAGATGAAGCGAATTTTTCTGGACAAGGCATCATAAATTTTCACCACAACCATATTTAGGCGGAAGATAATCATCATGCTATCATCGAAGGACATCACCAGTATACATTTTCTTTTAATATTTGGGCAGGGATTATTGGAGATAGCTTAGTTGGACCGTATTTTTTTCCAAATTGACTTACTGGTGATGTCTATTACAACTTCCTTAAAGATGAATTGCCAGAATTGATGGAAGCAGTGCCATTAAGAACGAGAACTTTAATGTGGTTCATGCATGACGGCGCTCCCCCTCACTTTGCAGTACGTGTTAGAAACTATTTAGATCAACAATATCCTGCTCGTTGGATAGGTAGAGGAGGACCTCACCCATGGCCACCCCGTTCGCCGGATCCGAATCCATTGGATTTTTATTTCTGGAGTCACCTTAAACAACTCGTTTATACTACTCCTATTGAAACTGAAGAAGACCTTCGACTGCGTATTATTGATGGTTTTAATACGATTCGCGCCAGTATATGGGTGTTTACTGGCTACAGTAATTTATTTGAGTTTTGTTGATGTGAGTTCATTATTAAAAGTTTTTAAATCAATTATTAAAATGATTATTATTGCTTTACTATTTTTTTTTTAACACCCTGTATTTCGAAAAAGAAGCGACATGCGAAAAACTCTTATACCACATTTTTGTCTTAGAATAAGGTGAGGATTCACCTCCTTTATTTTTTCAGAAAGGTTAGGAAACACCCTGTATTTAGATAGAACGGTATAGATGCATTACTAACGAGATTAGGTAAAATAATCCTATTTGCAGTCAATTTGTAGTCGTGTAACAATAGGCTTACATAAGAATAACTTGACTAACATAATATGCACTGAAATGCGCTTTAGAACTTTTTGGATTTTACTTATGTGTACAGGGTGAGTCAAAAGGGGCGCACCAAATTCTAGAAGTGTACCTATATTCTACACGTACATGTAGCCCCGGTATTTCGCCCCCTGATTACTTTTATATACGACGAGCTTGCATTAGAAATTTAGGAAAAACTACTGATTATATTTTTCTGAATTGTTGTAGGATAAATTTATCGGTATCTTATTAGGGGATCTTTTATTATATTTTTGGAGTTTATATTAAATATGAAACATTTTGTTCGGCACGACTTTCTTCTTTGATAAAAGGTTGACAAAGTCTGTTCAGAGATATAAGAAAGTAACTGATCCCTACTAGGAGAGACGCGGGCGTAAAATTAAAATAACAGGTCCGTATTTTGCTTAGAATTTAATCATGGTTTGTAATAAAAATAAGTAAGACATCAAATAATATTTTATGTGTGTTTAAATGTGAAATTAAAAGTTATTTTATTATTAAAAAATTATATTTATGATTACAAGAATACACAAATTATTCGGTACTTATAATAATTATTCACTTAATATAACGACGAATATTTCGTCAATAAAATTTTATTTTCTGATGAAAGTATGATAACCAACAACGGAATCTGTAACAGAAGAAATACGAATTATTGGTCCACAGAAAATCCACGGTTGTACAAAATGGCTAGACACCAACATCATTTTGGTTTCAACATGTGGGTAGGAATTTTGGGAACAAAGATAATTGGGCCAATTTTTTACCACGGAACACTAAATTCGGAGCGGTATCGAAATTTACTGCAGCATAATTTGGAAGAATGGTTCGATAACAACTTAACACTAGCAGAAATCAATAACTTTTGGTTTCAACAAGATGGGGCCCCCGCTCATAATTCGAGAATTGTCCAAGAATATTTAACAGATAGATTTCCTGACAGATGGATAGGTACGCGTTCAGCTGTTTCTAGGCCTGTGTGCACCAACGTAAGTTTCAAACGGAGGAAGAATTGCGTCAACTGGTTTTAGAAACATTTCAAACGATTACCCCAGATGTACTTAACAATGTTTTGAATTCCACAGTTAGACGATGTTACCTATGCTTAGAAAATAATGGCCATTTGTTTAAACACTGTTTGTAATAAGTTCTAATTTGGTATTATGTTAATAAATGTTTTTCGAGCCCAACTATGGAGATTTTTCTTGAATATTTTTAAACGATAGCTAAAAAGCTGAAAATATGTTTAAACCAATGCAAGTGGTACATCAGTTATTTTAGAGTTCAAAATAGCCTTCGATTAAAAAAAGAAAAAAACACAGGACCGTATTTAAAAAAAGAAAGTTGAGGATGTTTTTTTGAAAACGAAACGTCGTACTGAAAATCTGTAAACGCTATCTTGTTTAGCTTAAAAAGTGACAATGAAAAAGTATTTTTTATTTTTTTATATCTGGTAAAATAATGCAACAAATAAATAAAAAAAAATACAGCAAAAAATAATTTTTTTTTAAAATATCGAAATTGGTTAAAGATAGTTTAATTTTGCAAACACCATGTAAAAGGTATTTAAATTGTGCAACTTTTTCCTAATTTAACCAACATTCTAATTCCTACCGTTTCCAAGATTCCAATGCTATCCCATTCTTATCTTGCACACACTGTATACTGTCTTTAGAACATAATTTGTTTTATGGGATTAACCATCTTTTGAATCAGGTAAAAATCGGTTTAAAATCACCAATTACTTTAATAATGAAATTACGTCTTCCGGATTTGCAGTTTTACTTTAAGACATTTTTAAGTACGGACCATAATTTAATACCATAATACCCTTGGATAATTCCATTCAAAGGCAAAGTGTAACTTTCTTGTATCTCTGGACCGGCTTTACAACATTGTTTTTGGTACATAGAAAGCTTTTTAAACCCATAATAAAATACCCAGGTCAGTATTAAAAAAAATTATGATGATCGCCCGGGAATGAAACGTCGGATTTAAATTTTGAGAATTCCCACTTTAGCACCTGTACATTTTATGTCTAGTATAAAGGTTTATTGAGACTCGTTAATCCTTTTGCTATCCTACATCATAATATGACACCCGGTATATTCCATAACAGAGTGGCTACGACGAGCCATCTTGTTTATATTACTGACAAATAAGGTTTATGTAATACCAAGGTAGATTGATAGGATTCAGTCTTCTTTGTGCGAGCTATCAGAACGCATTTAATTTGTATGTACGGTTCGAATTATTGATATAATTAAAGTTGTTGTTGTGAAGTGCTATTGTTGGATTAACAGATAATAATAGTAACAAATTCTAGGCCAGGAGCTAAGGTAAAACATAATATAGGGATTATTTGATTACCATACGCCCAGTCAAGTAATTAAAAAAGTGCAGATATCTCAAGAATTGGTAGACTCGGACAAAAAACATGTTCTATAATAGTATATTAAAGTACACGTTTTATAAAGCATCATTTTATAGCACGCGTCCATGTTAAAAAACGAGCCGCTTGCGGCGAGTTTTTTAACGGGACAAGTGCTCTAACTGCTTTATAAAACTCGTACTTTATACTATTTTTTCTATATTGTATTTTTTTCAATAAGAAAATACATATTTAAAAAGAAAATCAACCCTTCAAATTTTGTAAATTTGTATGTCTAAATTCTATGTTGGTAATACTATAAATTTACTTTTATCATAGTAGCCTTGACAATAAATAATATTTTCTTTGTGTCATTGTCACGAAATTTGTGTTTTAATATTTTATAAAGTTGTTCATAATTATAATTAAAAAAATATGGAGAATGATAATCTAAGTTCAACTCCCCCTGAGTTAAGGGATATTGCTAATAAAACGATAAATCAACTTTTACCAGAGAAATCCCGAAAACTTTCTTTTCTCATGGATCACAATAACAGGAAACGTCAGACGTCAACAGAATAAAACATTTAAATATTACCAATGCCAACCTTTAAAAAATAAAAAAACGGTGCCGAAACAGATCTGTTTCGATACTAAAAACGGTGTCGCAACAGATTTTTTATGAAACAAAATTAGAAAAAAGATATTTGAATGCGGTTTAAAGCTTATTAGTGATTATTGTTTGGTCTTAGGGTGGATTAATTAGATTTGGTTTGTATGAATTTTAATTCCACAATACTAAATGTTTAAATATAATTAAATATACAGGGTATCCTTGAAATGACTGTCAACGCTTAACCACAAATTTCTTAACCAAAAATAAGGCGATCTAAGCAAACTTACATATAAACGCCTTTATCAATTTTTACTAATTTTGGGATTAAGAATAATTACTATTATTGGCGTGTTTTACCGTAAACGCGATCTTTCTTTAATGCTTGGAAATTTAAAAATGTCGCGTGATTCAATTGTCTCTCTGACACTAGCTGACTTCATTTTTTGTCGCTTGTAGAATTTTGAAATATTCACAAACAGAGGTGTAATTTATTCCGTGGACAGTTGAATATAGGTTTAGGACATTATGCATGAAACATGTCTAGAATTTTCCGGAGAATCCGAAAATGCAATAATGTACAGGGATTTCCATTTAAGGAAAAAATATTTTTTCTGCCACACATTTGTGGGACATTCTGTGTACCTACATTTTATGTCAAAATATGCGCAATCCAAAAATAAAATCGACGGGTTCGAGGGGTTTTCCGAACACCCCCCCATTTAATTTGTATTGAATTTGTCCGTTATTAAATTACAACCGTGTATAACAATGCCATTTCTTTTCAAAAATAATTCTCTTCGTTTCTGGTTCCTCCTTTTTAAATCTGAATATTGATTTTTTTGTTCAAACATTTTTTCAAATGTGGGAAATTTTGGTTTTATTGTATAGATTTCCAATGACATTTGGTATATTTTCCTGGTTTGCACTCAGTAACAACTTATTTTCCATAACAAAATGTTGCCACAGTCATAAAATGAATTTAGGTATAGAGTGTTGAAAGTATACTTTTTTCTCACCCTGAATAAAATATTTTTCCTACGATCACTAATTAAAGTAGGCCTTTGCGCTTCGAAAAGTCATCAGAAAGTTGGCGTTTTCCCCAATTTGTCATATTTTGACATCATTGGCGCTCTAAAGCGCCAAAGTAACTTTGGCGCTCGCCTAACTTTATTTGCAAATAAAATAAAGGCAGTCGTTACTTTAAAAGAAACTATAGCCTAAGAATAAATATTTTAATAAATTTTGAATATGTCAAACCATCCAAACAGCAGTTTTCAAATAATTAAACGATTACAGCATTCAATAATATAAAAACTTGCCGAGAAATGTGATGATAAGTCGGCAACACAACATACACAAAAGGTTCTAATGGCTATTTAATTTCTATAATCAAGGAGGCACATGTCAAACAAAGCGGTAAGTTCTAATGGCTATTTAATTTCTATAATCAAGGAGGCACATGTCAAACAAAGCGGTAAATATTGTAGTAATTTAAATATTTGATCATTTATTTAAATATTCTCTAATTAGTTTATGGTTAAATTAAATAATGGATGTCGTATCAAGTGATAGTGAATTTTCTAATACACCTCCGGATATCGTCGAAGCTGCAAAAAACGTATCGTTAAATCTACTGCCCGAAAAATCCAAAACAAAGTATGAAAATGAATACATTCTTTTCATAAATTGGTGTCAATCGCAAAAAATCAAGAAATATTCTGAAAATGTACTGTTGACCTATTTTGGACAAAAAGCTCAAACTTTAAAGTCATCAACTCTATGGTCAAAGTATTCAATGCTCAGACAAACTTTGAAAATTAAAAATGATATTGACATTAGTCATTATGCGAAATTAATTGAATTTCTGAAGGAGAAGTCAGTGGGATACAAAGCAAAAAAATCATTAACATTATCCAAGGATCATATAGAAAACTTTATTCGCAATGCACCTGATGATGAATATTTATGCAAAAAGGTATGCTTTTTAATATTATTTAAAATGTATAATATATCACGATCAGTATTTACATTGGTTTTTGGTTTATAGGTTGTCTTGATTATGGGCATCGCTGGAGCGTGTAGAAGACACGAGTTAGTAAAAATGAAAATAGATGATATAGAATGTAAAGAATCCCTTTTAATAGTGTGCATTCCAGATTTAAAAACGAATCAAAGTCGGAAATTTACAATTATAAATGACACCGCAGAAAATGCCATTGATTACGTTGGATATTATAAAAAGTACATCCATTTGAGAGAACAGTGCAAGAATAATTTAGGACGCCGCTTGTTTTTCCGATATTCCAAGGGGCGTTACACAAACCAGGTTATAGGAATGAATACCATTGGTAAAATACCCAGTGATATTGCCAAATATTTAAACTTATCGAATCCTAACTTATATACTGGGCATTGTTTTCGACGTACTTCTGCTACGTTATTGGTACATGGGGGTGGTGATTTGATACAGCTTAAAAAGCATGGAGGTTGGAAAAGTAGCAACGTTGCCGAAGGGTATATTGATGATTCAATGACCAACAAAATACAAACTTTTCAAAGAATATCTGGCCAATCTCAAACCCAAAAAAAATCAGATTTAACATTTCCTGAGATTTGCAACACTTCTGATCCATCAACATCAGGAATAAACATTAAAAGTTGTAAAAACTGCACTTTTAATTTTAATATAGTATATAATAAAAAATAAGTCAATTTTATTGTATATTATAAATAAGTATAATATTGTATTTATATTTTCAATGTTCTTTCTGTATTCTGTTCCAATAAAAGTTAAATAAAAAATACATAATATAGGTACCTACAAATATTTATTAAAAAATTTTAAATGATAATATAAGGAAAACTTGGTTTTTGGTATTTTATTGTGTATTACATTTATCAATTTTTTAATAAAGCTGTGTGTTTTGTTTGCTTAGTTTTGTTAAGAATTTTCGACAAACTTGGTAATAATACAAGTATTTTACTTAATTTTTTCAACAAAATAATTGTATTCTCTATTTTTGTTAGTGTAAGTTATTTTTGCTTAAATAACTACCTAACTCTTTAAATAAAAAAGTTGGCCCATGTCAGGTTAAAAAAAAATTAAACTAGTATATACTATTTTTCATATATATCGTGATCGTAGAAAAAATCTAGTGTGTAATTCGAGCGGAAAGTTCTTTGCCGTTTTTGACAGATTGCCGAGCTCCGCTGACGCGTCGCGCGACAACTTTCTGTCTCAATCGGCAAAGTATCACTTTCCGCTCTTAATACACAAATAGCTATTTCTCACACAAAAAGAACTTGGAACTAACAATAAGTTGAATTCGAATAATTGGGAGACAGATGAAATATGAAAGTGTCGTTTTTAGAATATACTCTAATTATTGAAAAAGTACGACGTTTAAGAAAAAAATCCCGAAAGCTTTTTTTTACAATTGAACCACTAATTCGTCTAAAACCCAGAAAAAAAGAAAACTTTTTTGGAAAAACTAATCAATTTGCCCTAAGACCAAACAATAAGCCAAAACCGCGTTCTAATATCTTTAATATTTCCTGAGGTATTAAATTTCAAATATAGACCAAAAAATTTCCTTACGCGTTTCAAAGTTCCGTTAGTTTAATTGGCGGCTGTTGGGGAAACGATCATCCAAATGCATTAAAAATAATATAATTAAATGCAACAAATGTTTTTAGAATCAATAGTACCGTTAAATATCTGATTTTAATATTATCTTAATAAAGGAGCAAAATGTATCAATGTTTGCGGAACGAATAGTGTTATCGCCGGGATAAACATAAAACTTGCAAATATCATATTTTAAAATATATATTAATAAGCGGCTAGTCGACCGTTATTCCAGGAAAAAGCAATGTTCTACATTTAAATGTTAAGAGTATATTTTTTAGAATCTTGTACATCCGAAAACCCTTTGACGGTGTTTTGGCGCTCGAGCCGTCCAATTGGTTAAAAGAAAACATGGCGACTGTGTAGCCTATCAGAGTGCATTTTTGGTTGGTCGACGTGACAGCGGGGGCGTAACCTTGCTGTCAGATGATATAGTTTTCCATTTTGTATACTACTACACTTCTGGCTTCGATAAAGCAAGGTTGTATGTCAACAAACGCACGTGGTTTCTCTCCGTCTGATTGAACCAAATAGCATTGCCTAAAAAAAGGCACCCAGCAAATGTAGTAAACAAATGTAGTTACTAGTTATGTGTTTGTAAATCAGTAGTGAATATTTATGTTATAGTATGTTATTGTAAAACCATGTACTAAAGAAGTTTTGTGTGATTTAAAGAAATAAACGCCAAATTACCGCAGTGAAAAGCTCGTTTAATTCCTTCACTCAATAAATAAAAGAATCAGTGAAATTAACCTACAATCGAGGAACATAAAAGCCTCAAGAACTGTTGGCGCAAGTTAAATAACAACACTTGGCTTGCTTAACAGCGGCAAATCAAACAAGATCCAATAATTAAGAAATAATGTTAAAGCTTTACATTTCTAGTAAAGCTTTGTCTGTTCCTCCCATTAAAATTAAACCAAAAAACATAACATACCTACATTTTTCCTGGAATTGTTAAAGACACTCGAAATGGGATTTGACTTTTCATGGTAGAATCTAAAAAAGTGCAAAATGGCGTTGTATACGTCGCATGGAGTTGACAATCCCCGGTGATATTTAAGTACTCAACATGCACTTTTCCAAATCCCCAACGTTCATCCTGGGAATCGCAGGAGTGACG
The DNA here is from genome assembly GCA_963920685.1 of Polydrusus tereticollis. Classification (NCBI taxonomy): domain Eukaryota; kingdom Metazoa; phylum Arthropoda; class Insecta; order Coleoptera; family Curculionidae; genus Polydrusus; species Polydrusus tereticollis. The sequence continues at coordinate 17,646,710 of OY987330.1, forward strand.
GCACATCAAGATGCGTTTTATCGTTTCCGCCTCGACTCCTACTTTATCTCGTACATTTTAGTTTTCGAATGCATGTGTTATGTTTTAAATCAACAACATGCATAGAAGACTTTTATTCTTGGGGATTAAAATCCGAAGTTTAACTGCTTAATAATAATGGGTCTAAGCTTGCAGGCGCTGCCTGGCTAGAAAATGTAAAGTTTAGTAGTTGGTATGTAAAAACTAATCCAGCTCATACATACGTTTTTAATTTAAAGATTAAATTATTTAGGTCTTTATAAAATCTGCTATTTCGTTTTTCCGTCATGTAATTTTTGTGTTAAGTATTAAAAAGGGCAGATGATCGTTTAAATCTGCATCCTAAATAGATAAAGTGTATTCACAAATATAAGAAACTGACCAAATGCCTATTATTTTTACCTACATAGGGGTATTTAGTAGTACTGACACAATGCCGACTGAGCTAGGACCGTCTTATTAATACATAGTATTGAAATATTTAATTTAGCAGCAAATAAATATGAAACTGATGTTTATTTAAGTTTATTAAATTCAAAATATAAAAATAGAATTATGGTCTTACACTTACACTTATTATGCTAAATTATTATATTAATTAATAAATTACCCAACTAAATCTACTTTACTATCGCTATCATTCATTATCTAAAGTAATAATAAACCTTTCTGTTGCATTTCTTAACTTTCTTCTACTTTCTTTACATGTTGTACGCAGTTCTTCCAGTTCACCTTAGAAATTTTTTTAGTTTCATTATGAATTAGAGTTAATACACTAGAACTAAGTGTGGGTGAAATATTATTGCGACGAATTCCAGCTTTAAGTTGGTGCCATATTTGTTCAATAGGGTTAAATATACAGTGGTAAGGCGGTAGCCGCAATACTATGTGCCCCCATGCTTTTCGCAAGTTCATCGCAGTAATATTCTTTTTTTTAAATCGACCGGAAAGCAACCACTTTCTACTCAATTTTTTAACCGGAAAATGTCATTTTATCGGTCTAGACCAGAAAGTCATAAAAGAGGGACCGGTAAAGTACTTTACCGGTCCCTCTTTTTACTTTACCGGGCCCTTTTTTTACATTCCGATCAATATTTGAGAAAACGAACCAAACCCATAATAAGTAGGCTTTGACTTGATTGTTTCTTTCATGGCGTTTCATGGCAACGAACTGTCAAATTTGATACTGCTTATTAAAAATTGTGTTTAAAAGTTAAAAGTTAGATTATATTATGGAAATGAATGTGGATGAAGGTGAAATTCCTCTTGAAATAACTGAAGCGGCTGCTAGAGCTACTCACGATTTGTTGCCGCATTAGTCCAGGGACAAGTATGAAAAAACGTTTGCCGTTTTCAAATGTTGGTGTAAAGAAAAAAATTGTACTTTTAACATAACAGTTCAAAAATAGATATTATTAATTATTAGAATAATTCTAATTTTAATTATTTATTAAGTACCTATTATCAAATAATATTTATTATAACTATTATAAATAAAAAAAATTCCTGACTATAGAGTTTTCAATCTGTTTAAAACTATATTAATGTAGTAAGCCATTATCTAAATTTTCTTGTACGCCACTGGTCTTGCGTCGATTTAAAAAAAAATATTGTACGTTACACAACCGGAAAGTACGTTTACAGGACTCGCAGGCTTCCAGGACTCGCCTGGCGGCTCGCCCTGGAAATTGCCTGCTTCGTCCTGTAAAATAGTACTTTCCGGTCTTGTAACGTAATATACTATTTTTTTAAATCGACCGGAAAGCAACCACTTTCTACTCAATTTTTTAACCGGAAAATGTCATTTTATCGGTCTAGACCAGAAAGTCATAAAAGAGGGACCGGTAAAGTACTTTACCGGTCCCTCTTTTTACTTTACCGGGCCCTTTTTTTACATTCCGATCAATATTTGAGAAAACGAACCAAACCCATAATAAGTAGGCTTTGACTTGATTGTTTCTTTTATGGCGTTTCATGGCAACGAACTGTCAAATTTGATACTGCTTATTAAAAATTGTGTTTAAAAGTTAAAAGTTAGATTATATTATGGAAATGAATGTGGATGAAGGTGAAATTCCTCTTGAAATAACTGAAGCGGCTGCTAGAGCTACTCACGATTTGTTGCCGCATAAGTCCAGGGACAAGTATGAAAAAACGTTTGCCGTTTTCAAATGTTGGTGTAAAGAAAAAAATTGTACTTTTAACATAACAGTTCAAAAATAGATATTATTAATTATTAGAATAATTCTAATTTTAATTATTTATTAAGTACCTATTATCAAATAATATTTATTATAACTATTATAAATAAAAAAAATTCCTGACTATAGAGTTTTCAATCTGTTTAAAACTATATTAATGTAGTAAGCCATTATCTAAATTTTCTTGTAAGCCACTGGTCTTGCGTCGATTTAAAAAAAAATATTGTACGTTACACAACCGGAAAGTACGTTTACAGGACTCGCAGGCTTCCAGGACTCGCCTGGCGGCTCGCCCTGGAAATTGCCTGCTTCGTCCTGTAAAATAGTACTTTCCGGTCTTGTAACGTAATATACTATTTCGAGACGGCTGCAGAAAAACCCCAATTAAAGAATTCTTTTTGGACGCCCTGAAGTTCAAGAACCAAGCCGTTGCGGTCCCATGTTTTATATGAACTTTTTATCTTAAAATTAGTCGAAGATTAACCCTTTAAAGTTTGTACTTGTCCTTAATAAACATCCTGAATATACAGGGTTTTGGGAAATGCGTTAGGGTACAAGGACAGGTGATTATACGTGACAAAATAAAAGTAGTAAGTCATCTAATTAATTAAAATGGTAGCTTGACCTTTTACACCCATTGGAAAAACTGATTTAATGATGATAAAAATGTTGGTTTTGTAATATCTGTCAAAACAAAAAAGATATGCGAATTGCTTAATACGCCAAGTAAAGGTTATTTATTTATTTCGTTTTAAATTCTTGTGTTTATTAAAATTATCTACTATCATTATTATGTAAAACATGTCGGAACTAAAAAAAATTAAAACGTCTATACTCCGGTATCAAAATAATTGGCAGTGACTCATTTTTGCCGGGGTGTGCAAGACGTAAAGGGAACGCCAATTCCAGAGGCGTGTGATTTTAAACAATAATAACTCAAAAAATATATAAATTATTTGTTTATTATTATAATATATTTACATTTACTATAATAAATATAATATTATAAATTAAACTGAAAAATAAATTAAGCTTTTACATTTGGTGATCTAATGAAGTAATTAGAGAAACTAAATTACGCAGGTATAAAATCCAAAAAGAATAATAATGTTTTTATTATACTACATAATAATAGAAACATATAATAGTGGATTAAGGGCAACACCTAAACCTAAATTATAAATGTTTATAAATTTCATAACTATTATTGATGTTGTTCGAGCCAGTCAACAATCTTTTCTTTTCGCCACGCAGAAGTTGGCAAAGCTTCCACCCGACGGCCGTGGTACGGTTTTACGAGATTCAAACACGTTTAACCCACCTTCAAGAAAACCAGAATCACTCCCGATGTGAATTATAATTAACGACGACCTTTTCCTGAAGGAGCTTTCAATCCAGCAGACAGTCCGTTGATAAAGGCGTTACGTGCAATTTCCGACGAATGGCTAACTTTGTTTGCTGATCAATAAAAATCTTTTTCCGTCCTCTTGTTTCCTTCTGATCGGACCCTTTAGTATTCCTATTTTCCTTGATAGATAAACAGTACGACAAGATGTCTTAGTCAATGTGACACAAAGTTCTGCTGCATTAGTGAATGATATTCTCTCATACAGATTTTTTACAATTCCCAGGTTTTAAATGACGTCGTTTTGTAACTTGTTGGTTACTATCACTTGAAGAACTCGCCTGTATTATAATATTTGCTGTTTTGAATAACCACCAAAATAATAAAACTGAATTGCTAATATCCTCTTGATTGAAACTTGTCTACGACACTGAACGTTGGTTAGAGGCGATAAGCAAGCGTGAGAGCGCCTGTAGACATGGGTTTCTCTTACCTGCGTTGCCAAATTGAGTAGACCAAGTACCGTAGGGTGTAAGGGCCCTTAATGATATGCTGATTTTGGTACATTTTATGAGAATTTAAATGAAATATTTTAAAACCTGGCAACATGTAACGAGTTATTAATGCACAATCTTCTCAAGCGGTTTTGAATTTTATTTCAGTTAAAAGTGTGTGAATCGATGTTAATTATTTTCTCCGCACACCGTCAATGGTGATAAGAACAGTTTTACCAATTATTTCGGGATCGTAGTATAGTACCATTAGAAAATAACAAAATTTAGTGTGCGAGTCCATCATACAAGGACCTTCAAAAAAAGTCTAAGACCATTTTGATGTAAAATTAGTAGGGGAGCCAATATTTAAGGGTAGCAAAATTGACAAGGGATTTTCTATGGCCAGTCTGGCGGTGCACCACCCGGTATAAGATGTTCCAAAAAAAACACGTATGTTTGATGAACTATTGCGATATCCCTTATAATGCCTAATAATGTTAAATTGTATACCTTATGCCTCGGGTCTAGGACATTTAGCCGTCGCCGTTTCGCCGTCGCCGTTTCGCCGTCGCCGTTTCGCCGTCGCGACAATTCGCCGGCAGCCGATTCGCCGTGGGCCGTTTCGCCGTCAAATAGAAATTAATAAAATACGTAAAAAAGGTTATAATATATATTGCTAAATTTTAACAAAATTGTTTGATAAAAATATACCTACATAGGCAAGTCAATAATAATAATTAGGGTTATTGGAATTCGGGTCTAGGACGTTCAGCCGTCGCCGTTTCTAATCTAATCCACCTTTTTGGGTCCAATTCGGTATATGCTAGATATAAAAAAATTGTAATAATTATAGACTTATATTGGTTAAACAGCGCTAACACGGCATCTAATCCACCTTTTTGGGTCCAATTCGGTATATGCTAGATATAAAAAAATTGTAATAATTATAGACTTATATTCTATTTGACGGCGAAACGGCCCACGGCGAATCGGCTGCCGGCGAATTGTCGCGACGGCGAAACGGCGACGGCGAAACTGCGACGGCGAAACGGCGACGGCGAATAGTCCCATCCCCTTATGCCTCCCTATATCTTTATTTTTGAAAAATATTAGAAGATTAAGTACTTTAGCTATTATGAAATCCTGCAATGCGGGTGACCACCCTGTATATAAGTATGATTTAGAACATAAAAAATCAAAATGTTCGTAGGGCCTGTACTGGTCACATATCTAATTGACAACCCTTGTTACAGCTGACAAGCTGCCCCCGGGCTTTCCCCAAATCACCGAATCGCCGCAAAACAACAAGGTGGTCGAAATCGGACACAACACGATGCTCAACTGTGCCGCATCGGGGAATCCCCCACCGAAAATCACCTGGCTCAAAAACATGTTGCCCATTAACATGAGCAACAATCCTAGGTACTCGGTCAGGGAGGAGAAACCGGGTAAGTTTTGATTTTATATCGTGACCTGTAACATTAACGTAAAGGATAAAGGTTAATCTTGTAGGAGAAGAGATTTTGTGTTAGAATAAACATGTTTTAACGTTTTGTTTTGTATAAATGCTATTAACATGCTTGTCCTTTCTAGAGCAAAGTTTTGTGACATTTTTTGTGCGAATCAATATCATGAAGCTTCCCTTGATAGGTTTATGCATGCAAATTTTGCATATATTTTGGAAATAGGCCATTTAGGATATTGGGGCATAAATTGCATTGCTATTTTAGGAGGTAAAAATCAAAATCAGCTCAAAATATTTTTTTCTGCTGACGTTTTATAATAACCCCTTTTTGTTTATCGTTTTGATTTTTAAATAACCTTCTTTAAGTAATTATTTACAATAAAAACTAAACACAGACTATAATTTTACCATCATTAAAAATATTAAAAGTACAGTTACTTATATTATTAAAATTAATGCTTTAAAGATATTTCTCTTTGTAAAGTAGATGAGGAACTTGAACTAGAAATAAAAAATGAATCTGCAACAGCAATATCAATTAAACCCATGCCACTAGTAGAGCTGGTAGAACATTCTGATTCCATAGATTTAACACGTTTGTTGTTAGCGTCCATTTTCCACCAAGAATTTTTTCGGAGATTTTTCTTTTGTTTTCTAAAGAATCGTCTATATACCCCTCAGCCACGGTATTTGACCGCGAACCTCCATGTCGCTTTAGCATCAATATATTATCCGCTCCAGAGTCCGCTAAAAAAGTTGCTGAAGATCTTCGAAAGCAGTGGCCTGTATATTCATTTGCCCTTGGAAGACCCAAGAACTCAGCAATTTCTTTGGTGTTGCTCCAATGGTATTAATGCCCACTGGATGTCTGGAACATTTGTAGTTTCTATACGTGATAAATAATCTTTCATGGGTTATATGTGCTGGACGTAATTGGGCGTACTTTCGGACAATATTCAAGAAGTTGATGCCGTCAATAGAGCCTTCGCTAATTACAAAGCTTCTTGCAACATTTGTTTTAGTGTTTGGAATGGTTATTTTAATTAAAGACTCCGAAATTTCGATATTATTCATCTTTCAATATGTGAGTTCTTCTCTGCTACATGCTCCAGAGATTCCCACAATAAGAATGACTTTGTCCAATAAATAGTTCTTATCGTCTGCTTCTTTGACAAATCTTTTTATTTATTCCTTGAAAAAAATATTGTATACCATTCGTTGCGAAACAATGTATTTTAGTCACTCTGATGTGTTGTCCAACTCGGCTTCGCCTCGTAGGACAATTTTCACGTCACGTGCCTAAGAGACCCTTATTTCGTAACTTGTTGTACAAATAGCTGTATTTTCATTTATTTACGGATTACCTTAGATACCCATTTACCTGTGGAAATATTATAACTATTTAAGGGCCGTTTTATTTTATTACTTAACCATTATCCCCATAATAACAATAACACAACAATAAAATAACAATTTGACAATTTGGCGATAATTTGTTATTTAAGTATATAATTTGAAATTTGTATATTCTTTACAATATAATTATGCCATAATATGATATAATAACGCTGAGCGACAAAAAAAAATTGTTACATAATGAAGAGTAAAGAAAAATCCAAAATTCTTCACAAATATTTAATATTTTGCTCTACGCGTTTCGGTTTCTTAAACCATTTTCAAGAGCTGTCTAAAAAGTTCATTTATATAATAATCTCAATTCAAAATCAAAATTATTAGGTATAACTTACATAATATAATCACAAATTTTACATTAAGGACACAAACAAGTTCAACATGGCGAACACAGGTTAACTAACTATATAAAATTGATCGACGGAGTAAACCCAACAAACATTTAAAAAAATTAAACAAAATATACCGAACCAGAGCGGCATATAGGTTGCACAAAAAGAGGTACGATTGTTTAAACAAACATTCACTACTTAAACTCATTCACAATTTTCGCTGCTTCTCTGTAGTGGGCGTTGACAGGATCGTTCAAACACTCAATCTGATTATTAATCTCTATTTTGGCTATTTCTATATTTTCTAGAAAATTCAGCTATTGCCTTTATTCGCATTATGTAGCATTTTAAAGTTGTCTTTTGTATTAAAATTATGTAAATTCTCTCTTAAATGTAGGCCAAAAGCTGATCTCTTGTCATTAGGCGATTTCTGAGAGTTTAAATGTTCTTTTATTCTAATATTAAAACTACGTCCTGTCTGTCCCGCATATTTAGCTGTGGATGAGTTACAGGACAACAAATATACCCTACTTTTGTCAAGCACGTTAATTGAATCCTTTACTCTCGAGAATAAGCTACGGAAATTGTTTACTGATTTGTAAGCTATTCTAAAATTGTTGTTTAAGGATTTCAATACATTACCCACCCTCAGAGAAACAGCGCCCAAAAAAGTTAGTTTTATATACCTAGATGGTTTAAAAGATGTTATTGTGTTATCCAAGGGGCCAGTCAACACCTTCCTAAGCATGCCATTAAATTTTTTTTCTTATTAAATTATTGATTAATGATATCTTGTATCCGTTGTTATAAGCGATTTGAAAGATGATGTTCTTTTCCCTCTCAAATTCCGAAGGTGAGAGTGCGATGGTGAACAAATATATGATTCAATTGTAACATAAGGCTGAATAGCATATTGTAGTAGAAGTAGAACGGTACCATTTAATATTTATTGAAAAAAATATCAGGAGCCTTTTTTCGTGTGTTAGAAAAAAGTGGAGTGTACCAGTTATCGTGCAATTCATGCAATTCAAGGTATACTGGTCCAATAGGTCGCAATATTAAAACTAGAATTAAAGAACACCTAAATTCACAAAGATCTCCAAATGATAAGAGATCGGCTTACATCTTAGGAAGAAAGACCACAATTTTCACACTAAAATGCAACATAACTCCCAAAAGGGACAACAATTCAATATTTTGGCGTCACTTAACTCGGGAAAGACTTGTCATAGATATTGAAATCCTTCATCCTCTTAATTCATAGCCTTCTTCATTAGTCCAAGTTTAACGTGAAAAGGCGGCAAAAATACATTTTTTGGGTCTGCAAGTGGACATGCTTAACATTTTCGAGATCCCGGTTGAAATTTACTCATTTCCGGCCAAATGTTCTTTACATCATGTTCATTCACTGCGCGACTGTCTGAGGATGAAGAAGATTAAAATAATGTATTAAGTATGTTATTCTTTTGTTTATAGTTTCTTTAAATTACTTGTTTTTTACGCTAATAAATTGCGTTTTCTATTTGACTTAAGTCCCATATACACAACTGTATATAAATAAAGGTAAATACTAGTTAATTGGTCGTAAAGTCTTAAGTCAACAAAATCCAGCCAATTACTAATTTTTTATAACATATTGCATTGGGACTGAAAGTCAGTTTATCGTTAATACTTATTTTCAAACATAGGTTTCTAAAAGTGATAATCAATTTACAAACAACAATGAAATCTTTAACTTCATTTTCTTTAAAACCGTAATTTCCGACTTAAGCTCCTCTTACCTAACACTACAGAATTGTCCTTATTATTAAACAGTCTAGCAGGGTAGTAAATTAACGGCCAATTCCTTATAATTTATCACTGTTTTTGTAACCCTCGGAAATTTAACCGCCCCGTCGGCCTTATCCTAATAATTGGTCAATTCTCCGCAAAAAAAAAGGTTCCCTTATTTTTCCCGAGAAAGTTTGAATTTGTCTGTGTAGTCACGAACCTAATTTGCAGTAGTGTAAAAAATAAATAATGTACAGGATCGGGAATCCCATTTCTTACGGGTCGTATTTTCGAAACGAGGCATTTTCGGACCCGTGTAGATTTGCTGCCAGATTCACTAAGAAGGTTCGGGTTAGGTCTGGTCTAATTGCAAAGGAAAGTTCACACTGTGTAATGTGTTGGGTTTATTCGAATTCGAAAATTGCTCGAAGAATCAGCTAATTTGGTAATTTAACTTTTATTTTATTTCTTCATCAAACTCATAACAATCAAATATTAACAGTATGTCGTCAATATAAGAAGAAAGAAACAAACAGAACATGAAATGTAAGACAAAATACAAAAAGATACACTCAAAGATTATATTTGTTGTTCAAAAATTCTCGAATGTTAAATGAGACTGTATTTAGTAAATTTTTTTAGTGTTGAAATGCAACATTTCAGCGTGCGCGTTTTTTTTTTCTAATTAGGAAAAGCAATCAATATTCATTATTCGTTCTTGGAAAAGCGAAGTTAAGTTCTTCGGGGCCAATAAGAGATCCATATTCCTAGTTTGATAGTAATAATCAAATCGATTAACACTTAACACTTCTTCATTTTTATGCTCAATACACCTCATAGATATAAACATTAATAACAGTCATTATGTTCAAGGATTTAAAGAAATACTATATTTCCGCTGCAAGAGTTTTCTGCAATCGACATGTCATTGTCTTAGCACATTTTTGCTAGGTTCCTAGACACCCACTGAATATGCATATTCCAGGGTAAATATTCATCAATTGTTAGTGCAAGCATTGTAGAACAGTCTATTCGGCACTAGAAATACCAATATTTAATGAAACATTCTGTATTGTCAGTCAGTTCAATTGAGTCTTTTGCTGTCATTGATAGGTTGGTATCATCTGCGTAAGAAGTAAGCAATGCATTATGATTAGCTATTCCGTAATTTAGATCATTGGTAAGAATAATGAACAGAATTGGCTCTAAAATGCTACCCTGTAGGAATCCTATTGTTTGACTTTTGACTTCTCTTTTTCAATATTGGTTTTATAACCACTGTTTTAAACTGTTCTGGAACAAAACCTTCACACAACGACATCAATTATTTCTGGCAAGCTTAGTTTCATTATACTTGTGGGTATTTCATAATCTCCATAACTATTTTTGTGTTTTATTTTCTTGGAAATGAATTTGTTTTGCGTTCTCACTGTATAATATGTTAGTGTTGCTGGAGAATATGGCAAAAAAATAAAACAAATTTTAAATGTAACGGTATTAAAAGGGTTCAATGTGTCAGGGGCGAAGCCTAGTTATCAACTCTCGTATTTTATAAATTCACTTTGCATGCTCAACTCTTAGGGTACTGGCTACCACTTGAATCGATTTTATGAGAGTCAACAGTGCATTGCAACTCAATTAAATAACAACTTAAATGGAAACCAGTACAATAGAATAGCATAATATTATTCGAATCCATTTACAAGAACCAAAATGGTCGACTAACTGACCGAATTTCGACATTTTCAACCGAATATCCCGTTCAGTTGTGAACCTTTTGACCTATATGAAAGTTTCAAATGTAGTTTGTGAACAGAATTTGCAAGTTGCACTCTCAATCCGTTTAAATTATTAAATGACTAACTGTCGAATAGTTCTGGGCACATCATTATGTTATGATGTCCTAATTTTGTCCATTTGAATTGCAGGCCATTGTTGTCTAATTTATTCATAAAATGTATTATTTTTAGCGTTTATAATTTATTATGAATTAGTTTTATTTATAGTTGATTAGGATTTATCTGTTAATTAATTTATTTTTCATGCTGAAGCTCAGTAAATTTGCCTGAATTTTTAAGCGAATTTCGAAATAATATAATGATTTGAATAACTATTTTCAAAAGTATACATAATAAATTTAAAACAATTTATTGTTTATTTTGTTTCCACGTTTTGATTTATAGATAATATGTTGTCAACATATTACATCTTGGACTATTTCCTTGTCAATGTCTTTTTTTTAGTGAAACCATTAATATGTCGTTCCACCTGACACCTGCAAAATGACTTTTTCAATGTCAGAGGATGATGAAATTGTTTTGTTTTTTTTTAAAAGCTTCCCCTGTAAGTGGGCAAAGTATTGAGTTTCACACGCACGCAAAGAAGTAGTTAATTTTTAAAGAAAACAAGGTCTATCTATACCACCAAAGTAAATATATTTGTCCCTCTAGGGTGAAATCAGGGTTAAAGAATGTACATAAGTTAAATTTTACAGTTGGTTGTACTAGTTTCGACTTTAGAAAAAGTCATCTTCAGCAACCCAGTAATTAAGAAATATTTTTAGGATATACCTAAATAAACTAACACAAATTGGAAGAGGGGGAAGAGTGGTTCAACAATATACGGTCATAAAAAGTACTGTGTGCAGCCAATGGATTCGACAGTAGATAATTATGGACTTGATGCTACTTTAAGCAATTAAGGAAATTAAATGTGAATAAGTAATGGAGGCCAATATTCTTAATGGGATAATTTATAGTTATGTTATGCTATATAGATGTCAACAACTTGTTAAATGATGAAAGTTCGATAAAAGTTCGATAAAAGTTTAATAAGAAAAGGGGGAGGGAAATTAAAAATTGTTTTTTAAAAACCAGTTACGTCATTAAAGTAAAAATTGGGAGTCATCTGAAAAGAGAAAAAATATTTTCATTTAAAACTGGTTAACGGAAATATCACAACATGTGGTCTCACAATGTAGACTTTAGTTTTTGGTATGTAGTAATATTATCATGTACTCACCAAATTGTCAAAATTCATAGCAAAATTCTTTAATAATGCGTCTAATTAATGCATCCCTAGTATCTACTTTTATTTTGTAAGCCTCAGTTTTTAACCAACCCCATAAATTGTAGTCCAACGGCGTGAGGTCTGGCGATTTAGGAGGCCAACTAATAGGACCACCGCGACCAATCCAAACCCCTGGAAACCTTTGGTCTAAATATTGCTCGACCCGACGATCGAAATGGGCAGGCGCTCCGTCGTGTTGATAATATATTTCAATTCTGATGTCTCCTCCAGTAGTCCTTGCAATTAATTTTGTAAAAAACTTAAGTAGTGATCCCCTGTAAGGCGATTTTCCAAAAGAAAAGGGCCAATTAAATTATTATCGATCATGCCGCACCACACGTTTACTGAAAACCTGTGTTGAAAATTACTTTCGACTATTGCGTGAGGATTTTCGTCCGACCATACATGGGAGTTTCGATTATTATTGATGTCGTCACGGGTGAATGTAGCTTCGTCAGTAAAAAGTGTGTGCGGTAAAAGATGACGATTATTAATTATCCACTCACAAAATTGCATACGCTTGGCGTAGTCTCCAGGTTGAAGATTCTGTACACGCTGTACATGGTACGGGTATAAGCTTTGCTCATGAAGCGTATTGATCACTCTTTCTTGGGGAATCCCCAACTAAATTCCAATTCTTTGTGACATTGTCGTCGCATCTTCTTCTACTTAAGCTAGAACATTTTCTATTTCTTCTAAATCCTGTTGAATGGCTCGTTCGGATGTTACATTAGCACTTGCAAGCGTTCCGATCTCGCAGAGTTTGTTGCAAACTCTGGTAAAGGCCTTTCATGTGGAAATCGTTCACGATATTCTTCAGCACCCGCTGTAGCATTCCCATTACACAAACCATAAATAAAAACCATATTGGCGTATTCGAGTTGTGAATAAATGTGTGGCATTTTATAAAATTAAAATGATACAAATCCGAAAGTTAACGGTGAATCAATGTAACATTTTATACTGACACTAATAGGATAGTGACAGCACAACAATCAAAAGCAAAAAATAATAACATTTATTACAGGAAAGCTAAGTTAATGCAATATTTTGTTTTTGCCTTATAACTTGAAAACAAATGAATATTGGATAACAATATTTGAGTTTTTCCTTATTATCTTGATGTATAGATTACACCCTTAGGGTTAGGCCAATTCCTCTCGACTCATCCACTCTGTATATCGGAAGCGAAGCAAAATAGAGATTTAGTGCTTACTTACAGTATCATAGGAACGGTAAGCTTGGCAACATTGCAAATAGTGCATCAAGCAACCCCAAACACTAGCAGAAAGTAAATTTTGTAAATTTTTCTGGAGCCGGTTCTGAAATATGTTCGGCTTTTATACAGAACAACATCCACAAGTTAGATTCTGCCCTAAAGAAATGGTACTTTATTTTTTGTGTTAGTAATGCCCAATATTCATAACACTAAAATAGTACCTACACTGCAAACCCAAAATAAATTTGTTGTGAAAACTTAAGTGCTTTCATCCCTAATGTATTTTAAAATTCCCTCGTTTTCTTTTAAAATACACCATGCCACACCTGCCGGTAAAATAAACATCGGAGAAAATGTTGTTTATTATACTAATAAAAGTAAAGAGTATATTTTTGAAAGGCGATCCGAACACTGAGAACACGTTACTCGATACCCCAGCCTTTTACAGCTAGATGGAGTGTCTCTTTTAAGCTTCCGGTCTATAGGGACTACAGGGTATAAAGTGATATGAGCATGTCTTGGTTGTTTTTTTTTCGTTTTGTCATGTTTGTTTAAGGTTACGAGTGTAATGGAATTTCATTGGCGTTAATTTCAGAACTGCTACTTCATTAATAATGTTTAATTTTGCAGAGAGTGTATTCAGTGTCTAAAAGTGCATTGATAGTATGACATAGTACATAATACAGTGTGAACAAAGCAATATTTGTTGGCTTGTCGTCATTTCTTACTGTTTCGCCACAGTATATGGCTGGTTCGTTTATATGCGGATTCAATTAAACACCATTTAATATATAAGCACCTGTAGACAAACTTTGCAAAGCTGTTAACTTGAGACTAACTGCACTTTAACAAACATCTTTGGGATTTATGTACAGATCGGTGAAATACACATCTTTGTGTTAGAATGCGAAAAGTAATGAAACTGGTTTTCATTCAAAGAAGAGCCATTCGCTTGATCGGTGACCATAGTCTGACAAACAACCTGGAAAGCCTTGCACATCGATGACGGGTTGTCGAGTTTAGTCTATTTTACAAATATTTTCATGGCAAGTGTTCAACTGAGGTTGCCCGCTTGATACCACCCAGAGCGGTGCATGGTAAAAATACACGACGAGCCACTGCAGCCCATCAGTACGTGGTTTAGCTTAGTGTCCCTCGAACAACACTGTTTCAAAATTCTTTCATCTGGAGAACGTCATCACTGTGGAACGACCTCCCTGAAATCGTCTTCCCCAAAGATTCAAGACCAACGTGAATCGTTACCTGCGCACACGCACCGCTCGCAGAGCGCCATAAAGGATATATCCTGCAGTGCTGTGCCTTATCAAAAAATAAAATAAATAAATAAATAAAAGAATAATAAGATGAACGAATTGACCCACCTACCTTTCTTCCTCGAAAGAACTGAGGGGAGACCAATTAGTTTAACCAAGAGGTGTGATATACCTCCTCATATAGTTTACCGATGAGAAAATAGTAGAAATGATGCGAGAAAATGTTTTTAACACTATATTTCGGTGCTTCTCAAAGAAGCTTTTTTTGCATAAAATATATTTTTATTATGGATATTTATTTGTGGCTTACAGTAAAGACTATTAAACTATAAATAGACTATTTTTGAATATTCACTAATATTCAGCCAGTTTGCGAGGGATTTTGTAAGACAAAAAATAACTTTTGAAACAGGAAATATGAAAGGTGATTTTCTTTGTGAATTTTGCCGTTTTTGAACTGCGTATTAAAACAAGTTGAAGTTTTATTTAAATTAGCATTTTGTCCTAGAAAAGTAGAACTTTTTTCTCGGATTTAACCTTTTTTTTTCTACAAACGTGTCAAAAATGCAATGGTTAACACCCCCCCCCATTAGCCTTAAAAATGTTACTTTAATTAAACGTCAAAAAACAGACTAAGCCAACAGTGGTTGTTAGGTCTTAAGCTAGATTTATAGTTTGACGATGGCTGGTACTGGTTGACGTTTGACGGTGACAGGTGGAGATAAACAAATTGCTCTACCGTTTTCCGATTTATAGATTTCTGTTCCGGTACTGCTTGACGGAGGCTTGACGGTCGAGATGGTCATCTTTTAACTTTTTCTGTTCGTTGTTGGGAATATAACCAATCATGTCATACAATGCTGTCACTAGACTCAACAGCTGAACGTACGTCACATTAGGATACTTATTTGGACTAGTATTTGTGGTCAGCTACTTCTCATCCATAGTCCATGTTAATTTTACTTGTGAAATCTTTCAACAAGTTTGCAATTGGAATAAAAAAAACACATTTTAAAATATTGATTGTATAGAAACTACTCATTGATCTTTTAGAAACGTCAATCAGTGGCGTTATTTAATTTATTTTTTAATTTTGAATGTAGCTACTAAGAAAACTTAGTATAGGTACCTTAAAATCAAAATATCTACGATTTTCTCGCAAAATAAAATTTTAAAATTTATTTTAATAAATCGGGTCAAATGTGTACATGTACTGTACCAATAAGCTTTTTCTACAGTCGTCAATTTTTTATTAAAGCGTTCAGACTTTATTTGAACCATTATCCCCATATCATTCATCTCGCCTTTTTCCCAACCTAATAAAGTCGCAGACAAACATTATAAAGGCGAAAGGCGATGGCTCGGAAAACATGTTTTCTTTGGTCGCGGAAGGTAATATTTCTCAGAAATTTTCCTTTTCATAAATTTTATATGCCTAGGCTCGGGTTCGTATCATACTACGCTCCGTCGTTTGGCCTGCATATTGATTCGGGTTAAACGAATATCTACGGTATTATGTGGTCGGTTTTCTTGGATACGTACGGGGCTCTACCTAGTCTGCGTCTGGCATAGCAATGCGGAAAGCCAGACGTAAAGAGGTTAACCGATAAATTAAAATGAAAAATTTATTTAAAATGAATTTTTATATTATTATATTATGTCACCAATTTTCTTAGGCATGTCACCAATATCATTTATACCAACCGTAAGTGTAGAGTGCTTAGGCTGGCTATATCAGTATACTGTTAGTAGTAACGGCAGACAATGGCATAGGTTTCACGGCTACAATTGTTCCAACAATGGTTGATAGAGTTACCAGGCCATTCATATTGCCGCCCTTAGAATTTGTATATCTTAGAAAAAAAAACCTTTGATGTGGTGTATGAGCAGAACAGCATCGAACATATACACGACAAATTTCCAACAAATAATGCCTCTTATGGATCTCGCAGTAATCGTATTAGTAATTTACTTAGCAAGTCCGGAAAATACTGTTTTTTTGAGACCAGTAGACTAGAAAATAGTTTCCAGTCGTGTGACGTAAGTTTCTTTATAATATTTATTTTAAGGAATATTCTAATTCTTGTTTATAAATATATTTATATTTAAATTCGAACAATTGCTAATATTAAAGTGATTCAATCTGTTTGAAATTATTTTGGTATATTTAAATGCTTGTCGTTGAAGTCAGAGCATGAAAGGAATCCGATTCATGTTGCTTGTTTTCATGTGGTCTTGGCAATTTTAATTTTGTTTTTAAGTGAATTGTATATAATATATCCTTCAGCGATATTGGTAGACTTCCAGCCACCGTGCCTCTTTAAATTTGTAATATTTCCACCATTATCGGCAAATAACATGGCCGGAATTTTTAGAATTGGGTAACTTTAAAAATTCTGCAATTTTTAGTCCTAGATTTCCAATTTCATGTCTTCCTTGTCTATTATATTATCATTTTTGTTAGTTCTTGCCATCTACGGGCACCGGCAAACCCAATAATTGTTGCTACCTAAAAGTAAAAACAAAATAAGTTGATTCTCTTTCCCTACAATCGTAATTTTTTGTTAAACATTAGATAGATTTTATCTAATAAATTTGTTTATCTGCTCGCTGCTGAAGCCTTCTGATTTCCTTGCTTTATAATCAACATTCTTCATTTAAAGACATACGATAACCTTTGGGAACGAGGCTATGTTTATATTATTCTTCACAAAAGTGGTACTTTCCAGCATAGGGTAGAAGATTTAACAATTTCTGATTTTTGTGCCAAATAAGCCAATATTACGTCCTGTGCAATAGTTTTGCATTTCTTTATATCCATCCATCTCGTGAACAAATTATAAGCATTTTCGTACCTGGGTCTTTCTCATTTAAGATCGTCATTTGTTGTTCTCAGAAAATGTTCAGTTACCTTAAAATTTTCTATTATAGGTAATTAAAACTACATAAAGCCAAAGAGACTTTGTTTAAGTCTAACACATAAGAAAATTTAATTCAATTTTTTTTGATCTATGGCAATTTTTAAAAGTATAAAAATGTCAAGTTGCATCACGATCCTATACACAATTATGTCTTCACACTCGTAAATGACAACAAAAATAATTAATTTAACTAATAAATGTTTACAAAAGTGGATCGCAGATTTGTTAATAAATACATTTTAAATTTATAAAATCTGACGTGTTAGTTCGTTTGTTGCATTTAATGGGAGCATTTTCATAAACAATGAGGCAAGCGGTTACTATAAAGGTGCGTATGTCTATTGGAGTTCAGGTAGGTCACGTTAATTAAGCATTTATGTATTTTCTTTTTTTGTTACTAACTTCACAGATATACGAATGTACAAACATGTAAATTGTTTTATGTTCCAAAAATTTGAAAAAATTAAAGTTGGTTTAAACATGATTTTAAATTAATTTCGTAGAATTATCAGGTTCGTCACAGTCAGCTGCGTCACAAAATCTCCTGACGTAACTGATTGCAATTTTCAGGTATGGCACTCCCACAAACAGAAAGAGCTAAACACTATCGAGATCAAGGCTACAGCAAAATCCAGAAAAAAATGAGGATTATTTAAAAAACAGATGGAATTATCAAGTGCGTCACATCATGTCAAGTTCGTCACATTTGAAATATTTACCGTTTTTCGTTACGAAATTAATAAGTATATATTAGTATAAATTACAAACTAAGTACGTAAAATTTTAATAATATTTCATCCTGAAAATGGATTATATCAACCATCAAATTGAACCCATAACTGCATTGTCGTGACCAACTTGATTAATCCATTTAAACAGAATGCCTAAAAATGTAAGAAAAAATTAATATTTGAACTGGTCTTTCTAATGACATAATTTGATTATAGTGGGGGTGCATCATTATTAAAAAAATCGTACTTTTAATTTCTATTCGGTCACTTAAAATGAGTCACTTTTAATATACCCACCTAAACTTTGATTTTTCAGGTGGTAATAATAGTACTGTAGGAACAGCTGCTGCTGTGAAGGGAGGATTACTGATAGGTTGGTGTAGGGGGAGCTGTGGAGGGAGCATACAGTGGTAGGTGTGGAGGGTGGATTACTGGTAGGTGAGGGTAGGGGGAGCGGTGGAGGGAAGATACAGTGGTAGGTGTGGAGGGTGGATTACTGGTAGGTGAGGATAGAGGGATAGTGATCAGTGATCCATGAGTTGGAAGCTGTAAATTATAACTACTCACTGCTGCTTTCCATTATTTATTGCAATAATCGCGACCAAAAACGATGCGAGTCGTTATTTCAACGGTAATGCAGTTCATCATTTTCTAAAGCATACCTATTTAGATTTTCATACTATTATTTGGTTAGTAAGTACAAGAACAACAACGATGCAATTCTTCCCGGCCTAGGCTTGAAAAGGCTACTTTTTCAAAGAAAGAGCGTCCGGTACTTTCCAGACAGTTCCCCAAAAATAATTGTAATATTCGTTCTGCATGCTTCTAAAAGTATTTGCGAAGACGTTTTTTTGTGAAGACCATTTTTACACTTCGCATACGATATGTTTGCTTCTTGTTGGAGAAGCGGTTCGATTGGTACTGGTTTGGTTTAGCTTTTATAAAAAAAACTAAGCCGTTATTTTTCTGTAGCTTTTACACCACTTTAAATGTTAAAATTTTACAAACCAAGACTCTACCTTAACCTTAAGTCATTCCAACACTTACTCGTGCCAGCGAATCAGCTGCCGTCAATAATAATGTATCATCTGCGTAGAACACACTGATATAAGTGTTAGGTAACAAGTTTAATATGAGCAGAAGTCTCAGAACAGCTCCTTGGGCACATACTCCACTCTCCACCACACCCATATCAGTGGAGTCATGGAAACCCAAAGGTATGGATGGTCGTGCTGCAGCTCTGAAATATACTTTTTCCTCCCCGTGTTCGAGGGAGAATGCGAAAAAAAGGGTTAAAGTTCCCCACACCTCAAACGGCCAAGAAGTATTTTGCGATATATTTCTATTCTAACATTCTGTATCTTACTTCTCGTTGACCCACAGAAGTGTACCACTTTTCCCCCTAGTTACACAATTACCTACATTCAGTAAAAAAGCACTTACATTGATACGAACCACCAATGTTTTTTTTATATTTCGACGGACGTCAATATTTTTTTCACGGGAAAGGAATCGTACCCAAATAAATAAAAGCTTATTGATCTTAACTAATCTATTTAAAATGTTTGTTTCGGATAGCGGTAAATGTCGACACTAAGCTTGGGGAATTCAGGTTTGGCACGTGAGGGCATTTTCGAGGGTGGAAGGCTGTCGATGTATATGGGAATTCCAACAGTTGTGAGGTAAATGTAATCTGGATACATTAAGAAAATTCCTTTTATCCTAGGGTGTATTTAATGTGACTTTCTGACCTTCATTGTTATAAGCATGAAATAGTTTTGTAGTTGTGAGGTGGGTCCTAATTGACTATTTAAGATCCAAGGTAAAGTAAAAAGTGTTTTAAAGTCAAAACAAAAAAATCTCTTTTCACCCAACTTTTCAACTCTTATAATAAATTAATTTAAATTATTATACCTACAGTCAGTTACGGTTAAGTCGAGTTAAACTGCCGCAAAAATAGATAAGCTTCCCGTTATCAAAACTGTGCAGTTGTGTTCATAAATCTAAAATACTCATGTTTTAGTATAGTGTAAACCACAGAACTCAAAAATTTAAGAAGAGCGGTTCCCTTGTAAACTAGACTAGACCAAAGCTAATCAAATACACATGCCTACCTTCTTTAAGTGTCTATAATACACCTACATGAACTCAGCAAATCAAGATAAAGTTGAAACAATTCTTGTTTCGACTTTATCTTGCATGCAGATTTCCATGAACATACTTTACGAAGACGTAGCAGCATTTTAAACTACCCATAGTGTTACTATAAAAGCAGATTTATTTAGGTATGTATTTATATACGTAAAGTAGAGAACTTACTTACCAAATAGTTTAAATTAAAAACAGTCGATGTCGATTATCTAACCTCAAGGCATCAAAGGCAAAAGGACACAATACAGTAGTTGTTTACTGGCAATTCCATGTCAGTGAAAACTACAAACAATATCAATAAAAATGATATAACACAAAATTTTGCGGAACAAAGCATAGACAACAGAAGTTAATATAAAATGGCGACCAGCATCCCATGGCCAAATCGTCATCCTCTAGCATTCGCTTAATACAGTGTTAATTTAAAATCAGATCTCGGAGTAACTATGATCAACACTACTTACCGATATTACGTATTAAATAGAGACAGCTCTACAAAATGACATGCTTATCTGACCAAACTACCAACTGAATGTACCGACGAACTGAGTCGGTCCTGTGCCACTCTGAACTCAAAGAAAACCACACGGAGTGGATTCGCCATAAAATCATGTCAATATTTTACAAGAAGTAATAGCTACGATTAATAGGAAATGCTTATTGCTCTCTGCCAAACAGATTAAATAACATTTTGGAAGAAAATGGAGCCATGATCAAATACTAAATAAATTAATCTTATTATTTTTTATTAACGTAAATTATATTACATATATGTATAGTAAATTGATAGATATACATATGATTATATATTTGTAGAAAGTTAAAATATAACATTTGTTTTTTTAATAAACTGTATAATATAATGTAGCGGACTTAGTTTATTGAAATTGAAAACAATTTTGGAGAAACTAGATTTTATTTTTAAGATCAACCTTGCAAGTATTGTACCACTTTTTTTTTTGGAAACGTAGTGCACCTACACTATCGGACAAAAGTAGGGCAACACTTTCGAAAAATGAAAGAAATCTCGATTTTATAATATTAAATGCATGATATCGTATTTAAATACATTGGGTCTTAAATATCAAAGTAGGCTGCTGTTATCGGCGGCAACAGCTTTTTCCAACAATCAAAACAAATGAACTGATATTGACGTAAACTTTCAAATACAGTATTGGAATGCGTCAAAAGTAAAGCAACATTTATTATTTTCCTAAGAAAGAAAGGTTTTAGTGAAAGTAAAGGTTAAAATATTTTTTCTTTTATATGTTAAATTAATATTTCTCTGCTGGATTAATCATGCCAAGAATTAAAGCAGCGAGTAGTGAATTCACACTTGGAAGGTACAATACAAGCCACAATTTCAAGACGGTTTGTTTTACCAAGATGCAGCGTATCCAAAATAATTTGAAGTTACATTCGAAGGGGACATTTAAAGAATCTACCGAAATCGGGAAGGCCGAGAAAAACAACAATTTGGATAGACAGACGCATTAAAAGAATTTCTTAAAACGATCCTTGGATGTCTGCACCTAGAATTATTGCTGAAATTCCCGAAATTATGGTTAGTCCACGGACAGTTCAAAGAAGGTTGGTAGACGCAAAGTTATTTAGTAGACGCCCGGCTAAAAAGCCCCGGCAAGAAATTGCAAGTTGACATTTAAATTGGACAGTGACACAATTTGTTGCTTTACTTTTGTCGCACTTCATTTGGGCGTAGGAAATTTCGGCCCCGGCCAGGTAGCAGCCCGATTTTGACAGGAACTTTCGGCCCCGGGATGGAAGGGTCATGTTTTTATTACAGGCATTTTCGGCCCCAATGGTCTAACGTTATAACATTTTAATTTTTTTATGATCTTTTGTGTTTTGAATCATTTATAAAATGAAAATGCAATGTATGGTTTGTATATTTCGGTTTTTATTTCAAAATTAAATTTAATCACTAACATCAATTATTACTAATATATTTACATATACAGGGTGTTATGGAAATGACTTATTATATTTTAAGGGGCCACTCCTGAGGTGGTCTAGAGTTACACTTGATAGTTTTTTTTTCCAAAATCGGAAGTATTTTGAATTTTGTAAAATACCTTAAAACCGGACTATGTGCGCCTTCCATGATAGTTCAATGCCCCTGAACACATGTGTTTTTGACAAGACAAACTGCTGGAATGGTAATTGTTTAGTTTAGTGCAATTAATGTTGAATTTTGTGCTAAAATTTCGTGTATAGACTAATTGAGGGTAGCTGATCACAATTTTCCTTTTGCGTTTTTACGGCAAATGCACTGGTTTTGAGAAAAAAAAATGTTAAAGTTTTTCACTTACAGGTTAGGGTATTCTTTTGTAAGGATGTCTTTAAGAAATAATAAATTTGTAACGATTAAAACAAATTTATTAATTAGGTAATTTAAGTTCTTAGTCAACTACTTTTCTTTTCAACTTGCTTTCTTCAGCACCTCGACCAAATCTAACAAAAACAAACCGTCAGCGTATTTTGTCTGGAGCCGATCCGAGGTTTGTTTATTTCGATATCTTTGGGTGTCGCGTTTCTCTTTCCTTTCAATTTCCTAGATTTTATGGTTTTCCCTTCAAAATATGTGATAAAACTTTCACCAAACTATCTGTTCATAAAATAAGAACAACATTTTAGCAAAAAAACAATGGAAAAGGCACAAATTTAATTAAATTCGTTGTTAATACGCCGACAAAGTAGAAGCGTCTCTTTTCAGATTCATTGCACTCACGTTGCCAGATTGTTCTTCTTTTTCTTGTAATTATTAATGGCTTCCATCCAGGAGAATGATATGCTAGCTCGAGCCAATAGGATTCATTCAATTAATAAAAATGAATTGAAAAGTATAGGCAATTTATAATACACTAACAATCTGACAACATGGGTGCAGTGAACCTGCAAACAGGCTCCTTGTACCGTGCAGTTTGCTTCTGCTTTTTTGGCCAGCTGTCAGTGAGCTGTCTCCCGTCTTTTTCCAGATAACGTAGAGTTTTCTGTTCGCTTACAAGTTATCCCGTTTTTCAGAGTTTCCTTGTGGCATATTTCGTTTATTTCAACTCGGAAGTGTATACTATGACTCCGACAAGTAATATTTTATTGGAAATAGCAACATTTTAGGATTACATGCAAAATAACATACCGGTGAGTTAGAAAAACTTTAACATTTTTTTTCTCAAAACCAGTGCATTTGCCGCCTAAACGCAAAAGGAAAATTGTGATCAGCTACCCTTAATTAGCCTATATACGAAATTTTAGCGAAAAATTCAACATTTGCACTAAAGTAAACAATTACCCAAATCAGCTGTTTGGGTCATTGGCGCGTAGGTGTTTTGGACCTAAATTTTTGAAGGCATTTTTCTCGAATTTCTAGCTTCGAGCGCCATTTATGGCAATTTTTCCCCAATTCGTCTCGACCTATATATTTACGGGTTAAAAAATAATAAGTCATTTCCATAACACCCTGTATATATATATATTACAACATACTTTATACAAAATCTGAAAATTACTTATTGCTACTACAGGAATAATATGCTACAGTTTTTACAAAATCTAAC
The DNA here is from genome assembly GCA_963920685.1 of Polydrusus tereticollis. Classification (NCBI taxonomy): domain Eukaryota; kingdom Metazoa; phylum Arthropoda; class Insecta; order Coleoptera; family Curculionidae; genus Polydrusus; species Polydrusus tereticollis. The sequence goes on from OY987330.1 coordinate 17,670,688, forward strand.
CCAGAGATATGCCCCAATTGGAAGTTCTGTACCATTTTTTCTAAAAATGCCAACTTATTTTTTACATTTTTGTCTTTAATTTTTGCCGTTGTATGAATACTTTTCATTTTTATATGAGCGTCTATTTGGAATTCTTTTAATTTTTCCATAAAAATATATATAGAAGGATGTGGTGCATAAAAAGAAGAATTAAACCTAGAATGGAAAGATTCGCAAGCATTTGTAGTCCTAATAATTGATGCATTTTTGTTTGCCCATATTGTCGGTGAAAATTGGGCACTTTGAATAATATACACTTCTAAAAGGTAATCAGCGTATTTATCAAGAATGCCATTATTTGGTTTATAGCTCATTAAATCAAATACGAAACAGTCCTCTACTTCTTCTGGAGCTAAATATGTTAAGCCAAATGTATGTCTCAGCCATTTTCCAATATCTGAATTTTTATTTTTAAATTCGTGAACCAAACCAAGTAATTGAATTTTTTTAAACCAACTTTGATGTAAGTGAAAACGGCAGCCACTAATTTTTACTTGTGGAAAAATATTTAGCAATGCGAGATGAATTGCTTTTTCGAAATCAACAAAGACTTCCGCAGGATGTAACGACAATCTGAAAATTTCAAATATTCGTGATTTTAGCAGAAAAAATAGATTTTGGTATGTGGCCGCTGTTTTATCTCTTAACAAACAATATACTAACGGTATATAATGTCCATTTTCTAGCCCATGTATAGTAAATAATTGGCAAAAATATTTGCTACAGTATGAAAAAGTTCCGTCCATATACAATTTTTCCATTTCACATAATGCACGAATGTTTGTTTCGCATGGAAAAATAATTATATTATGTTCAAGATTATTTATAAATATAAAATCTTCACCTATGTTCGTTGTAAGAGAATAATCATTCACTGCACTATGAACTTCTTCAATGGATCTTGGTAATGAACTTGGTAGCAATTTCCGACGACAGTTGTAAATATTTTTCCGAATAGCCTCAATGTCTGAGATTGTCACATCATTTGAAGAATTTGTAGCAATAGCTCGTCGAATAATCTTAGCAGGTTTTTCTGTTAAATCTTCTTCAGCTTTTCGTTTGGTGATTATTTTTCTCTGCGTCTTGCGTTTATCTATTGCATGATTATGCACTAAGTCAGCTTTCGTTATTGTAACGTCAGGTCCGATTGTCACCACTTTCGCTAAGCATTTTGAATTCTTCTGGATGCATCTCCACGATACTTCACCACTTTTTAATTCTTTGCTTTTGCAAAACGTATAGTTTTCTACTAGAAGTAAATCTCGGTTACGGGCACTTTTAATTAAACTCATTTTTAAAAGATTACATACAACATACAGCTCCAAGAACTGAAAAGGAATAATTATAATCGGTCTTTAAACATAAATAAATACCCTTCCTGTCATTGTTATAACAATTTAATTATATCAAGACCATCCCTTAAAAGTACCGAGTCGGGAAAAACCCCTGGTGGGGACTTAAATGATAATGAGCTTACCTGCAATGTTTGGGGCCGAAATTTCTTGCAAGATTACTTGACCTAAAATTTCTAGCAGGTACCTTACCCAATATGGGGCCGAAAGTTCCGCCGCCCCTTCATTTCGTCGATTTTTATAATAATTATAAATATTTCTCTACCTCCATTTTGTTTAAAGTGTACCAAAATATTGTGAAGTATTACTATTATTGTGGGGATAATATTTCATTAAAATTAGCTGAGGATGACAATCATATAAATAATTTTTTAAATTCAAAGAAATAAAAGCACTTTGGAATTATATTACTTAAATTAATTAATACAAGTTTGAAATATGGAGAAATACCTGATGATTTAAAATGTTCATGTATAACACCAGTACCAAAAGTAAAAAATACAAAAAAATGTACTGAAATGAGGCCGATAAATTTATTATGGGATATTGAAAAACTTTTAGAGAAGACAGTTTATGAACAAATATTAAATTTTATAGAAGAAAACAACATTTTAGTAAATATTCAAGCAGGTTTTAGAAAAATATATTCAACAGAAACAGCAGCACAATACATTATTGAAAATTGGAAGAGGAGTGTTGACAAAAATGAAATCATTCTGGCAGTATTTTTGGATTTTAAACGTGCTTTTGAGACTATTGACAGAAACAAATTATTAAATAAATTATATCAGTATGGTTTAAGGGGTACTGTATATAAATGGTTTGAAAATTATTTAAATTTTTGACAACAAATAACTAAAATAAATGAAACATTTTCAAAAAGGGAATTTAATAATATCGGTGTACCACAAGGAAGTATTTTAGGTCCTTTATTATTTATTTTATATATAAATGATATGCCAAATATTTTGTCAAATACTAATATTCAAATGTTTGCTGATGATACTTTAATATACGTAAAAGGTAAAAATATTTTAAGTTGCATAGATAGTCTAAATTCTGAATTAAAATTGGTATCAAACTGGCTAAAAGTAAATAAATTAAAATTAAATATTTCTATATAAACGAAATTTATGGCAATAGGAAATAATATAAATTATGAAAATATAAATATTTTTATAGATTACCAAAAATTAGAAATAGTTCAGTCTTTTAAATATTTAGGGATATTAATGGATTCTAAATTAAAATTTGATGCTCATTTTGAAAACACTATATCTAAAATTGGAAAAAAAAATAATTATTTCAAAAGAGTAAGTAAAAATTTAAGTTTATTTTCAAGAAAAACAATATATAACACAATAATTTTACCTCATTATTTGTATTGCTCTACAATTTTATATACTGCAAATGAAGGAATTTTTAGTAGACTTCAAATTTTACAAAATAAGGCGATGAGAATAATATTAAATGTTGATAAATACACAAAGATAAATTATATGTTAATTAAACTTAAATGGTTGAATATAAGAAATTTAATATTTTTCCTAGTTTGTATTTTTATTTATAAAATTCAAAATAATTTATTACCATCTCATTTAAAAGACTTTATAACGCAAAACTTTAAAAATCATAACTATCAAACCAGAAACAATCAAAATTTTTGTTTAGGGAAAGTGACAAAAAATTTGACATATAAATCAATCTTTTTTAAAGGACTTCACGAATATAATAATTTAGATTCTTTAATTAAGAAACAAAATTCCTTAAGTAAATTTAAAAAATCCTTAAAAATATCATTACTTAGAAAACAAAATATCTGATAAAATTTATTTAAAAATATTTTTGGTGCATAAAATTGATTGTAATTTTAAATGTTTTATTATTGTTAAAAAAAACTAGAATTTATAATATTGTAGCAGTATTGCTAAAATAAATCTTGTTACTACTACTTACTACTGCTCTACTTTTGTCCAATAGTGTATGTACAAAATTTGTCCTACTTTTTTTATGAATATAACTGTCCCATTTTTAAAATAATTTGCATTTTTGATTATGTCTTAGCAGTTAAGCCCTCTAGCGGCAATCATGCAACTTTAAACTTCTCCAGTATTTTTAAACATCTGACTTAAATACTACAAATAAACAACGTACATATACTTAAAAAAAAAACAGAAGACTCGTCGCTTCTTACGGCCGATTTATCACAAAACAAACAAGCACCCGAGAAAAATTCGTCTCATTTGGCGCCAACAAAAAGTTCTTTGTAAATGTTTTACGTGTCAAAATAAATGAGCCCCTGTGCATAAAAAAATGTTGCGAATACGGACCAGACAAAGCAAAACGAAAAATACTCACGGTTTCATTATTGTTGTCAAACACAGTCTTAAAGCCTTTGTATGGTATATTGTTATTACTCCTTAAATATTGAATATTGAATATCTTCAAAATGTGTTGCCACAAGAAACATTCTATTTTCCATATAGATTGTTCTCTCCCTTTCTTTTCATATACCACCAAAATTTGTACTCGTATTATCAGCAGCCAAGATAGTCTTTCAACTATTCCGATTTTTCGCCAGTTAAGTCGCGTAATTCAAGTAGTTTTCCTTGGGACACCGTTTTTACAGTCAAAGTATCTCACCAGTAAAGGTACAATTTTAATTTCCTTACGATTTGACGAATCAATTGTGACACTAACAAAATGTGCTTCCTGTAGATCAATTTTCAATCTCAGAGATTCTTGAGCCATAACATAACATAACATAGGTTAAGCTACAGATTCCTAGTAGAGAAGGATGTGGTTAAACTCCTTCAACACGAAAGAAAATGCTATCTTCATCTACACATTCTTTAGATAGTTTTAGTAGACACATACTTAAAAGACGGTCTTCCCCCATCTCCCAACCAACCAGGTCCTTGCCAAATCTGCCTGATCTTCCTGACCTTCTCATAAAGTGCGGTGATATTTCTTCATCTTGCCAGGCCAAGTTATGAAATCTTTGGCCTGTCTATAGTCCGGAGTTTGCTGCCATTCCTGCCTGGAGAGGTTAACAGCCCATTGCATCAGGGCTGCGTTTACCTGCTGTTTACATATTTTACCTATGGATGGTATATGCTAGGAAGACCGTCGTGTACCTTCTCAGTTGGTAAGCTTCTTCGTGTATTGATGTTTTCGAAGTAAATGCCTGCCCCTGATGAGTCTCGGTTTCATCTATGCGCGACCCGTCGGTATAGCACACCAAGGCATCCTCAGGAAACACCCCCTGCTCTCCGCCCCACTGCTTCTTGTTAGGGATTGTCAGGTTAGTTCAGGGTGAACTCCTGTTTAACTTCAGTCAGTACTCCTTCGACCGGCAGTGCTCTGAAGGACAATATCGGGATTACCCTTTCACCTGACCTAACCTAAATGTTATTAGTGAGGTCATCGGTCGGTGCAGGACTACTTTTAAAACATATCATGGAAAAGTTCTAAGTGCTAAACAAAAATTCCAATGGCACTCTGTTTGTGGAAATTATTGCAAATAGGAAAAGTGTATAAATTAATTTCATTTTTTAGCGTTGTTCCGCTACTGATTTTGCTTAAATAAATGTTAATATACTAATTCCCTCCTCTTTTTAAAGTAAAAGACGGGAAGCAATTTTAATGAATATTTTAAAAGGTATGCAAATGCTTTTTCGTCTTAACTTAATTAAGTATATGTAAATACCAACCCGGAGGTATCAAAGGATTTTCTTTCTACGGGGCGACGTGTAGATCCTGTTTCTTGTTCAAGGAGAGTTATTAGGCACATATACATCATTGTTGGGTTATAAAGGAATGATAAGTTTAAATATTACATCATTAAGCGAAAGCTTACTAAGAAATCTACACGGTGGGCCAAAAAAAGTGACCACATTTGACTTTTTGGAATAACTTTATTGTTGAAAATTATTTTTGAACCAAATTTACAGGACATATTAACAAAAGTATAGGTTATCGTAAAATGAATTTAAAAGTGATAGGATTAAATTACAATATCGTACAGGGCAACATAAAATAAGAAGTTACTTCAAACTAGCCGCAAAATTAGTTTTTTTATTTTTTTTAATAATTATGACTTACATCTTAAAGTTTGTTTTATTCTGAACAAAAAAAGTCTTTTCACATTTTTTGATATTTCATTCGGTTCGATAGTTATAAGCAATTTTTTCACCAAACATTTCTCTGCGGTTTATTAACATCAAATCAAATCTAATGATCTAACAAAAAAAAATCATTTAAAAAATTGTTCAATATGTTCTCCGGTTTGTTCAACGCATTTCTGTAAACGTCTTTTTCATTGATTAATTGCGCCATTAATTGTGTTTTGGTCAAAGTTTTTCCAACAGCGTACAATTTCTCGTTTTAGGTCGTCCATACTATTCAAATTTCTATTTTTGTGCACGGCTGCTTTCAAATTTCCCCATATGGCGTAATCCACAGGATTAAGGTCTGGACTGTCTGGCGGCCATTCATCTGGAGCGATAACTTCTAGACACTGTTGTCTTAAAAAACTAATGGTATATTGTGATCGATGGGCAGGGGCACCATCTTGCATCAAAATATAATAATCCTGAAACGTTTCCAATTCCGGTAGCATGATTTCAAGAACTTCATGGCAGTATACCATAGAATTAACTTTCACGCCAGAGTTTATAAAAGTTACACTTGTTTTGTCTAGTTTTGATACACCAAGGGAAACCATTACGCCTGGAACAAAGTGTCCTTGTTCAATAAGTAGCCTATCTGCACTAATGTTTTCTTTTTTAGCGACATTGTCATACAACCTATTATTCTGGGAGTTTTTCGGCGGTCGCAAGTAAAACATTTTCTCGTCCGTAAACCAAATGTTATTGACACTATTATTTCTTCTGAATTTTCTTTGCAAACCTATACACCTATCTAATCTTGACCTTTTTGACACTTCCGATAATTTATTGCACATATCGTCTTTTAAAGGTTTTAAAATGAAGTTCTTCCTTGAAAATCCGTCTAACTGATGATCTTTTTATAAGATAATCCTTTTCAATCATTCTTGGGCTTTTACTACTTCCTGGAAAGTTTACAGGGCTTTTAATATTTCTTCTAACAATTTCAATGTTTCTCTGGGTCCTTACACTGTGTGGCCTCCCACTCCCTTGCTTTCTCTCAAAATTGCCATTATTTTCCCTCATTTTTTTCAGCAGTCTTGAAACACTTGATAATGCCCAATTTCTGTTAGGAAATTCACGCACTATTTTTCTTGCACCATAGTTTTTTTCCTGCCAAAGCGCTTTTATCAAAATTTTATCGTTTATTGTAAGCATGTTATTGAACAAATCAGTATTTCCACTTTAACTATCACAACTGTCAAGTTACAATTCATAGCAACCATTAATAAAAAGACGATATGAATTTGTTTACATGGCCAACTAAAAAAAGGGTGACATTCAATTATTAATAATAATTGTTACAAATTAACAGTCGAAATGTTTGGTGCAAAAATTGCTTATAACCATCGAACCGAATGAAATATCAAAAAATGTGACAAGACTTTGTTTGTTCAGAATAAAACAAACTTTAAGATGTAAGTCTTAATTATTTAAAAAAATTAAAAAACTAATTTTGCGGCTAGTTTGAAGTAACTTCTTATTTTAACTTGCCCTGTACGATATTGTAATTTAATCCTATCAGTTTTAAATTCATTTTACGATAACCTATACTTTTGTTAATAGGTCCTGCAAATTTGGTTCAAAAATAATTTTCAACAATAAAATTATTCCAAAAAATCAAATGTGGTCACTTTTTTTGGCCCACCGTGTATATAATTACTTACTATCTCGTAGATAAAGATTGACCAGAATCCTAATAACCTCAAGACCGTAGTTCCAATATTTGCTTTTCATTGCAGGTTCACTACAAATACGAAACAGTGAAGAGAAAGACCATGGTAAATACGAGTGTGTAGCCGAGAACTCTATTGGGACTGATTATTCTAAGTTTGCATTACTTTATGTTAAAGGTAGGTTAACACGAAAAATATACCAAACTACACTTTGAATACAGTCAATTTTGCACCCAACATTTAGCAATACAAGTTTTTTTACTACTTTTCTAGTTCGACGTGTTCCACCCTCATTTTCGATACCACCACCACCAATAAACGAGGTAAAGTTAAATGACGATTTAAACTTGACCTGTGTAGCTGTAGGCTCCCCCATGCCTTTTGTGAAATGGCGGAAAGGTGCCACGGAAGAACTAACACCAGAAGATAAATTGCCTATAGGAAAGAACACCTTAGAATTAAAGAAAATAGAGGCGTCTGCAAATTTTACATGTATAGCAGCTAGTGCACTTGGGATTGTAGAAACTGTGGCACAAGTTAAAGTACAATGTAAGTTTTTCTTAATAAAAAAGTCATATTATTAATGTACAGGGTGTCCCATTTTCGGCACTTAAAATGGGGAAATCAAAATTTGAAAATTTTCGCTCGTTTAAGAGATACGGGGAAAAATCATAAAATTGGCAATTTCAAAATTACCCTATATTTCTTAGTTAAAAGAGGAACAGAAAAATGTTTTATACAAAAGTTTCTTTGTAATGATTGTTGATTAATCTGCCATTTTTAGAATAAGTATACGGAGTCAGGTAAAAAAGTTATCGGACCTAACCTCATTTTTTAAATGGAACACCCTGTATATTTTAATCCAAACATATAGAATTTTAAATTATCTTTCATATATATAACACACCATATTGGTTTCCTAGGCGATTTATTTAAACTTTATTACTTTAAACCACAGTAGGCCATGAAACAAAAGCTAATATCCGAGAAACAACTATGTTGACAGTGTAGTTGTTATTAACATTTAACGTCAATTTTATTTGTTTGCTATCCGGAAAGACGCAACCATTTAAGGACATATTCCGACGACTGGAACATAATTTAAAAACATACGGCTCTTTTACGATGCCGAGATCAAAAGCTTATAATTAAGAAAACAAGGAAAATGAAGAAATAAGCGTGTTAGGATTTGTCGATGCCAATAATCAGGTAATATATCCTGTTATAGCTTTGAATAGTAGTAGCTCAACTTTTATTGAAGTGAAAACTTCTTTAGGCGCGTTTAGCACTTTTAGTGGGTATTGAATTTGACAGCCGTCAGATTCCGCTATGCAACGCTCATGATGCAGTAGGGGGAAAGAAGCAAGATACTAATATATGACCAAATGCATAGTGTATTTGCTTTTTATGGGCCGATTCTTTTATTGTCTTGAATTTGAGATTTGCGGATGTTAGATTGTGAAAGGTTAATAGAGAATCTCGTCTTGGTGAGATTTTCACTTCTGTCTTGTGGTCTTAAGCACACATCCTAATTTTATTCTCTAAAATCACTTTGTAATTTTAGGAACAAAAATCTACGTCCGTCAGAAACGTAGAAACTGAAACTGGAATTACAAAGAATTTTGACGTCCAATAAATATTTTCCCTATGTTGTTAAAATTACCCAATATTTGCATCCTGGTGATGATGTGAGACGATTGGAATTTTGTCACTGGTTTTTAAATAAATCTGACGAGGATCGTTCTTTTCAGCAAAAAATAATTTGGTCAGATGAATGTCGAATGACAAGTTGCGGTATTCATAACCGACATAATGAAAGACATTGTAACTCCACAAATCCCCACATGGTACGACCTGTTCGCCAACAAGGTCGATTTGGGGTAAATATAAGTTGTTTATTGTTTTAAAATAAACTGGTGTATGGCTTTTTGAAGAAAATTTAAATGCAGATAGATATCTGGACATACTCCAATCAAGCCTTTTCGATATCCTTAATGATGTTCCTTTAAATGAAGTAATAGAGATTTACTTTCAACAAGATGGCACCCCTACACATAATGCTCTTCGAATAAGAGAGTATTTACATACTCACTTTAGAAACCGTTGGATAGGAACACATGGACCTATACGGTGGCCACCACGATCTCCGGATCTAACACCTCCAGATTTTTTTCTTTAGGGAGCGTTGGAAAATAAAATTTATAAAGAAGTCATTTTAACCCGAGAACAACTTGATTACACAATTACAAACCATTACACATCATAAATGCCCTAGAATCCGTTCGAAAAAGATGTCAAGAGTGAATGGAAAAAAACGGAGAAGCTTTCGAACATTTGCAATGATTCCCGTTATTTTCTACCTTAATTTTAATCTGTTATTTCGTTTCAAAGTAATAAAGTTTAAATAAATCGCCTAGGAAACCAATATTATCCATGGTGTGTTATTTATTTAAAAAGAAAATTTAAAATGCTATCTTTTTAGATTAAAATATACAGGGTGTTCCATTTAAGAGAATGAGGTTAGGTCCTATAACTTTTTTACCTGACCCCGTATGCTTATTCCGAAAAGGGCAGATTATTCAACAATGATTATAAAGAAACTTTTGTATAGAATATAGGGTAATTTTGGAATTGTCAATTTTTTTATTTTCCCCCGTATCTTTTAAGCGAGCGAAAATTTTCAAATTTTGATCTTACCTTTATAAGTTTGACCCAAAAAGAGCACCTGGCACCTATATTACTTTTTTGATAGCACTAACAATTACAGAGATACCCTATAAAAGTGTCGAAAATGGGACACCCTGTACAGAGAAGCCAATATTTAGCCACCTCAAAATTTACATGGGATTTCCTATGTTGAACGAAGTCATGCATCACTCGATATATCGTTTTATATACTACAAATTACAGCATCTTATTATTATGTTGTTTGTTTATTTTAGCATTACCGGGACCACCAACAAACGTTAGAGTTTCAGAAATCACAGCTACATCCGTAAGACTGACATGGTCCTACACGGGGGCAGAGGATCTTCAATACTACGTTATCCAGTTCAAACCGAAATATGCCAACCAGGCGTACAGTGAAATTAGTGGCATCATCACAATGTACTACTCTGTTAGAAATCTAAGTCCGTATACTGAGTATGAAATGTACGTCATCGCTGTTAATAATATCGGCAGGGGGCCACCTAGCGCGCCAGCGGTTGTTACTACTGGAGAAACAGGTAAAGTTTTGATGTAATATTAACAATAAAATGGACGAGTAGAAATATTTTTGGATATTATATACTAACTTAGTAGAATATGCAGTGGCGACGCCAGGGGGGGGGCCAGAGAGGGCCCGGGCCCCTCCTGAAATTTAGCCGCCCCCCCCCCTGTAATGTCAAAAGTCGCATGAAAAAAGCCTACAGCGTACTGCAATAATTACGCATAGCAGCACCCATTCGACTAATTTACTAAATCACACAAGTATTGAAAAAGAACGCATTAAAAATATTAATCTTGACAAAATTGTTGATATTTTTGCTAAGAATCATAATAACAGAAGAATCTTACTGCTTTAGGTTTCGGTAAAATATTTATTTATTTATTTAATAATTCACGGGCTGTAGCCCATTTCTACAAAAAAATTTTGAAGTAACAAGACTTAAAACTAAGTAAAGTTAAAATTACAAGAGTAATAATTTAAAATAGCTAAAATATAACATATAAACATATTAGGTACATCTCAACATAAAGTTTTTTTAAAAAAACAAGAATATTATATAATAATTGATAATAATAATTGCAAAAATCAAACCATATCACAGAGGAGTAGTAATATTCAGTCTCAGATGTCTTCGAAATTCCGAATATTTTTTTTATTTGGAAATGTCTTGTATATACGTTGATGTTTTTTTGTAATGTTTCAATATAATTTAATTTAAATGTTTATTATTTCCTTAACCTATATCTACCTACTTCTCTGCTTCTTATTACCTTAATCAATGAATCTCAATATTACCCTCCATACCTTTTTTGGTATAAATTGATTTAAATAGGGTACCAAAGCAAAGCAATGAAGTAGAAGCAAGTGCCTCCCCTAAATTTTTCTGGCCCATTCTGGCCCCCTCTAACACAAAACCCTGGCGTCGCCACTGAGGATATGTCTTGCAATTTGCTTAAAAAGGTTATACAGGGGGTTGGGAACTGTAAGGGCACATTAATCCTTTGAAAATAAGACAAACATGTTATATGGATTTTAAGGGTTAGTTTGGTAACGTGCCTTTGAAGATATCGTTAAGAAAGTGATTTATATTCAATACATTTACAATGCTTTCTATGGGGTGTCTAAGAGTGAGAGGCCTGTACAAAATGCTAGCACAAATTCTTAAGACCAAAGTATGACGATCTATGCCTTAGTCCAAAAGTTGATAGTTTTCAAAATGCAAGGCGTCAATATATTTTAATTAAAAAAAATTTTTTTAAATTTATATTAATGATAGGTAATGGTAGCATGTGCTAGCAGATTTTTTAGAGACATCGTGCAAAATAATAATTACCTTTGGATAAAAAATCTCTACTAAGCTTAATCAAATTATATTTGCGTGCGGACTAGGTGGTTTTGGTAACACTTTTGTCTTATTTCTTTTAACAAATTAATTAGAGCGTTCTTTAAAGTATTTTACATAAATAGGATGCTCTCGTCACGATGTTCTGAGTTTTCGTGATAAATAAAAATAAATCTTTAAAAAACATTTAATTTAAGGTAATTGTTCCAGTGATCAAAAGATTTAGCTACAATTTGAGGTTTTTATTATTGCATTGAAGTTAGAAAACGAGTTTTTGATTTGCATCTTTTAATCAAATATCTTGAATATTTCTGTTGAATAAAATGAATATGATCTTAAAGCCGTATGTCCCAGTAATCGACATATATTTATTTCTATAATCGACATGACAGCACTGTAATGTTTTATACACGAATCATTTGTTCTTTTACAGATCAAAATCTCGTAATTAAATATAATACAATGTACCATATAATTTTCTATAATGGCAACCTCAATGAATACTGCAAGATCAACACACATTTCAGTGCTAAATGTATCAGTATATTTTATTATTGTTTATTGTCATAAATAGTCTATTAGCCACTATTATTCAAAACAAATTTGGCAAATATTGTGCAATATCACCTACAAAAAAGCAAAAAATCGTTTCTCTACAACATAACTATTCTGGATCATCATACCAGACGTCGATGACTGGAGCCTACTATCATTTGCCGGGTACCGATAATCGACGTGCCCATTTTCATTTATGTATTAGTTACTTTCCTTGCTTACCCCAAAGTCATGCTGAGCGTCAGTTTTACAACATTACACAAACTTTCGTCGATCTTTGGATATTTTCCGAATCAAGCGATGTTTAGTTTTTCAATTGCATACAAGAATATTTTTAAATTTGCATTTTTAGCGGAACCATGTCGATCATTGGGACATTTACCTTAATTTAATTTTATACAATTAAGATTTTACACTTAAAATTAATAAATTTATGAAGGTACGTTTAAATTTTTTCCTACTCGCGTGCGGTAAAGTACACTTTACAGCACTCATTTTCGTGTCGTAAGTAGTACTTTACCGCACTCAGTGCGGTAAAATTTCTTTACCGCACTCTTATAAATTTTATTATATGCGTAATATGTTCTATTTAATTTACTACATTATGATGCTAACCACAACTAACGGCGATAAGTATCACATCATTACGAATATTTTTACTAGGTACCTATTTTTGGTCTCATACTTTTATACGTTTCTTCTCTACTTATATAATGAAACACCCTGTACCTAAAATATTATAAATAATTTTATGTCATAATTTTTATGACAGGAATTTGATTAAACGTCTGATCTAGATGGTATTAGTCAAAATCTGCTCGACTGCATTGCATTGTATTCCCATAGCAACAACTCATTATTATATTTCGCGTCTGTAGATACCATCTAAACAGTTCAGTTAATTTCGCGTGTTTCGTGGTTCAAATTTTTCATTTTCTAATATAAAGCTGTGGTATAACGTTTATTCTTGAGAGATGGAGAGCTCCGATGAAGAAATATCTGAAGCAGCGAATGCAGCAATCGGCTCTTTAATTCCACAAAAGTCCCAGGACCGGTACAATAAAGAATATGAACAATTACAAACATGGTGCAAAGAAAAAAAAGCGTCAGGAATTAACGAAGAGGTACTTTTGGCATATTTTTATAAAATATCGAAAAAATATTCACCTTCAAGCTTATGGTCAAAGTTTTCTATGTTAAAACTAACGTTACAAGTAAAGGAAAACATTGATATTCAAAGATTCTATAAGTTAACGTCATACATAAAGCGACTAAATGTAGGTTATAAGCCTAAAAAATCCAAGGTTTTGGAAAAAGAACAGACAGAGCAGTTTCTAATCGAAGCACCCAATGAAGTTTACCTTATGATTAAGGTAGCTGCCATTTTCGGTATTGCAGGCGCCTGTCGCCGTGAAGAATTAATGAAATTAACGGTTGATGACGTTGAAGATAAAGAAGATTTGCTGGTTGTATCAATAAAGGCGACAAAGACAAATATTTCACGAAAATTTGTCGTCTGCGATCCTGGAAATATAAGAATAAGTTACCTAGGCTTATTCAGAAAATATGTAGCTTTGCGCCCTGGTGCCACCCCGCATAGACGTTTTTTTATACAATATAAAGCTGGAAAATGCTCACAACAATGCGTGGGCATTAACACTATCGGAAAAATGCCAGCAAATATTGCTGGATTTTTACATCTATCCAATCCAGAGATGTATACCGGGCACTGCTTTAGAAGATCATCGGCAACTATGCTTGCAGAATCTGGCAGCAACATAACAAACATTAAGAGGCACGGTGGATGGAAATCCACCTCTGTAGCAGAGTCGTACATAGAAGATTCCTTGCAAAATAAAAAAAGGATTGCTCAAAACATTCTGCAAAGCTTTAGTACCCCAAATAGAAGCACTGAGCAGTGTTCAACTTTAACATCAACGTCAGTAGCAGTGACAGAGACTTTAGAGGATGCTCCTGGTCTATCAACACGAAACAACCCAACGCCTACACCTTTAGCAATTTTCAGGTCACAACAATCTACTGTACCATGCATGGCGCAAGAAAATAACGCTTCTGTAATTTACAAAAACTGCTCAACTACATCTGATGAACAAAATCAAGCTCGCTCAGCACTTAATTTGCATTGCGCTACAAATTGTACATTTAATTTTAATATTTATCGTTAGCTATATTTTTATATTATAATGTTTGTATGTAATAAATATTTTTAAAAAATATTGTTTCTTTTTGTATTAATTTTGTAATATACTTCTTTTTTTTACCGGTGCGGTAAAGATTCTTTACCGCACTCAGTGCTGTAAAGATTCTTTACCGCACTGTATTAATTTTATTCAAAAAATGCAATTGATGTACTTGCATTCGCGCAATGCATAATATAAAAATATTTATAGCTTTTAACAATTAATATTTGTTACTTTTTATAAATTTTTTCTTTTAAATTTGATTTTTGTTCCAAATATTATTGCTCGAAGGAAAAATTGTGTACCTACCACGTGCGTAAAGTGTCTTTACCGCCCTTAACGGCTTGCCCGAACTCCGCTTCGCGTCGTTCGTGCAACTGCCGTCGCGTGCGGTAAAGGACCACTTTCCGCACTTGTTAGGTAAATAACTAAAATCTGAATTGCATTTTTAAAAAAATTATTGTCGATGATATAATAAGCCACAAAATATTAGAAATTATTTTGTAATTTATGTATCTAATCAACTGACTATACCGGGTGTCATAGGAAATCCCATGTAATTTTAAATGGGGTCAATTATTGGCTTCCCTAATTATTTTAGAGAAAAATTCTATTTAGGTTTATTAAAGAGCACTAAAACTCACATTCAAAAGAATAACTTTAGATATTTTTGATGAGCCCGTTTACGGGTTATCGCCGATTTCTTTTTAACTATTTTTTCTTTTTATGGCCCCGTATTTGCGGGCACCAGTCAAGGTAAAAGATGACTGTCAAATAAAGTTGTCATTTTGAAATGTGTGCTTTATTGTTATAAAAACTCGTACATCGAAAATATTAAAGGTGTATTTATGAGTACAAATTAATCTGAATAAAACTAAAATAAAGTATCCAATTACAAGGTTAATTATGACATTTTACATGTTTCAATATTTTACTAATTAATAGGTAGGTACTATTAAATTGTTAGAACTTTAGGATTTAAGAAGATGTTCAAATATTCCTCAAAATGACAACTTTATTTGACAGTCATCTTTTACCTTGACTGGTGCCCGCAAATACGGGGCCATAAAAAGGAGAAATAGTTAAAAAGAAATCGGCGATAACCCGTAAACGGGCTCATCAAAAATATCTAAAGTTATTCTTTTGAATGTGAGTTTTAGTGCTCTTTAATAAACCTAAATAGAATTTTTCTCTAAAATAATTAGGGAGGCCAATAATTGACCCCATTTAAAATTACATGGGATTTCCTATGTCCCGCTCGACGATGCAACACCCGGTATATATTCAACAAGGACTTTTATTGTGCCAAAATGGCGCATCAATATACTAACCGAAAATAAACCAGAATTTTCAATTTTCAAATGGCAACATTTACCAAATCATGTTTAGGCATTGTAGCAATTCCTTATTACTTTTTTGTCTTTCATTTTTTCATCACATACAAAAATATTTTAGGTCATAAGACTCATAAGACATTTAAAGTCCTCGTTGAATAATTCTGTGCATTACCCACCTATGTTATATTTGTGTATTAAACCATTACAATTTTTCATGCAATCACTTTGTATTTTTTGAGCAATGGATTTTCTGATTTTTCTTAACGTAAGTTTTAGGCGGACCGTTTTTTGTGTTTTCTACACCACTAGCGTAGTTGTGCAGCACCTGTTTATTGTGTTAGAAGGTTCTTAGTGATTGTGTTTTAATCCACCATAGATGATATTTCTTGTGTACTTTATTATCTTATTTATTACTTGGCATATTTTTCAAGTCAATGCCGCCGATTCCTTATTATTTCCCTATACTGTTTTCGAGAAATGTAAGGCACTGAAATTCGTAACCAAATTTCAATGCCTTACTATCTTGAATTCAAAAATATCAGCATTTATTTCAGGTCATATTTTTTGAAATAATAATGGAAATTAATTAATCTCTCGAAAACGGTATAGGGAATTAATAAGGAAAGTTGTTAAGGAACTAAAAGAGATTATAGAAGAGGGTTTATATAAAGGACAATCCGTTCACAATATCAAAGTTGCTACCTCTTTCTAGTTGAAATGGCAACACCGCTCTATATAAATATGACTTAAAAGTATGCCATAAAGCCATGAACGTTATTTTTCTGGGGAAAAAATATAAAATGATTATTGCCATTAAATTCATTTATATACACTGAACAGCAATATTAACTCACCACTAAAAATTTTCAACAATTTTGATGTTATATATCTTCTAAACCTATTGTCCGATTTAAATAATTTTTTTTGCACATGATAGGTTTATCCTTTAGGAATATTACTGTACTCGCAATTTTTGTAAGGAAGTTAATTTTCATGGTATACCGGGTGTAACAAACATGTTGTGTTTTTTCCCATAATTTGAAACACCCTGTGGAATATTCTAGGATTCGTACAATATTGCATAGTAATACTAACGTGAGCCACGTATTTTCTCAACGTTTTGTTTTTTTGGTTCAATTAGTTGTGTTAAATATGAATGAAGATTTTATATTCCAGTATACATTTCTATTAGAAAGTCATAAGAAGTAACTTTAAAAAAATGGCACTACAAAAAATAACAAATAAACAGATTAATAATTATGTTATAAAAATAAAGATTAATTAGTAGCGTGTGTTTTCGCCTCTACTTCTAATAACGGCTGCATATCGGCGTGGCATACTCATAATTAGGTTTTCAAATTGATTTTGTTCAATTTCATTCCAAATTTTAACAACTATCCTTTCTATGTCTTGCAAGGTTGCTGGGGGAGGCTGACGACGGTCTTAGTTTTCTGCCAATAACGTCCCACATATGCTCGATTGGGTTAAGATCTGGACTACGCGATGGCCAATGGAGAATCTGAATATTTACCTCTTGCAAATATTCAGTTACAATACGCGCTACGTGTGGTCTCGCATTGTCGTGCATTAACAAAAAGTTATTGCCGATATAAGGAGCAAAAGGTACACCGTGCTCAGATAAAATATCAGAAATATACCTTTCGCTGTTTAACGAACCTCCACGTAGAGGAACAAGATCTGTCCGCGCTGTTAAGGAAATTCCTCCCCAAACCATCACAGAGCCTCCATTAAATAAAGTTGTTTCACGTATGTTGCATTGAGCATACTGCTCTTTTGGTCGTCGAATCACTCTTAGATGTCGATCGGAGCTATACAGGCAAAACCTAGATTCGTCCGTAAACAAAACATGCCCCCAGCCCTCAATAGTCTAGTTTACATGCTGCGTAGCGAATTGTAATCTAGCTCTACGGTGATCTGCATTTAATGCGGGGCCTGTCGCTTGGACTCTAATATGCAAGTTGTGCTCGGTAAGACGTCTCCTCACAGTATCAATGCTCGGTTGGATATTATGAACGGCACTAAGTTCGATTAAAATATTTCTCGACGTGGTAAATCGTTCTCTTAAAGCACGTAATCTAATGAAACGATCTTGAGCCACTGTAGTGACTTGAGGCCTGCCTTGCCCAGGACGTCTATGGTAGTCATTGGTTTCTCTGAAGTGTTGAACAAGACGGGATATTGTAGTATGGGTAACTCTAAACCTCAAACCAATGGCATGGTAGCTCATTCCTTTGCCATGTAAAGTCACTGCTTGAACACACTCGTCACGGGTCAAATTTCTTGAAACGCGCTCCATTTTCACCCAACAGCGAAAAATCAAAATTTATTAACTTACTCGATTTTAACCAATACTTAAATCAAATCGAAATAATTTTCAAAATACAAAGCCTGCTGACAATTACTTACTTACTTATGTTTGTTAATCAAGGTATCCATAAAAGTGTGATTTATGATTAAAAACAAGCTGATTTAAAAAAGTGTCTTATCTTCATTAATATTGAACACAACTAATTGAACCAAAAAACAAAACGTTGAGAAAACACGTGGCTCACGTTAGAATTACTATGCAATATTGTACGAATTCTAGAATATTCCACAGGGTGTTTTAAATTTTGGGAAAAACACAACATGTTTGTTACACCCGGTATACCATGAAAATTAACTTCCTAAATTGCGAGTACAGTAATATTCCTAAATGATAATGTGCAAAAAGAATAATTTAAAATGGGACAATAGGTTTAGAAGATATATAACATCAAAATTGTTGGAAATTTTTAGTGGTGCGTTAATATTGCTGTTCAGTGTATAATGTAAAACATAATTGAGAAGAACATAAACAGTACTACATTGTTGCCATATATTATTTTATATTTTTTTAAATCTGCATTGTGACTAATACAAAGTATCTAGTAAATACAAGTAAACTAACACAATACTATAACATTCTAGCTGACTCTTCTTTTGGAGGTGCCAGTAAGTATTCTATATACTACCACTAGGAGGTATAACCAAAAAAAATTATAGCGATAGAAGACTTGTCCCATGTGAACTTTTCAAGCCTCCGATGGATGTAACCTTTTCCACTAAACGATAATTGACCCACTGTAATTCACAGTTTGCATATTGAAACTCGGTATCCATTGGTCACTTTTAAATTTCCTATATGCGATGAGCTTTTTATTGCGTAGCCCTCATTTTCTTTGATGTAACTACATAGAAATCTAATTAGACTTTTGATGGTTTGTAAAAATATCAATTTCTATTTATTTTTTTTTAGAACCTGGTACTGCTCCCAGAAATGTCCAAGTACGACCTTTAAGTTCTAGTACGATGGTTATACAGTGGGATGAGCCAGAGACTCCAAACGGACAAGTAACGGTAAGTAGATTGCATAGAAATTAAATACAAAAATCGTAACTTTTAAACTTTTTTTTCTATTTTTCAATGTCAAAGGAATTTAGTTTGTAAGAATTGTTTGTTTTTATACATATATACAGTGTCGCCATTAAACTCCGCACCATATGGAACTTTTTGTTATTAATGAGGTTAGTTCAAATTAAATAACGGAAATCGTTTTTGCTTCAAATTAGACTAAAAATTATATATTCAATTGGCACCATCTGTCATTCGGTATCTGCCAAAAATTACATTTTTGTCAAAAAATGCTGGAAAATGGCATTGTTTAACCGAATTTCAAAAAATGTTATTAGAAAAAGTTGTTTGTAGTATAATTTTAGGCATATATACAAAGTTTCAGATCTCTAGCGCAAAGTTGATTTTTTTGCCATTTTTTTGAATTAACATGTTTTTTTTACAATGTAAGTTGACTTAATGGATATTAAACTATTTGCTCTGATATTTTATTTAGTTTGTATGCTTATTTTTTTACTAGAATGCCATTTTTTTTTCAAAATATAAAATTAGAGGCAAAAAAGTTTGACACGGGTGATGCAAAGTTATCATAATTTAACAATTTTAACAGATATAAGTCGAATGTTCCATTTTTCAAATGATAAATACATCTAAATATTTGATAAAAATTTTATTTTATACTAAATATAATTAATAATAACTTTAAAATAACATATAACATTATTATTCAAAGGAACAAAAAATTTCACATTTCAGTGTGACGTCCTTCTCGCTCTATCAAACAGTCGTCCATCTATAAACGTCTATAACAGAATTTTGTAAAAAACTTGTTTTTTTATCGGCACAACACTGTCTGACCGTTTGTTCCAAATGCTCAATATTTCTAAACGGTCGATTCTTATAAACTTTCTGTTTAAGATAACCCCACAGGAAAAGTCTAGTGGTGTTATGTCAAGCGATCTGGGTGGCCAGTAACATTCTCTATCACGCCCTATAACTCTGTTCTGAAATAATTGATTTGTGCGTTCTTTCACTGCTGCATGTATGGGTGCATCATTCAAAGAGAAAGCGGCTTTATATATCTGTCTATAAGATCTTGTATGGAAAAAGAGTATTCTCCTCGTATTGACGACCCTGCTGATACCAAAACGAAAAATCTAGACGGATATCAAAATCGCGTTCTTTCAATGTGTTTATAAACTTGGGTTTATATGACCGAAATCGATTGTTCTGAAGAATTTTTCTAACACTTCCCCTCTTGTACCCTGTTGAATCACTTATCTTGGTTATGCTAGTTTGACCGTGGTCAATAACAGTTAAACAAACATCAAATTGTGCTTCTTCATCGTATTTACTTGCTGCGTGAGGTTTTTTAAAATTATTTTGAACAGATCCAGTTTCTCTAAATTTTGACATTATTCTTGAAACGGTGCTATGCTGCAAATTTCTTTCTGAATGCCTCTCATTAAAAATGTCAGATACTTGCCGGTGAGGCATATTTTCTACACAAATTAAGACAATTTCTGTTTTTTCTTGAATAGACAACATTGGTGATAACAGTGAAAACTACAACTTGCGAAAATATTCCAACTTATGACATTTCTTTTATTTATTCGGCACTCTAATTCTTTTTTTTTCCATAGCCTACATATAAAATTCGAAATTGCCTTGATATTTTATTGTGGATAACAAGAAAATGCGTTTAAATTGTAAACTAATCTGATATCTGCGAATTTTATTATAAGTTTTTTTTTTAACTTTGTACGTGTATTTAGTATTTCCTATAAGAAAAAATGGAACATCTGACGTCTATCTGTTAAAATTGTAACATTATGATAACCTTGCACCACCCGTGTCAAATTTCTTTGCCTCTAATTTCATATTTCGAAAAAAAATGGCATTCTAGTAAAAAAATAAGCATACAAACTAAATAAAATATTGAATATGTTATAAGCAAATAGTTTAATATCCATTAAGTCAACTTACATTATAAAAAAAAACATGTTAATTCGAAAAAATGGCCAAAAGTCAACTTTGCGCTAGAGATCTGAAACTTTGTATGTAGGCCTAAAACTAAATTGGAAACAACTTTTTCTTATAACATTTTTTAAAATTCGGTTAAACATTGCCCTTTTTTTGGCATTTTTTGACAAAATTGTCATTTTTGACAAAAATCTCATTTTTGACAGATACCGAATGACAGATGGTGACAATTGAATACATAATTTTTAGTCTAATTTGAAGCAAAAACGATTGCCCTTATTTAATTTAAACTAACTTCATTAATAATAAAAAGTTCCATATGGTGCGGAGTTTAATGGTGACACTGTATTGCAGCGATAGAAATGTAATGTTTTACACAATTATGAATTTGATTTACCGTAGGGTTATAAAGTATACTATACAACCAACTCTCAACTATCAATGGCACAGTGGGAGTCGCAAGTAGTCGATAACAATCAATTGACAACCATCAGTGAACTGACTCCACATACCATCTACACTATAAGAGTACAAGCCTTTACTTCGGTTGGTCCTGGACCTCTTAGTCCTCCAGTTCATGTAAAAACCCAACAAGGTAAAATATATTTCTTGTCATGTTCCTTATTTTGGTAAAAGTACTTCTGCTCAAGTCAAATAGGGATCCATCCTCAGAATGAACGTTGTAAAGGTGAATATTTGAATAAACCTTTGTAGTTCTATATTTTAGATAATTTTATGATGTATTAAAACCTCTATGATGCCTAGGAAACGAAACAAAATCGATTTTTCTAACCTTGTGCTGTAAATATATTAAATAATACACATGTTTTAGACTTCCATTGTTTTTTGACTCGCGGATACAAGACTGTGAAAGTCTCTAGAACGTTAAAAAAGGTTTATGCAAATATTAAACTTTCTAACTTTCATCCCGAGGTTTACCACCCTTTATTTCACTACCATTTTAGTATAAATTCTGGACTCAGTTTTTTAAGATGGCGGCAGAGCGCTATTTTGAATAAAATTTTTAAATGACAGATGGGGTCGAGTGATACGTCGTGGGAAAGGTATTTTCGTTTTAGGAACGATCCCCAAGTTTGAAAAGATTTTATCGATTCGTTTCAAAATAGCGGCCGCTTTTGACTTAATAAATCCCCACAAAAAAAAAGTCCATAAGAGTTAAATCCGGCGAGCGAGCAGGCCATTTGACAGCACCACGACGACCAATCCAGCGCCCGGGATAGTGCTGATCAAGGTAGTTCCTAACATCTCTACTATAATGCGGCGGAGCGCCATCTTGTTGAACTATTGTAGGCATATCACCAAATTCATCAGTATATTCCTCAACGCACTCCAGAATCAAATGTTCTACGGTATTTTCAATCATATCCAGATACACCGGTCCAGTTAAATTTCCCTGGATAAAAAGGGGCTCAATAATATGGTTTCCCAAAATACCTGCCCAAACGTTAAGTTTCTGAGGGAACTGGGTATTACATTCCCTGTAAATATGAGGATTTACATCGCTCCATTACCGAACATTTTGACGGTTAACTATTCCGTTTAGAAAGAAAGAAAGTACACTCATCACTAAAACAAATACATTTAAGGTAAATTAAGTAACGGTTCAATCTTGCACCCAATAATTCACAAAGCTCTAATCTACGATCCAGATCATCTTCTGTTAACTCGTGTAAGATTTTCAATTTGTAGGGATGAAATTTGAACGTTTCAATACTCTGAACACTTTTAGTACTTACTTCGCATTCAGCTGCTACAAGCAATGTCGGCTGCATTGGATTGACAATTATTTCAGCAACTATCTGAATCTGTTTTTCTTCTTCTAATGAGGGCCGTCCACTTCTTTTAGCATTTTAACTTACTGACAAATTCTTATTTGACAGATCAAAACAAAACAGTTTTTTTGTGAAGAAGCCAAGCCTACCTTGCATTCCAAGTTAAAAAAAATGTGATCTGTTGTAATAAAATCGCAGCTACGAAACCTACCTACTTCTTCTCCTATCTTCGAGGGTGTGGAACACAAAAAAAAAGTCACCATTCTTTTTACTACCCTTTTGTCCCGCTTTCTAGCGGATATGAGTATTTGGAGGGGTATGATTGGGAATGTTAAGAGGGTTTAGAGACATGGAAAGGGTTATGAGAGGTAAGTTTCCTTGGCTCTTGGCCCAAGGGTTGTAATAGCCTGACCCTATCATTGCCACTTCCTTGTCTCTAAACTCTCATGAAAATCTCTATCATTCCTTCCAAACACGCATTACCACGAAAAAATTGCGAAAAAGGGTGGTTTCGGGGTTAAAAAGGTTGTGACTATTTTTTTGGTTTTCTCCACCCTCGAAAACACGGGAGGGGGGAAGTAAGTTTCATAGCTGCAGCTAATATTCATCAAAATACGGCAAGATCGCGACTCATTCATAGTTTTATTGCTTAAAAATCAAATTAAACCTACTTTGGCAAAAGTGGCCGCCATTTTGATATGAATCGATAGACTCTTCTCAAACTTGGTGATCGTTCATAGATTGAAAATACCTTTTCAACGAGGTGTCACTCGACCCCATCTGCTATTTAAAAATTTTATTTAAAATGGCGCCCTGCTGCCATCTTTAAAAACGGAGGCCAGAATTTATACTAAAAAAAGTAGTATTTTAGTACTTTAGACACGCGCTGTATATTAATTTGTCACACAAATGGGCCACCCTATATTTCCGATCCAAACCAATCATTATAGCGACCTGTAACAAAATATCTACCATTTTCTTAGGTGTCCCCAGCCAACCCAGTAATCTGCGTGCTTCTGACATTGGAGAGAGCTCAGTGACACTACAATGGAGCAAGCCAACTCACTCGGGGGAAAGTATAGTAAGCTACGAACTCTACTGGAACGACACCTACGCCAAAGAGAAGCATCATCGAAGAATCCCCATTTCTGAATCCTACACCCTCACCGGATTATATCCCAACACTTTGTATTACGTATGGTTGGCAGCCAGATCGCAGAGAGGGGAGGGGGCTACTACTCCGCCCATACCCGTTAGAACTAAGCAGTATGGTAAGATTTGACCAGAGCGCTGTTGATATTAAAAATGTTCTTAACATTTGATGTATCAAGGTGTAGGGTTTGTACACACATACACGTTTGACATCCAAGAATTAGGGAAAGAAATATTTTTTGATAATAGCAAAATTATAATCATAGAAGTGTTTATGCTAGACGATTTTTACCAGAGATTATCAGCAATTCCTTATTTGTATGTTGTTAGGAATAAAAGGAGTAGGTAACCAATCAATATTTTTCAGTATATTTGTTTAAAAATTTTACGGAAAAAAAGCCTTTTGACTTTTATCGTCTTTACAATGAAAAGGGCCCAAGAACATTTTTTAAGTGTCTCACCCGATTGGCGACTTTTCTGCTGGCTACAATAAAAAAGATATTATACATTTCCCAACTCAGGAAAGTCAAATTTAATGTCACAAAATATATAGGTTCACAAATTTACCGCCATATTGAATTTTTTTAAATGTATAGTTGTTGATATTTGTATTCATCCGTTCCGGAAATAGGGGGGTTCCTAAATCGCCTTAATCGATTTTGTCCTTTATGTGTCTCACATCTTTAATAAATAGACATTTTAAGCTGAAAAGCCCAAAATGTTATCCCAGTTATTTAAAGTACAATATATAAATATACAGAGTGGCAAACAAGTCGCGCATAATGCCTGTAACTTTTGAATTACCTCGTATACGAAAAAGTGACCTGTATAAAAGATGTTCGGTAAATTATTCTCCACATTTCTACCTGCATGAATTTTTTCTGTCATTTCTGGTTTGGTTGCCATGGAGACCAACTTACTTTTTTTTTTTTAATAGGAACACCCTGCATATGATTGCATATTTGGATTCTACTGGGGAAACTCTGAATTTTTTTGTATTTCAAATTTTCACTTATCTGCAAGCGTTTCCGAGATAATGACAGCTCAAAAATAAGAAAATTCCTAATTATACAAATTCCTACCTAATACCCACCAGTTGAGTCGAGGTGTTTTCATGAAAGCGACCTAAGAGGTGTCAATTTTAAGTTCTTGTTTAATTTTCTGCTGTCTGATTTCTAATTTGTTTACGCTATGGTTCATCTGAATGAGAAACAACGAGTTGAAATTTTAATAATGAGCGGCTATGGAAATATGAAGAGATCGCAAGATCAGGGTTGTCAACTTTTCAATGAATTGTATCCAAATAGGCCTCCAATAAATCAGTCAACGGTGTGTCTAGTGATAAAAAAATTTTGAGAAACAGGCATGAGTGTTAGGGAAGACCTAAAACAGCAACCGGGGGAGACAAAGCTTTGGATATCATGCTCTTAATAAATGAAAATCCAAGACAATCATCCAGGCCAATAGCAATGGATTTTAATGTGTCTCATCAGTCAGTTAAATGATTGCTTAAGCAGGAGAAGTTTCATCCCTACATGCTATATTGAATTTAAACAATTTTTAATATTTATAATGCCCAGATTCTTAAACAAAAATTGGATACATACCTCGATGAAACCACCAGTAATTCTGATAATGTCATGTTTTCAGCCTAAAAGGTCTATTTATTAAGAAAGTGAGACAGTTAAAAGACAAAATCGATGAAGGCTATTTAGCAACCCCCGTATTTCCGGAACAGTCGAAAATACGCAACGACAACTGTAATAGTTTTTGAAATCGGATCGCGAAATTCAATTCACTCGTTTGATTATGGATGAGGGTTGCCATTTAAAAAAATTCAAGATGGCGTCATATCTGTCAAATTTGTATTTTTTTTTACATTAAATTTGGCTTCCTTGATGAGAAATATGTAATTTGTTTCTTAATATAGTCAGCAGGAAAATCACCAATTGGGTGAGACACTTGCCCCTGTAAAATGTACAGGGTTTTCCCGTATATTTTGCCACCTACCTGCAGGGATTATTAATAAAGATACAAATAATTTACAGGGTGTTTCATTAAAAAAAAAACCAATCTCCTGTCAAATTTTGATATTTACGAAGTTTTTTTAAATTTCCCTGATAACAAAATCAGACCATTTGTGAAAGAATATTAAATGTTTCTATTTACCATTTTTTTGTATCTTCTATAATAACCTCTGTAGGTGGGTGGCAAAATGTATGTTAAAAGATGTTTGATTCAAATTTCTCCGGAGATTACGCCAATTTTTCATTTTTAAACGGCAACCTATATTTTTTATTTCACAATAGAATTCTTCCCTTTCAACTATATACAACAGGTTGACATTTACTTCCAAAATAATGGCGTAAGGGCCAAAAAACGACGTCTCTAAAACAACGTATTATGCTAGTGGCATGGAAACAGTAGTGATGAAATCTGTTAAATTGAACCCGTTTCCAATTCTTTGAGCACTGGCATTTAAATTATTTTAATCGATTTTAGAAGAAATCTACGAGTACAATCTATTTTTCATTATTTAATATCAAAGTCAAATGTATCCATCATTTATCTAACGGTATCTTAAAAATCATGCGTTTTCTAGAAAATAAAGCAGTTGCGGACCTATGTTTGTATACAGGGTGTCCCAGAGAAGAATGCACTAACCATCGGACATACAGAGATGATTAAATTAGAGAAAAGTAGCGCAATACTGAACTTTAAAACGTTATGTTTTCATGTTTCGGAAATTCCGAAGATATTCGGGAAAACCCAAATTTTTGCGATATCGTTCGTATTGTATTCTGATTCTATTTGAAGAGATGTACAAATAAATTTTACATTCTCATTGCCACTTTTTATCCTCAATAAGGTTTAATTAAATTTTCAAACGGTTTTTCGCATTCATCATCAATTTTGTTTTAATTTTATTTTAGGCTTTATAAACTTTAAGTTTTATTCTGAATCCAACGACATATCACACTGCTTTTTTGGTAGACGTTTCAGACTAAAATCATCAATGCACATGAGCACCTTATTTAGTTTTTTTGTTTTTTATTGTTGTATTTAAATTTTAATTGGTTTTAAAAACAATTTTTTTATTTTACATAATATACAGGGTGAATCAACCATAGAGTAAAGTTAAAGAGTTTTACAAAACCTATCAGAAAAAATAATAATATACAGGGTGTGCCATTTAAAAAAGTTAATATTTTTCAATTGGAATTACTTAGTCAAAATGTATACATTTATTTTGAACGCCCTGTAGCATCTAACTCAAATTTCGTTACATCTTTTTTTTTTGTCATCCCAATAGAACGTTTGTAACAAATTGAGTATTCCACCTTCAGAGACAATGGCGGAACTGTCAATTTTTTATAAGAGTAAAAACTAATATTTTGTTAGAAAAATTAAAATATTAGAACAACTACTAGGTTTAGGTATGTTACATTATTAACAAAAAAGTTATAGAATTTCATGCAGTCAAAAAATAAATTAGAAAATAGGGTGTTCCATTTAAAAAACTTATGTTATATTCTCCACCCTTTTTTTAACCACACTGTATACTCAACAATAATTTTTAACTGTGCATCTTAATATTCTCTAAAACTTTTGTACTCAACGTTGTTTGGTAATTCCCGAAACAAATGAGATAATGAACTTTACTCTATGCTTGACTTACCCTGTAGAATAATATTAGATTAATTTTCAAATGCATACATTAAACATGATGGCACATTATAAAAAGAAACTAGTATACGGGATCTTGTTTGGGTTTTCATGTTAGGTAAAACCTTCGACATCTGTTGGGTCTTCGAAAACTTATTAGGTCTTTTCATTTAGGTAGAAAATTTATATCGACTTCTTGCCTTGGTTGAGGAGTGCGTTGTGCCGAGGTTGATTTAAAGTTTTTAAGTGCAAAATAATTTGGCGCCTTTCTCAACAATGTTTTGTTGTTAGTGAATTTAGTGCCTCTCTACTATTAGTTGGGACCATTAGGGAGCCAGTCTTTAGGTAGCTTATAGGTTGCGCCTTGTCCAGCTCTCTTGTGTGAGTCCGTTATTAGTTGGTTTGGCGATACGTCCGTACGTTTGTATTAGTCCGTGATAATTTTAAAAAAGAATTCGTTAATTGTTGGTACGTGAAAGTCCTGATGTAGCACGCGGTTCATTGTGTACCTGGGGACATCTGCAATTAGCTTCAGCGCCCTATTTTGAATCACCTGAAACTTATTTAGCTCCGCCCTGCTTATGTTACACCACGAGAGCGCACCATAAGTCAGAACCGGCCTGACCAGGACCTTGTAGAGGTTTACTTTCGTTTTGTTGCTAAGTATACTTCGCCTGTGAAGCAGGGAGTAGATGGAGCCTAATTGTTGCAATGCTAGCTTGACTCTGGTAATTGAATTAAGCCTCCAGTTTAGTCTTCGATCAAAGATAAGTCCTAGGTATTTCACTTCCTGGCACCAGTTCACTTGGACTCCATTGACTCTGAGCCTGGTCTCAGGACGTCTAACATTACTCTTTGAGAAGAATATGGCCTTCGTCTTGGACGGATTCAGACGAATCTTCCAAGCCAAAAGCCATTTTTCTATAAGTTTAATATGGCGCTGCAACCTCGAGACAACCAACCACGGTTGTTTGGATTTCGCAGTAATTGCAGTGTCGTCGGCAAATAAATAGAGCTCATTTTGTCTATCTTTCGGTATGACGTGAGTGTATATGTTGTACAACATCGGAGAGAGAGGTGAGCCTTGCGGCACTCCCGCCCAACAATTCATAAGAAACGTATAAACAATGTAGAAAATAGAAGAAGTAGGTATTAATTAATTTTATTTTTTTTAACATTTTGATAATTGAAATTATTTTTTGCTTTCAAAAATTCCTCCCTCATTCTTCAAACGTAAATAACATCGGTAAACAATTTCTTCCATAACGTTATTTAATACTTCTCGAGGTATTCTTCCTATTGCGGCTCAAACTGCAGCTTCTAACTCATCGTTATTTTGAAAAGTCTTCCAGTAAACTTCATTGCCAAGGACTCCCCAATAAAAAGTCCATTGTTGTAATATCTGGGGATCAAGTTTATGGGATTAAAGTGTTTTGAACGCGTTCTTTTAAGTATTCCATATTATTTCTGGCATTACATCTTGTTCATCACATACTATTGGTTACTGCTAAAGGAACGTGGTCAAAAATATCTTCGATGTCGTTTCTTAAAAATTGTCCGTATCTTGACGAATTTAATGTTCCTTCATAAATAATGGGTCCAATTTTTCATGTTCCCACACATTAAATTCGAAACGATGTTGATATCTGGATGTATTAACTCGATTTCATTTTGTGTTGATCAATAATGACGATTTTTTTTTCTGTTAAAGATGCCATTATTACAAAAATTACTCGTCTGTCCAGAGAACATTATTGGAAAAATGACGGTTCTCATCGCATTGCCTAGTAAATCACTCGCAAAAAGTTATTCTGCGCTCGTAATCGCCTGGAAGTAAAGTATGACAGACGCGGGATTTATAGAGACGGTATTTTTCTGTATGAAGAATTCCTTGCGAAACTTATTTAGGAATAGTAGGTATGTTCTTGTCGAAAGTCCTGCAGTATCGTCTTCTTGTACAGCAAACAAAACGGTCATTACCTGTTCAGAGTCATAATTTTTTTTGCGATGTAAAACTGTGTTGTCAAACGCGCCATGTTCTCTTACATTTGTAACTAACCTCTTAAAAATTGATCGATTTGGTTGACACCATTCGGAATATTTTTGAATTTAGCTACACAATACAAGAGTTAAAACAAATAGTAATAATTACCAACTTTAAAACTGACGGGTATCTGTAACCAGGCGGCAAATCTAAATAAATTATATTTATGCATTTAAAAATGAATCTAATATAACTGTAAATAATGTAAACAAAAAAAATTATTTATAAAGCCAACTAGAGTTTAAATACAACAATAAAAACAAAACAAAAATTAATAAGGTGCTCATTTGCATTGATGACGAGTTTCTTAGTCCGACACGTTTAACGAAAAATAACTGTGATATGTCGTTAGATTCAGAATAAAAACTAGAGTTTATAAAGCTCAAAAAAAAGTTTTTGGATTATTTAAAAAAAGAATTAATGATGGTCGCGACAAAACAAAACGTCGGATTAAAAATTTAATTAAACCTTGTGTAGAAGGAGAAAAAGTGGTAATGAGAATGTAAATTTTTTTTTGTCATATCTCTTTAATTAGAATCAGAGAACAATAAGAACGATACCGCAAGAATTCGAGTTTTCCCGAATATCTTCGGAAATATTCAGAATTTTTGAAATTTGAAAGCATGACGTTTCAGAGCTCAGTAAAGCGCAACTTTTCTCTAATTTAATCATCTCTGTATGTCTGATGGTTTACGAGATTCCTGTAGAGTGCATTCTTATCTGGGACACCCTATATATGAACTTCTTGTCTTAGAGTTTAGTTGTAAGTTGAGTTTGGTCAAATATTTAATTAACACCCTGTATATTTCTAAAAATTTTGATATGGATTTTCATCAAGTAGAGGCTCAATTAAACAAAAAGTGTGTAAAAGACGTTAGTAGTAACTTAAAAAATATTTTTAGCGCTAGTGAATACTTTTATAGATTTGTCCATGCTCTCTGAGTTCACTCACTTTGGGAAGCGCGAACAGCGATGACAAAGGAACTGTGCTTTAAATGTCAGTTAGTTGACAGTTGACACTTAAAGCAGTCGCTTTTTCGTGCTTTCGCGTGTGCAGGAACGAACCCAATAGTCTGATGTGTGATTTTTCTTTTGAATACTTAGTTTAGTGCGTTTGCGCGTGTGAGTGTGCAATTTTGCATTTAAATATAGCATGCAGTAACCTATTAGTCAGTGGATATTCAGTTTTTAAACAGCACCGCACAGTACTGGCTATGTGATTACTATAAGTGCAATCGAGCACCTTTTTGTTTATTTTTCTTCTTATTTTTTAATTGTAATAGTTTTTATCTACTTTTTGTTGTTGTTTTTTTTTTTATTTTGAAGTTGTCAAGTAGATTTGTAAAGAACGAAAAAAGCTTAATTTCTCAAGGAACAATAGGTACCTACCTAAACCTTAAAAATAAGTTTAGTTTTGGATAATTGCAAATAAATTACGATAATAAATTGTTTAATTAATTTCAGTGACTAAGGCAGTAAACATCCAGCTCTACACTGCAATTTTTTGCCATATAGTATTTGTTATATTGTATAAAATTGAATATATACACAACATATTACACATTCTTTAACACTGTGGTTCACATTGAAACATATCGGGGGCGATGGCTTTATAAAAACAAATCACAGCTTGGGCAAAGAAATCTAACACGACCTAATTATCATTATTATTGTATTGTCTCTTTTCAACACATCTACTTTAACTATAACCAAAACTGAGAGTGTCCGGTAGTATATGGCATATTCTCAGGGGCGTATAAGGGAGGTTAAGTAACCCCTTCACGAAGATACAGAGCCCCAAAGAAATACCCAGCGACTTATTACCTTTACCTTATTCATAAAACCATACTACCGTGGATGTTTTACATCGTCAGGGGTGTCAGGAACGGACATGCCACCACACTCGTCATTCCTCATTAAAAAAAGGTACTTGTATAAATTTTTTTTTTATTCTGATACATTTCCAAATCGAAGTGTGCCGCAAAAGGAACCATTGAAAGGGTGAAAATGTGAAAGATTTCCTTCTTGTATACTTCAGCAGGTTTTCGAATTGGGCGCCTTGTGGTGCACGGCGTTTTAAAAATATTACAACTAAATAAATCTCCGGAAATCTTTTGGTTGTTTTAGAAATAAAGAATTTATTTTTATTATCTTTCAAATTAAAAAGAAAATAATAATTTTATTAAATTTATATTCAGTGCGAGGAGTTTTTAAGAAAGGAAAAATATTTTATTTAAAATAAGTTTTGGGAAAAATATTGAAAATTTAAATAATTCGAAAATAAAATAAGAAACCTTTTTGAAAATTTTTAAAGTTAAATTGAACTTCAAAGCTTTATCAGAATAAGTTAAAATAAAGTAAAGGGAATTAAAGTATCTTAAATATTATCGGATAAATTAAATAAATAAAATCTATAAATTAATCATCAACAAAGTGTTATTAGAATTCAGATAACTTATAAAAAATAATTTTATAAAAATTCAAGAAAATTAAACGAATTAAAAAATATTGGGAAAACTCACGTTTATACAAAAAAATAATCCAATAAGAGGTTTATTAACAGAAACAGAATAAATTATTATTAAATAAAATTTTAATTTATTTTTCACTTCCGACTATTTATTTGACCGAGCTAAAGGTACCGTACGAGAGAAACTGTTGAAATTAGGCGCTGCTAAAGTTTAAATAATCTCTCTTCCACCTCGGAGAAGACGCGCTAGTACGATTCCTGATTGGTCAAAACTCTAACTCAAACTAGTTTTATCTGGTTAGACCGTGGAATGGGGACGGATCGCGTTCGTGTCAACAAGTAACACCTGCAGAAGATCTGCCGTCCAGCTGCAACTATTTTCTAGGAACTGTCAAATAAATGAAGATAATTGCCTTTGAAAAAAGTCGAAATATTTTGTTTTTCTCGTACCGACAAAGGGATTCCAGAAACTGGAACACTTGTGTAAATATCGGCGAGCACTCGCAGGTGTTGTTTTGATCAATTTTCCCCTATAAATAGGTAGGAAGGTAGGATTGCTAAAGGAAAAGTTAGTTCATTTTTAACCGTCGTAATGTTCAAATACCTACAAAGTCCGTTGAAAGTTGCCGTGCCGCTATAGTCAAGTGTGGTCGCGAAAAGTTTAGTTCGGAAGTTGAAAGTGCGTTGACCCGAAGTCACACGGAGATAGTCAGGTATCGTCGCGGTTTCAGAAACCTTTACTTATTGACTTGGCACGGTAACGCGAAAAGTTTTATTGAATAAAGCGTAAAGTGAGCGCATTGCTAAAAGTCAGTGTCGACGTTAGGATTATTTGTCGTTTAAATAAGTAAGTGAAGAGATTTGTTTGTGATTTTAAATTTTAATGTTGGTGGCTCCGATAGAAATTTGATATTTTAATAAATAAGTGAAACTGATAGTGACTTTGTGGTTTTACCAAAGTTGACTGAATACTATGTTTTACTGCTAGAAATTAGAAGTAAACTCATTTACTTTACGATTAAGCATTGCTCCCTTTCAACAATATATTGATCCCTTTAAAAGAAAATTATAAACTATTTCGATTGAAATACAATTTGGATGTATTTGGTATAACCCACTGGTCCTGCGCACCTCGTTGAGAATTTTTTGAGCCGCCTTCAAGAATGAGGTCCTAAAAGAGTAATTACCCATTTGAGAATGGAAGGTGGGCGCTACAGCCCAGCCCGGTACCTCTATACATTCTCTTAGCCGAGAGATGTTTTCTCGTTGTACTTGAAACAACATTCCAAAATTGTCTCGAATTTAGTTGGAATGGTGTGTTATTCTTTCTATCAGATCTTCCCTGGTGTGAACCGGCGTCGAGCTTACAAGCCCCTTTAAATTTCCCCATAAAAATAAATCCAATGGAGTCATGTCGGGCGACCTCGGTGGCCATAAGACCTTCCATCGATTACCAAAAATATTTGATAAGTGCTAACGAACTAAATTGCTAAAATGGGGCGGTGCATCTGATTTCTAATTTTTAAGGGCACATTTTCTAATAGACCATTTAAGTGTTGTTGCAAGAATTGCAAATACATGGCGTCATTTAATCTGCCTTTAATAAAGAACGGTCCAATGAGATGATTCCCAATAATCCCCGCCTACATGTTTTAAGCCGTCGCAAATTGCGTAGCTGACTCTTGCAGGATAATCAGCGAGAGATATGACATGTAGATGTGAGTGTAAATAATGAGTTACCATAGATTTCTGATCCTTTATCTTAACGAATAATTGTGTTCTCGGATTAAGCAACTTTTTGTCTAAATGGCTGGTGGCGCAGGCAGGAACAGGTTTTTTTTTTGGGGGGGGGGGGGGGGGGAGTCAACCCAACAACAAGGATAACAGAAAGGGAGTAAAAGTGGTTGGAGATATTTAATTGACCTCTGGAGGGAAGGCAGGGTTTTCCTCTTTAACTACATGTTTTTCACACTTTTTGAACGTGATAAGGATATAGCAGTTGTTCTCGAAGGGTCTTATAAACAACCCACTTTGTTGTATGAACTTGGATTGACAGTTTTCTTACATTATAAGAAGAATTTTCAGCAATCTCATGAGCATATTCACTATAGGAATCCTATATTACTTAAGTCTTATGTTCTTTATTTTCCATCCATCAATTTTTTACTTATAATACTTGAGAGACGGTTGCTATAAACATCATCATAATATCATAGGAAATATTAGCGGGCGATAAAGTTCATAATGCCCGGTGATTTTCGTAATGCATGGTAATTATTATTAAAGAAAATATTGAACACAATTTGTATTTATTTTAATTATTCTGTTTTTCCTATGTTAAATGTACAATTTTTTAATTTTCCTGAAAAAGAAGCTGGACTAACTATAAAATTTTGCGACTTGATTGCTGAGTTTCTCGATGTGCATGCGGATTCCTGTTCCATTTCAACATTAATAAACATACTTTCTTTTTCGGTAACAAAGCTAGCTATCATTTTTGCTATTCGGTTTTTTGACGTGATGCTTCTTTCTATATAACCCTCCGCTACGCTAGTAGTCCTCCACTTTCCGTGTAGCTTAAGGGTTGCAAGGGAAGCACCACCCTCGATAAGAAGTATGGACGAGATCCGACGTAGGCAATGTCCTGTATATTCCTTGGCGTTTTCCAAATTAAGAAATTTTGCTATAATTGAAGGAACACGCCCTAGTGTATTTTTACACGCCGGCATAGCTATGCATTTACCATTTCGGTATGTAAGGAAAAATCTGTGTTCCTTAATTCCTTTTGGCCTTAATGCAAGGCACTGTCTCACCAACTTTAATGTTTGGTCTCCTTCGATTATAGTAAAACTTTTTGGCGTAACAGTTTTTTAAAGAGGAATAACCGGAGTACCTATTTAAGAAATGAGAGTGTGAGGCCCAACGAGTGTGGTTCCTAACTTCCCTAACGATGTAAAGCATCTATTGTAGTATGGATTTGTAAGTCTTTATGGCCTACATAAGAAATGGAAATTTCATTAAATTATACATATCGGTTCAAAAGCTAGAGCCAAAACGGTAAGTCGCTTGGTACCCCTTTGAAGCTCTGTATCTCCGGTTGTACTTAAGGGACACCCTGTGTGTAATAAAAAGGCAAATTTAACACGATGGGAAACACTTATTAGTAAAACCAAAATTAAAATCGAAATATATTAGTTCACAATTTGCCAAATTATTTGTAAATTAAAGAATTCCCCACATACACATCAAAATACGTACCTATAAAATACTTCATAATTATTCAGAAAAAACTAAAGTTATGGCTTTATAAGAAAAAAACACTGCTTATACCTGGTGTAAACAAAATCTTGATGCAGAGCGGCACAGCGTTATGTTAAAAGATGTTTTATTCAAATTTGGATTATTGCCACAGCATAAAGAGATCAGCAGGCGCACTCAGCGTGAAAATGTAAGTGTGGCGACAGGATCCTAAGCAAGCGATTTGCCATTTGTCCGGTTGCAGGCCGTCAATCGCCCTAAACGGATTGTTACGCAAGCATCGTTTATACAGAGCAGGAATTGGGGAAATTATTGAGTTTGTGTTTATTCTTTTTTTATTCACAATGAAATAAGTCGGTATGCCGTAGAAGCAATTCAAAAAACGGCGATTAGTACTAATTTGCAAAAATCAGTAAGTACTAATATTAATAATTATTACTAAATACAGGCCTATCTATTTTAAATTAAAATAAAAACAAATCTGTTTATTGTAATTACATAATTTATTGGCGACCCCAAGGAAAAAATAGAGGAGTTATTACTTTTTAAAAATGTTTTAAAAAGTCTTCATATTTTTTTTCAATGTGGTCTCTTTATATCAGCCAGGTTTCGTCGATTATTCTAGCAGACAATAATTAACTTACGACATTTTCCATGAAAGTAAGGCAAATTAAGAAAAAAACAATAAGGCTGATTACCAGACTTCTTGCAAGGGGTTTTAGAAGATTCCGTGAAAGCTTTGATAAGTGCTGCCAAGGATATTGCCGTCATTTTAACAAATATCATTTTCAAGAAGTGAACAAATATTTTTTTTAGATTAATAACAATAAAAAATAATTAAAGTAAACAGATTTGTTTTTATTTTGGTTTAAAATCGGCTTGAGGATCTTAAATTAATTCTCTCATTAATTCTGTCGAAAAATTGGCTGCAATATATTATGTTTTACTATAACCTCTATTTAATAGTATTAACCAAAGAGGATGACATAGTTTCTGTGCCCAGCCTTTATGGCATGTAGGCTTAATTCGGTTACTGATACATTTTGGATATATTTATTTAAAAACCCAGAAACTAATTAAAACTAATATTTTAAATGATTTATTTGACAATAAAATGACATTATCTATATACC
Organism: Polydrusus tereticollis; assembly: GCA_963920685.1. NCBI lineage: Eukaryota > Metazoa > Arthropoda > Insecta > Coleoptera > Curculionidae > Polydrusus > Polydrusus tereticollis. The sequence continues at coordinate 17,707,462 of OY987330.1, forward strand.
GAAATGTTGTCATAGAATCATGATAATATAATAATCTCCCAAAAAAGTACAAGTCCGGAATTGGCTCGCCGCGCCGGCTCCCGCTGTTTCGTTTACAATATCTGTGCATCTACGCCAGATCGAAGTGGACGACTTCGGACGAAACCTTACTTCAAAGCACTTACTGCAGCTCTCTTTATGCAGTGTTTGAGTGGGCTCTTAATATTTACCAAATTAACGTCATTTCCTATCCGATAGTTACGCTGGTGGCAGCTCCTCCCTGGTACATGTGGGTACGTGCACATGACAAATTTTGCAAAAAATAAAGCGCCCGATATTTTTCTTTTTAAATCTGGCATTAATATATAAAACAGAAATTCAGGTATTACAAATAACGTATCGCCTTCTCCCCTACACCCTTGCCAATACCCATTCAGTATAAGAGTGTTATTCTTAAAACGGCAGACCAAAAATTGAATTATAAAAATTAAAACATTGTACAATGCGTCATCAGAAATATTAACAATGCACGTTGTAAATCAATGCAAATGCGATAAAAATTGTATTTCCTATAAAGTAAGTTAATGTCCCTATCTTTTAATATCGAGAATTTATTTATAATAATTTCCGTAAAACCTGAAGAGAGCGAAACAATTATTTTTCAATTGAAATAGGCACAAGAGACAATAAACAGTCATTTGTCATTGAATTTCTGCAATATGTTTTAAACACGAACAGAACAAATTATATCATGAACAGGATTATCCATCTTATAAAACAGAAAGAATCCTGAACTTCTTCAAATTATCCACAAAATCACAAATGTCTAAATAAATAAATACTGGATTTGCGACCATCATGTTCCTCTAGTTCTATTTAACTATTTATACTGTTTAATAACGTGAGCGTAGGCCACTATTGTATAAGAAGAAGATAAATGGACAAAGCACAACTTCTAGCCAATTGTAATATTTGTACTATAGTATTTTAATATGACCTTTTTTCTTGAAATCGACAAAACCCACCTTTTTTCAAGATACGTCTTGGTAATCTTGGTTCCTGATATAAAATATTTAATAAAAATAAACTGGGAAATATCACAAGTGGAATGCCTGGGGATAAATAAAGGGTACGGGACGACCTCGAGGGACTGCGACTGAGTTTTAATTTTTAAATAACAATCGAGCACTTCCCAAAATGGCAGCGTAAAAATTTCACAAAAAAAAAATGGCGTCTATAAAACAACATATGCAAGTGACATGGGAAAGCTGGTTTACACCTGGTATACTTAGTATCTTCTTAAGGATACCGTTGTTACAACTAGCATGCTGTAATATCGATAATATTTTTCGCTCGCTCCTTAAGCACTACAATATTTGAAAATTATTAGTATTCATATCATGATATTGTATTATAAACGTTTAAGAGCATTGCAACCAAAAATTTCATGGTGGGGTTTGATCTTTATGATTATTATTATTATTCTTTTTAAAGAGACAATATGGCATTAAACAAAAAAAAACAGCAGTGTTTATTTCTTCGTAAAGACACACATTGATATTTTTTATTATTACACATTTATAGCAAACAGAAATATTTCCATTGAAACAACATACACACACCTTTACCTTTACAAACAAAGTCGCCACTGTGTGTAAAGAACAATAATTCAATAGATGATAATTGAACAAAATAACAGAAAGATTTTTATACAGATATCCGGCAAAAATTTTGTTTTTCACCATCTAAAATTGCAGGTGGTAAGGTTTCTATTCTGTTATTCTTCTTTTAAAACCTTCCAAAATGTTTTTGTTTATACAAGGTCCTGGATAACGATACATAGCGGCCATATCTCGAGAAACGATTGAAACAAACAGATTTGAAACATAAACTACCACTATGAAAATTGTCCATAGGAATTCATTAAAAAGAATTTTAAGTTTTGAAAATTGCCGCAAGAAGGCGTAACGGTTCATTTATTTATAAAAGTTCATTTTACGTCAAAAATTGCCACTTAGGTTAGAATGAACAACAGCGTCATCTTAAAATTGTACTAGGAAACTTGTGACAATTCCTGCATCATTTATTTAAACTCAAATTACTTTAAACTTATATAAAACCCGTTGAAGGATAACGACATAATGACAGTTTTTTCAAAATGATAAGGCGAAATTCGAAAAAATACCGATGATAAAAGTTGTAGCGAACAATCTACTGATTTTAATAATTTATTAAATTTGTTTTTCTATGCTAAGTGGCATTTTTTGCCGTAAAATGAACTTTTAAAATTAAATGAGCTAACGACAATTTCCGAATTTTGAAAATATTTTTAATGAATTTCTTTTGACAATTTTTATAATGGAGTTTTATTTTCGAATCTGTGGGACATATCGCTCCGTATCCTTAACCGGACATCCTGTACAGGGTCATCCAACGAGGACTGAACAGGGGCTCATTTTTGAGCTTCCTTGTATTTAAAGAAAAATCCAAAATAGCCAATCGATGTACTTTTTCCTGCAGAATTCAAAAATGAAACCAAAAATTTATTTGAACCAGAAACAAAAGAGTTACGCTATGGATAAGGTGTTTTTTAAAAGGAACATAGCTTTTTTTATACGATTTTTGGAACGAGGGATTTTTTTTTGTCCGTTCTGATTAAAATATTTAATATTGTAACAGCTATTCTTATTAAATTTTACTGTTTTATCCAGTATAATTTAACTTTAACCTGTATGAAACATACACTAGGTAATAAAGGTATAATCACCTTTGAATCCTTCAAAGTCAAAAAATTTGACAAATTTACTATAATATTGCCGAAATGAAATATTCATTAGCTGAGAGATTGCAGATTGTTATCTTGTTCTACAAATGCCAAGAAAATGCAAGAGAAGCAAGGGGAAGATTTATTGCAAATTTTCACAGAAATATATCCGTCAATACTATTCTAAGGATAAAGAACCTATTTGAGGAAAATAAAACATTACATGACAGAAAAAGAAATCCAACTCTATACTAATTTAAAAAAAAAAACATTAATAATTTAATTGTTCAATGTGACCTCCGTTGTTCTCGAAACATGTGCGATAACCTCTTTGTAGCCTTTCCAAACTTGCTGTTATACTGTGATTTTCCTGGTTAAGGCGATTTATTTCATTCACAATTTCTACATGATCTCTTCAATATCGTGGTTTCGCTGCTTGTATACCACGTTCTTTAAATGACCCCAAAGAAATGTGTCTAATATTGACAAATCGGTACTATTGGGTGGCCAAGCATAGGTTCCATTTCTACCAATCCATTCTTCATGGCGTCCGTTTAAATATTGAGTAACCTCACGCACGGCATGCGGAGGGGCCCCATCATGTTGCCAAATTAAATTTTGATATTCTTCCAATGGTAAATCTTCTAAAAAGTTCTCAATTTCGTTTTCTAAGAACTCGTAGTATCTTTGTCCATTTAAAGTCCCATTAAAAAATATTGGTCCCAAAATTCTATTATTTTTTATGCCACACCAAACATGGATTGAAGTCCTTCCTTGACATTAAATTGTCTGAAATTTTCTTGGATTTCCAACGGCCCAGTGATGATTATTATGTCTATTGAAAACCCCCGATGTTGTGAATGTGGCTTCGTCAATCCTTAAGATATTTCTGAATAAATTAGGGTCTTCGTTTTCTTTCCGAATCACAATTTGGGATGTAATGTTTTATTTTCCTCAAATAGGTTCTTTATCCTTAGAATAGTATTGACGGATATATTTCTGTGAAAATTTGCAATAAATCTTCTCCTTGCTTCTCTTGCATTTTCTTGGCATTTGTAGAACAAGATAACAATCTGCAATCTCTCAGCTAATGAATATTTCATTTCGGCAATATTATAGTAAATTTGTCAAATTTTTTGACTTTGAAGGATTCAAAGGTGATTATACCTTTATTACCTAGTGTATGTTTCAAACAGGTTAAAGTTAAATTATACTGGATAAAACATTAAAATTTAATAAAAATAGCTGTCACAATATTAAATATTTTAATCAGAACGGTCAAAAAAAAAATCACTCGTTCCAAAAATCGTATAAAAAAAGCTATGTTCCATTTAAAAAACACCTTATCCATAGCGTAACTCTTTTGTTTCTGGTTCAAATAAATTTTTGGTTTCATTTTTGAATTCTGCAGGAAAAAGTACATCGATAGGCTATTTTGGATTTTTCTTTAAATACAAGGAAGCTCAAAAATGAGCCCCTGTCAGTCCTCGGTGGAAGACCCTGTACATACTAAGTCCATTTTACTATTTTTCTGCAAATGCTTCAATCTGTTTGAGATTTTTTTTCTGTTCATAGAAACTTCTCATGGTATTTTGTTCACTTTACCCCTTGAACTATTTTTTTTACACCATAGCTTCTTGCCTTATCTAAGTCACACTTAGATCAGAGCTTGCTGGCTTTAGTTAACATAATGGCCGTCCGTAGTACCGGGCGCGCCACCGAGCAATGTACAGGGCGAAGCGGTAAGTCCGACTGCCATCAAGGTTTGGTGGGATCCACCTCCGGCCAATAGAAGCAACGGAAACATTATATACTACAAGCTGCATTTCGTGGAAGCTGACCGATCTGATAGCGAAGCGACCATTAACAAATTGAACTCTACTAGTTTTGTGCTTGACGAACTAAAACGTTGGACCACGTATCGCATTTGGGTGCTGGCAGGGACCTCTGTGGGGGATGGACCCGCTTCTTATCCTATTACAGTTCGAACTCATGAAGATGGTACGTTTCCGAGTATACTTTGTCAAGAATAAACTATAATGTGAACTATAAAGATTTAATTGAATTATGTTTAAGTTAAAAGGGTAAAACCAAGTTAGCTACAGGTATTATAATATTTAATTTAGGGCGAACATAACTAAACAGGTCTTAAAACCAACGACAAATTTAATGCCACGAAATTATAAGTTTTTAAAGCATTTCATTTATGCAGGTTAAAAAGCAAAGGTCAATATTTTCGATTTAATTTCATTTGTAAGAAAATACTTGTGACAATTTTGGTGGTGATAGGTACTCTTGAAGCAGGAATTCTTCACTCCGGGTATTTTCTTCTGCACGCAGGATTATTATTATTAATGTATTGTTAGACAAAATTATAATAAAACATTCCTTTTTATTAAAACTGATTTGAAATAATGCAATAAAGATTTGATTTGACAGCTTAATATTTTATACAAGGTGTTAATGAATGCGACAAGTGATAGTGATAGAAAAAAGAAAATAAAATATTTTTTGTTTTTTTTTTTGTTTTTTTTTCGTTTTTCTTTCATATTTTCCGAAATAATTATTTTAAATTTGGGACATTTATTAGTTTTTGGAACCTTTACAATAAAATGTGTAGGGGCAGTACACAGAATGTTACATTTTTTACGGCACCACCACTTTCACTCTCCTGAACTTTTTTTTGGGATACATACTAATATCATATTTTGACTCCCCGTTCTTCTTTTGATTTTTTGATTCCCTATAGACCAGGAAAACTGTACACGGTGATCATTTATAATGTCCCCCCCTCTTAACTTTTTTGTTTCTTGCATTATATAAAAATGTTAAATATAAAAGTTGTACAGAATGTAATGTAAGCTATTTGCAGAATAATATATGAATATATAATACCTACTGCAGAAATGAGTCACAGGTTAAAATATTTTTTTCTTTAAATGGTACACCCTATATATTGTTAGCTTTTTAGAATCTCCTAAAACTTCTGAATATTTTTCTTATAACATGTCCTATACCTAAATATAAAAGTTTTCGAAATAATCGCATTTTAACTAAGCGGCTACATTCAAAAATAAATATTCTAGATTTCAGTAAAGTTTTTAGATGGCTGTGGATTATGCGGTCACGGAGCAAAACTATATTTATTAGTGACAGTTACCGACATATTAAGTAAATATTACATTTTTTTTATTTTGAAAGCTTTATATCCACATCTTTTAAGAGTGTTTTTTTTTAAATCATCAAGCTCTTCCTTTAAACTTTTCGATACTGTTCTTATAGAAATGTTTGGATTTTCTTCAACTTTTATTAGTATATTTAAATCACTATTTTCGTCTCTTTCCATTGTTCTCTTCTTTCTCGCTAGGCTAGATGTTTGTTGAAACTTTTCATAGAGTCGATGGAATGTTTTTTTGTCTGGAACGTGCATCCGGGGATTAATTCGACGCAGTTCCCGTTGAGCCAATTTAACGCTATTGTTTGCTTTAATAAATGTTTGCAATATTACTTGTTCTTCCCTTTCTGAATAAGGCATATTTATCAAAAAAATGTAATATTTACTTAATATGTCGGTAACTGTCACTAATAAACATAGTTTTTGTTGCTCCGTGACCGCATAATTCGCAGCCACCCAAGAACTTTACTGAAATCTAGAATATTGTAGCCGCTTAGTTAAAATGCGATTATTTCGAAAACTTTTATATTTAGGTATAGGACATGTTATAAGAAAAATATTCAGAAGTTTTAGGAGATTCTAAAGCTAACAATATATAGGGTGTACCATTTAAAGAAAAAATATTTTAACCTGTGACTCATTTCTGCAGTATTATATATTCATATATTATTCTGCAAATAGCTTACATTATTCTGTACAAGTTTTATATTTAACCTTTTTATATAATGCAAGAAACAAAAAAGTTAAGAGGGGGGGACATTATAAATGATCACCGTGTACTTTTCACAATGCTTTTTTCGGAACTAAAAGCGAACAAGCTGCAATTTTGTATGGGTATAGAGTACCACTAGGAAAGCTTAACTCTGAATTTTCACGGTTGTTACTCCCTTAACTTCGGCGCCATCTTGAATCAAAGGGTTAAATCGGTTTTTCGCTTGTAACTTCTATTATTTTCGTACTAGAAAAAAATTAAAGACGCATTTTGTAGAGGAAAACAATACCTACAAAGCCATGTCTCTGAAAAATTCATTAGCTCATTTGTTCATACTGAAAATAGCATTATTTAAACAAAATAAGCGTTCCTAGTGGTACCCTACACCCATGCAAAATTGCAGCTTGCTCGTTTCTAGTTCCTAGAAAAATTTGCCTGGACTACTACATATCAAAAGTGAAGCCTTTTTGACTGCATGTTTATAGGTATTTTTTTCCTATATTGACTTGCTATCACTCCTTTCAATATCTACGTGACATTTATTAACACCCTGTATTGAATCCAATCCAAATTTATCCGCTAGTCGTAAAACATAACAGTAATGTGTTTTTAATAAAAATGTCTTTATATAAACTAAACCCTTAAAAAATTATTTTTTTACTCGTTTAATAATCCTTATCTTGGTTTTACCCTGTTATAAATTAACTTGATATCTATATTCTCTCTTAATACCAGCTTACGAAAATGGAAAGTAAGCCCTCTAAATTAATCCCCACCCACACAATACTCCCTTATATCATTTTATTTTACTTTTTATTACCAATTTTATTTTCGTGTTTTCCTTGTTTAGTTTATATTGCAACGAAATTATAAATTTTGTTGCTGCAGTTTTCTACAAAGTATTGATATTGTTAAAACATTGACATCGTTGCAATTTTTTCTAGGGTGATTACAGGTAAAAAAAACTCCTCGAACGAATCATTAGTCGTAATATGCCAGTATTAAAAACTCGGTTTTCAAAACCCCTTGCGAAAATTTAGAAGACCTAAGGGCTGGAATCGCAAATACATTTGAGGAGATTACCAACTCTTCCCAACAGTGCTAATCAATGTTTTCGATTCTGTAAAAAAAGGAATGAGAACATGTTCGGAAGTAGGAGAGGGACACATCTGTCATTTAGCTTCAATTTATAATTTTTAATAGGTTCTTTGTTATATATGTTTTGATGTTAGATTCTGTATGATGCAATGACAATGACAATAATGTAATTTCATTTTCTAGATAACTTCTTAACCGGTTAAGGAAACCGGTCTAGACCGAAAAGTAAAAATGCTAAGTTTGATGTTTTATAAGTTTTGTATTTTTAATCCGATTTTTATGATTTTTTTAACAGTTTCTTAATACATATATTGGGATTATTCCGTATTCTTTTAATAATAAACATTTTTCGCTTAGGTGGTGTTATACCGGGGTAAATTAAAATGTTGTTTGTCACAAAAACACCCTTGAATTGTAATTTAAAAATTATACCTCGTAATAATATCGATGAAAAGAAATGTTTTAACAATAATTTACTTGGTAAAAGATAATGGAAAAACCTGAAGTTATTCCTGATTTTTCCTTAACAAAATTTAAAATTTTTGTTGTAATTTTTTTTTGTAGTAACCTTACTAGATTTTTTGGCATATCCGTAGAGATATGTGTCAAAAGTGACTTATCTTAATTTTTTAACCATTGCAGCCCGCCAAGGATGGATTTTTTGAAGCTGGTTTTGTATTTTTATAATTTTTTACAGCATTTTTTACCCTGATACTTTTTTGATGGGGACCCCACGCAGATCTTTTTACTGTATTTTGTATTTTATATCTGTTTTTAATATTTTTGTCTTTTCTGTCTACAAAAGCGTTTGCAGGAGCACAAAAGAGGTTTTTGAAAAAATTTCACAATTTTTTATGTGAATGTTTTTCGGTATTTCTAAAATTTTTATTGTTGTATATTTTTTTAGTTCTTTTTTTATTTATACTTGTTTATTATTTAGCTACTCACGTTCACATGTATTGATTGCTTTTTATTTTTTTTACACTCGCACCGAGATGCATTGCAATGGCACAATTTTTTAAGTCACAATCGGCACCTTTTTTTAATTTTCAGCACAATTTTTGGTATTTTAGTAATACTTTGTCCTTGCATGCTGATTTTACTTTACATTCCTTAACATTAAGGAAAAAGTTTATTGTCATTATTCTGGTAACAATGAAATCATGAATAAGCCCTACAATATTTTATTAAATTCTTCTGAACTTTTGTAGGCGACCAATTAGTTTTTATATAAGGGGAATCGAACTTGATGGCGTTAATAATTTCCAAATATTTAGGAAAGGGACAAATTTAAATGAAAGGTCTCAAAAAGGTTTTAAGATTAGAAAAGTTGCTTTAAAGTATTTCAACAAAGTTTATTAAGTTTTAGTTTCTTCATAAGTACACAGAGTGTCTCCTAATTAACGGTGCACAACTAAACTACAGATTTCTTATGCAAAAATATTAATGTTTAACTTAACTTATATTATTCATTAAGTTCACACCAAAATGAAACGTTTTTGCACACAATTTGTTACGGAAAATTTAATTCTCTAAAAAATGCCGATATAGAGGGCGCTGTCCGCGACCCTTTCCTTATGTTTAAAAGATAAGAACTTTTTTGTGTGTTGGTGTATTCATATATAGAAAAAAAATAATACTTTTCTTTATCTTTATTTCATAAAAAAGGTATATTTTGTAGTCGCTAATGGTAGGTAAGGATTTATTACGGATAATTTGGAATACTATACAGGATAGTGCAGTACTTCCGAAGGGATTTTAAATCATATTTTTTTTAATTTCTAATTTTGTTTTCGTTTCCGATTTAGAAATTTGAAATGACACCTAGGAGATTAGATATGGATATTATGGTGAAGCGAATTAAAAGTATATATTAATAATTAATAATAAATTAATCACAATATAAACTTTAGTAAAATTTATTGCTTTTGATAATAGTTGCTCAAATTAGATAATAAAACGCCAAATTCGGTAAACTGTTTATTTAAGTTATACTAAAAAATGAAAACAGTGATGTTACTACTAGAATTTAAAAAGAACAAAAATAACTGAAAATATTAATAAAAAAAACTACACTCATGTGCAAAGAAAACGGTCATTACAAAATTTTGATTAAGTTTTAGGCTTGATAACTCTTTTATTTTTAGTCCGATTTGAGTAATTTTTTTATAGAATTGTAGGTACACTTTAACGTGTCTTTAATCAATCTTAAGTAACGTTGGTTATTCCGCATATTATACAAGGATAGTCGAGATGTTGTTTTTTTTCTCTACTTTCAAAACACCCTGTGAAATAACCAAGTAACAAAATTATTTTAAAATACCAATTTTCATTAAGGGACATCTATTCTTTACATTTTGTTTTTTGGTTTATGTCGATACATGCATTCAGTCTCACACAAATGCAAAATGATCTTGGCTATCAATAATTTAAATTTTTCCGTATCTTCATTATTGTTGGAACGAAAATAAAATGTTTGATCTGCCAAGATAAACAAAAGATTATCAGGAAGCAGAAAAAAACTATTGTACTAATCAATATTTAATTACAAATTAATTTAGGAACAAGCTTGTATAAGATTAAAAAAATACATGATGATTCTCGGAAAACAAACTTAATAACTACGAATTAATTTGAACTTAAATATGCGTCAATACTTTGTATTGCCTCCTCTTCCTGAAGTCCCGCAAGGAGCTCGTTTAATGTCGCCGGTACCACTACTCGACTTCTAACGCGCCTTCCGAGCATGTCCCACACATGCTCTATGTGGTTTAAATCTGGAGAATATGCTGGCCAGTTTATTTTCTCAATCTCAACATCTACCAAATATTCAGTGACGCACCTTGCGGAATGTGATCTGGCATTATCTTGCATCAAGATAAAACCATCGTTGATAAATGGAGCAAGAGGAACTACATAATTTTCGATAACACAGCCATCTTGTAAAAAAAATTCTGAATTTATATTGCATTAGAAATTATGTAAAAATTTAAATTATTGATAACCAAGATCATTCTGCATTTGTGTGAGACTGAATTCATGTATTGACATTAACCAAAAAACAAAATGTAAAGAATAGATGACTCTAAATGAAAACTGGTATTTTAAAATAATTTTGCTACTTGGTTATTCCACAGGGTGTTTTGAAATTAGAGAAGAAAACAACATTTCCATTATCCTTGTATAATATGCGGAATAACCAACGTTACTGAAGATTTGTAAAAGACACGTTAAAGTCGATAGTTGTACTAAACTTAAATCGGACTAAAAATAAAAAAGTTATCAAGCCTAAAACTTAATCAGAATTTTGGAATGGCCGTTTTCTGTGCACATAAGTGTAGTTATAAACGGGTTAAAATGAATTAGTTTCGATTGAAGGCATATTTTTGCGGAATTCCAATTTTCCCCTTATGCCTCGAAGGTAACTCCATTCAAGTGTAATAAACAAATTATCCACTGCAGTGGATTCGAGTAACCTTATGACACCGTTATATTTTCCTGTATTCAGGTTAGAGATATGTTCCTCTACGGATAATTCCCTGTAGTTTCTTTTACCCTTTTTTATTATGTTTAGTATTCTATCCTTTCTTCCATGAAAGTATAACGTATTACATCCGATAAGGAGCTTTCTTCGCGATACTTTCACAAGCTCTTTAGTCTTAGGTAGCACACCTCGCGCCACTTCAGCAACACAGACCCCGTCTATTCTCAGTTATATAGATCACCACAACTTGCCACAATCAAACGTTTTTGATATTATAGGCGACTTAGTACTTAGTGCTTAGATCTTAAACATTGGAGTTAATACAGCTCAACTGTGTGAGGAAATAAATAATATTCTTTTACACGTACACCAAAAAAATCTCTATAGATCTTTCACATTGTTCTGTAATCCATATATTCACTAAATGCAGAAAAACTCGTTGTCTAACTAACAGGCGGCGATTTTATGAACTAAAATATTTTGACCTAAATAATTTTTCATTTAACCACAAAAGTATCAGAAGAAATAAATGTTTAAAGTAATTTTTAGATTTTAAGAGATAAGTTACATTTACAAATCTGAATATAAAAGGGCTCTTGTGATATAATTCATCAGTATTTAAGAATATAATACGTTTTTAATAAAATATGGTAGTGTAGTGTCAGCTTTTATTGTTACCTGCTATATCTAATAAAATCTACTTTAAGTAAAAAAAAAACTTTTTCCACTTCTCCTTTTTTCCTTACCTCCTTCTGCTAGGCACCTCACTGCAGTAGGTGACATGCGCACTAAAAAGGCACATCTAATATCACTTACTGTGTGTTACTCACACCTGCACCAAGTTTTATGTGTGAAAGAATGAATGGTTGACTGAAATGACCTTTTTAATTTTTATTGATTAATTTACATTTTGAAAATCACAGTCTACATTGCAGTCAGTTGTTTGATGAATTTTTAACAAGGTTTTCTTTTGAGACTGGGATTTTTAAATTTTTGAATGGGTTTGTATAAACATTTAAAATTGAAACTAACTAAACCTATTTCAAGTAAACTAGGTGTATATTTTGACGCTATGAACATTTTTATGCTCAATGCAAATTAGTATAAAAATATCTGGCTTACTTAATACTTTTGTCAGAATATACCTACAAATAAATATTTTGAATGCTAGCTAAACTAGTTAAGAATTTAAAATAATCGGTTAACTAGTATTAACTAAAATATGTTTAGTTTGAAAATCCAAAATAAACTACCGGATAAGAAAAACCGGCACCCTGGTTATAACTTTTTTGTTTTTAATCCGATTTTTACAGTTCTTTTGCCATTTTATAGATAGTTTAATTAGGAATGTGCTGAATTTTTTTAATTATGGGTTATGTTCGATAGGGCGATATTATACCGGTTGACTTAATGTGTTTTTTTTTGTCCTAAGTTTTAAACGCCCTGTGAAGATATTGGGGCTGTTATTTTTCATACTAAAAATTGTTTGATAAAGTTACATGTTTTCCTAACATTTTCTTTGTGGAGTCATTATGTTATCTCTATTTTTAGAAAATATACGATTTTTTAATAAAACTACAAATTATATTAGTTGATTAGACTACCAGTCATTGTTAAATTGGGTCAACTTATGTAATTGTTATAAGTATATAACAGTGACAGCCCTCAAAATAATTATAATAGATATTGATGTCAGTATGGTGTTAACTACAACAGACGTAGCAAAAATTGTTGCTCTAATAGGAGAGGGTAATAATAAAAGTTATATGGCAGGTACGTTGGAATTTCCAAGCTCAGGGATCTGGAAGAAAGAGAGAAACGACTGCAGCTGAGGATCGCTTGTGGTAAGATCCGTGGTTTTACTTCGGCATCATCGACGAGAACGCCTACGATTTGCCAAAGAGCATTTAAACTGGACTGTGGAGCAGTAGAGTAATGTTCTTTTCACAGATGAGTCGAGGGTTTGTCTTCGATCGCCGATTGGTCGTGAGCGTGTTTATAGGAGACACCAAATGCATTTCGGTGCATTGAAGATATTCTTCAAGAGGCAGTAGTCCTATTTGCTCCCTTAATCGGTGAACAATTTATACTAACGCATGATAATGCTAGGTCACATGTTGCACGGATGGTAAATGAATATTTATATGAGGTTGGTATTCGACAGTCAAGGACTGGCCTGCATGTAGTCCGGACTTAAAGCCGATTGAACATATTTGGGATTAGTTGAAAAGAGCTGTTCGTTGTCGCCCTATGCAACCAGGTACTTTACAGGAGCTAACGATAGCACTTTCACAATAATATAAGTGAGAAGGAATCGTCACACTTATTGACTCATTACCTAGTAGAAAGCGCTCTGTTATTCGAGCTAACTTTAATACTGTTTTAAAATTGTTTCAATGAAAAAGACTTTAAAAACATAGTATTATTAAAAAAATCGCATCTCTTCTAAAAATAGAGATAACATAATGAGTCAACAAAGTGAATGTTAGGAATACATGTAACTTTATCAAGAAATTGTTAATATGAAAAATAACAGGCCCAATATCTCCACAGGGTGTTTAAAACTTAGGACAAAAACCCACATTGATTAACCCGGTATAATATCTCCCTATCGAATATGACCCATCATTAAAAAAATTCAGCACATTCCTAATTAAATTTTCTATAAAATGGCAAAAGAACTGTAAGAATCGGATTAAAAACAAAAAAGTTATAAAGGATCAAACTTAGAAAAAAATCCAGGGTGCCGTTTTTTTTGTCCGGGAGTGTATTTTTCGCTCAGTTAAACCGGTTGTAACAACGGTATTTAGGTAAATTTAGCTTTCAGTAGGAAAATCGGGTGTTAACTGACTTCTGGTTTTAACTGCAGCATATAGGGGGCTTCACGGTGGCTGGAGCTGGCGAATCAGTCGTCGGGGTTGGGTTTTGCATATACAGAGATACTTTAACCAGTTAAAATATTTTCGACAATACAGTGTGGCCGCTTCTTCCAAAAATTATTAGTATATTTGTTATTTTAAACAGAGTACCCTGTATATACACTCATTTTTGAAATCTCTATTAGTTTATTAGGATTTTTCCTTTTTAGTTCCCTATCCCAATCTGTTATTGTTTTTGATATATTAATATTTCTCCATCTTTTTTTCGTAGATGCTGATATTTTTTAACTCTGTGATACTAAGGCATTGAAATTTTGTTGGAAGTTGGGCAATTCCTGAAGGCCTTTTACGCTATGGCCAAATCTTAGTTGCAATGTACGGGGTGCTCTAAAAATGCAGGTATTGTGGTTACATGAAAAAATGTCTAAAAGTATATTTTTGTCATATGGAACACCCCCACACTTAGAAGCTACTGAAATTTATTCTTAATTTATGTATATTTGTGTTCAAACTAGTCAAGTTTCTGACTATATCTGTGTTATAAGCATTTATTTGAAAGGGTACTTTTAAGAGATGTCTCATTTCCATTTATTCAGTGTGTCTTTGACGACTCAATCCATTAGACTTAGACTTTTTAAGAAAAAAATTTACCTACGGTTTAAGGAAGGCATTTCAAGTTCTTGATCAATTCAAGATCTTGTCTTGTTTTCAAGACAAGATCAAGACAATGAAACATTATCAAAAAATCAAAACGAGACAAGAAATTACTATATCAATACCAGGATTTATTTTCAAGATTTCCGGAAATCTTGATCCAGAGTGATAACACTCGACATAATCTAACTTTGATAATAATAGATAATTTATTAGAAAATAATCCACTTTTGGACATTTTTTTGAAGTAAGCAAAATACCCGTATTTTTTGACCACCCTGTATATTGAATCCAAGATTTGGTCATAACGTAAAAAGCCTAAGGGTATTGTCTAGCTCTTGACCAAAAAGCAGTGCCTTAGTATCTCAGAGTTCAATAATTTCAGCATATACAGGTCAGGTTGTTTGAGAAAAAAAATGGAGATTAATTAATATCTCGTAAACCGTAATAGGTAGGTGTACGAAAATCACAAAGGAAGTTTTAAGAAACTAATAGAAATTGCAAAAATAGTTTAAATACATGGTTTTCGGTTGAATAATATTAAAGTTGCTACTACTTTCCGGTAAAAGCGGCTACACCACGTTATTGAAAATATTTTATGCACGTTAAAAATCATGCTGCATAATATAGTTGACATAAAAATGTTCATAATCACGTTTTTTATCGTATGCTTTAAAGTATATTTACCCGGTTGTATCAAAGCGATTCAAAATAAGAAGGGATTATTATTATAAAGGAATTTTGCAATTTTATGTTTTAAATTACTTTTCAAAACAATAATGTTTGCAAAATTAATAGCTTTAGGATATTTGCAGTAATATTTAATGCCATTTTGTAACCTAGTATTTAGTGGACGAATTTAACTACTTCTAAGTGTATGACGACTACTGACCTACTGGCTTGTAAGTTTTGCGCATTTGAATACCAATATACCAATAACTGTATTTTATAACAAACAGGTAACAAGTAACGACCAAATTTGCTTAGCTTGCGGATGGATTTTTAAAATTAACAATTTTTAACAATTTTTTGCATGTTTTGACTTGGGCCGATTGACATTTTTGGTGCTCATGTCATACCGAGATTTTTGCTGCAGGATTTTTAACATGTGCAAATGACCACTTCAGAAAAAAAAACAAGAAACTGCTAGACACAATCTTGACACTTTTTTTAACTACCCATTTTTCCTTCTGTTTTTATTCCTATTCCCCACGAATTTTTTTGTGATTTTTAATGGTTGGGGAGAGAATGGCATTTTTTTTGTCTGCTCTACGCTGTTTAGTATCAGTATTAGTATATATTAATATGAACAAGGGACTAGAGTAAGCAATTTAATGATGTAATGACGACTTGAACGACTTCTCTTATATATAAATATTAAGCAGCTTTTTTTAGTTTTATTTTTTTTTAATATTAAGTTGTTTATCGGCATATTTTAACCTTGTTTATATTTCTTTTGTTTTTATTGGAAAAAAATATCTTAAATCCCTGGTCGTATGGTCGGATTTGAATATTTTTTTCATCACAGGTTGATTCCTTCATAATTTTTGTTCGTTTTAAACCGGCTGTATTTTTTTCGCAAACTCCTATCACCCTGTGGCGTATACTAGCAACTCTAACATGACGCAGCTCAAATTAAACTGTAGCTTCATCTTTCCTTAACTGTTTCATTTCTGGTTCACTTCATTATCTCTTTATTTATATATAAAGGGTTTTCCAATAAGAACGATATGATTTCAAAATGAAATAAAATTAAAATTATTTCAGATACAATAAAACTTTTTATATTATCTTAAAAGTATAGTTGATAACATTTATGTTTTGAATAACACATCGTTTAAATGTCCTCCGCGACTTCGTGTACACGAGCGAATTCGACGAACCCAATTTTCGATGACTTTATGCAATAAATCGGGCGTGATCTGATGAATGCAGGGTTCAATGTTCAACCTTAATGCATCAAGTGTTTGTGATCTGTTTGCATAAACCTTAGATTTCAAATAGCCCCAAAAGAAGTAATCTAAAGGAGTTAAATCACAGCTTCTTGGAGGCCACCGAACAGTAGCATTCCTTGAAATTATCCTTTCGTCAAACTTTTCTTGCAGTATATCGATAGTTTCATGAGCAGTGTGACATGTGGCACCGTCTTGCTGGAACCACATATCCTCCAAATCAAGTGCATCTATATTTGGCCACAAAAAATTTCTTAAGATCTGTCGATATCATTCACCATTCACTGTAACTGCATCTCCTGCCTCATTTTGGAAAAAAAATGGTCCGATGATGCCACCATACCATAAACCACACCATATAGTTACCTTTAGCGGATACAAAGGCTTCTCATGAATCTGTTGTGGATTGTTTTCACACCAAAAACGGCAATTTTGCTTGTTAACGTATCCACTTAACCAAAAATGAGCTTCATCTGGAAAGATAATTTTTTTGGCAAAATTAGGATCCCTTTCAAGTTGTTCTAAACTCCAAGCAGCAAATTCTCTGCGCCGACGATGGTCCAGTGGCTTAAGTTCTTGGGTCAAAACAATCTTATACGGGTGTAAATTCAAGTCTTCTTTCAAAATACGCCAAGTTGTCGTTTTTTTAATCCTTAACTCTTGAGCACGACGAGGAATTGATAAATTTGGATACACTGCAACACTAGCTCTTACAGCAGCAATATTCTTAACAGTTCTTGCGTTTCGATGTCTTCTTGGTGTTTTTGCATCGTGAAGAGTAAAATTATTTTCAAATTTCTCAACGATGCGACGAATGGCAAGCAAAGAAGGACGATTATTTACACCAAAGTTTTCGCGTAGTGCGCGATAAGTGTTCACAAAAGATCGTCTATTTTCATAAAATTTTTGGATAATAACCAAACGTTCTTGAAGCGCGTATTTAGCCATAATAAATTGTTATAGTTTACTGAAAATAACTGACAACTGGTGACAGGTATAACTTTATTACCATGGTTACCATATCGTTTCAAAATCATATCGTTCTTATTGGAAAACCCTTTATTTGATTAGAGAAGTTACGCCGTTTTATAGCTCACCATGTTTTAGTTTTTTATAACTATTTAATTTATACTTGGTTTAATAAATGAAATGCGATCGTCTTTTGTTTTTCTGGTTAACATATTAAAAATAACATAGGAAAAATCTGTAACTTTTGTATTTATCTTTTTCTTCTGAAGAAATAAACGTTTTAAAGGGGTGGCAAACTATAAGGAAAAGCCACACAGGGTGTTCGCGTATATTTTGCCCGAAAGATATCCCTATTATTATTGGTTTTAGAGAAATTGTTAAATTAGCAAGGTTATAGCATTTTCACTGAACCTTCAGAAAATAAAATGAACAAAAACAACTTAGTATCGGGAGAGATAATTTTTTTAAATGGAATACCCCGTATTTTTTCATTGTATCGGTTAAAGAATTTTATCCTCTGTTTAAATATAATAATATAGTGGTTGTTAGGGTTATTTTTTACCGTTTTGAAACGAAATTAAAACATAACACAGCATATATTTTTATAATTGCTTAAAATGCCCACCGTTCATTAAAATGCAGGAATGGTAACCCTCTTTTAGTTTTTCAATTGCATTAGCAATCATATCTGGCGTACCGAAGTTGAGAAAGTCAATTTCAATTTGGATTTGTTCCTGCAAATCGGCAACACTATTTGGTTTGGATTCAGATATCTTGTCTTTGAGGTAGCCCCAAAGAAATGTGTCTAATGGTGTTAAGTCGGGACTATTGGGAGGCCATGCAATCGTCCCTCCATGACCAGTCCAATTCTCATTGGGGTATTCTCTAACTGGAAGAACACTATGACATGGAGCACCATCTTGCTGCCATATAGAAATCCTTGCGGCGTTTATAGGGAAAGTTTTAAGAATATCCTGTATTTCATGTGCAAGCATTTCACGATATCTAACTTCATTTAAAGATCCATTAATGAATATTGGACCGATCGCGATGATTCCGTTTTGCACTATGCCGCACCACACATTTACTGATACCCACCTAGAACGTATCATTTCAACTGTAAGATGCGTGTGTTTTGGGATTTGGATTTGAGACCGTATTAAAAGAAGATTCATCGGTCCATATAATGTTCTCAATCAAATTGGCGTTATTGTTGAGGATGTTTTGTCATGTGACGGCAAAACTCCAAACGTCTTTGCTTCTGTTCTGTTAATTTTTGAACTTTTCTAAATTTAAAGTCGTGGAATTTATGCCGTTTTAGAATTTTAAAAACTACTGTGCAACATTTGCCAAGATATCTTGCACAGTCCCTTATTGAATTTTGTGGATTTTCTGAATACAAATTAAGCTTCTAAATGATACGAAGCGAATATAAAAATAAATAAAAATTACCTTGAAAATATAAAAGAACAGCAAGTTCTTCATCCTCAAGTATCCGACGATGCCTTTTCTTTCTTTTTAATGTTTTGGCTCGCAAAGTTGACGAAACACATTTCGTTTCGCTTTCGCTAGGAATTACTAAATGTGGATGTCGCCTTCTGAATTCGCGTTGCGCTTCTCGCTTGTGTGTCCACATTTGATATATATTTTAAGAATTTCGAACTTTTGTTCTTCAGAGTATCCCATTTAGACCCTGATTTTAACAACGTTTATTAAGAGTTGTCAAGAAGACAGTAGTTGCCAAGCGCAATTTAGTCAAGGTGACAGGTTAGTTATGAGTAGCTTATGAGTACCATGAGCCGTTTACAAAACTTTAATGAGGACAATGATAATTCTATTATATTTTCGTATAATTCCAAAACGGTAAAAAATAACCCCAACAACCACTATATATTTAAAAAGAGGATAAAATTCTTTGACGGATACAATGAATTTGAAAAAACTGTCACCTGTCAAAGAACTGTCGCCTCCGATACTCAGTTGTTTTTGATCATTTAATTTTCTGAAGGTTCGGTGAAAATGCTATAACTTTGCTAATTTTAATAAAAATTTAAATACATTTGTAATATACCTACATTTTAACATAGTCTAATAATAATTATATTCCTAGTGCAGTATTAATAAGTATTAAGATGTTCTTTATTAAAATGTGTTCTAGTCCAATCGGCCATATTGCACTTTTTTTAATTCTCATTCTTTTCATAGGGCAAGAGCTTCGGACTATGCATGTGAATTTATGAAGAAAACGTTTTTGTTAGAAACTAGTGAAACATGAAAACAAAAAAAAATCGAATGCAATAGAATTGATGGGTTTAATGTTAATGTCATGTAGGCTTTAGTATGATGTCGACCGCAAAAGTGTATCTCCTCTAAACCTAGAGATAAGGATGTGAACCAAAAAAGAAAAGGTTAAAAAAAGATGGAGTTACTGTCGAACTTCACCTGTCATATGGTATTGTTGCTAGTATATCCCACAAGGTGATACGAATTTTCGAAAATAAGATAAACTTATTATTACCGTAATAAAACGAAAATTATATTTTTATTAAAAATAACGAAAACAGTAACATTGTCAATTAACCAGCCTACAACCATTCAAACCGGACTTTGAGTTCAGGTTCAGGTTAGATGATTATGCATTAATTTTATCTAGGCGGTTAAACAGGGTGTCTCTAAAAGGTGTGTATAACATGCTGGAACAAATTCCTCAAGGCTAAAATATGACGATCAGTTGGGTCTAAAAGTTGCTAGTTTCCGAAAAACAAGGCATTCCATTTCTTTCATCAATATACTTTTATTTAAAGTTTTTTTATCACCTGTATCTCCGAAAGAAAGCATATTTGCGGATCTATTATTATGAACTTTTTTTTTTCATGTGTAGGATCATCCCTTCACCATACCCTGTATATCAAATCTAATTTAAATACGGGATGAATTATTTCGATAACTATAAGTGACATGTAAGTTCTGTAAACGCCAGTTTTTAGCCCCTATGATTGGCTTCACAACTGTGTAAAAAATGTGTTTAAATAATACAAGATGTAGGTGGCGCCATGGTGCAAAGAATTTTTTTGATGACAGGAACTTTTAAATGTTGTGGTTCTTAAAGATAATTAAGAATTTTTTTGATGACAGGAACTTTTAAATGTTGTGGTTCTTAAAGATAATTAATTTTTGATCAAATTATGTCTCATAAAAATCTTTGATAAATCCAACATGAACGGGAGATATTTGGGGTTAAGTTTTTTATTAAAATAATTTTAACGAGTATTTTAATTATAAATATTTTCAATATCCTTTAGCAGATATTAATTTAATTTTGGCAATGATAATTTTAGTGATAAAACCCTCGTGTAGCGCTAAATTATTACGGCCAGTGACGTCTCAAGGGACGCCTTAACAAATAATATTGGTAAAAAATAAGACGCCACTGAGTTTTTGGTAATTTTTATATTTTTTTCGTATTAAGCAACTAAAAATATCCTTTTATTGTCTGTTAAATTGTTTTCATATCTTGCTTCGTTTTCGAGAAATGAAAGCAAAAATCATTAAATAATTAACATTATTACCACTCCATTATTGTGAAACCGGAATTCGTCATTCCACATAATTTGGTTTAATACATTTGGATTTTCTTCAAAAAGAATATGAAAATATGCCAAAAAGTTTAATCTGCGCTGGTAATCTTCTGGTTGTAGATGATGCACTAAATTAATCTTGTATGGAAAAAAAAAACATTTTCTTTTAGGATTCTGCGACGCGAACTTACTGTAATATTTGTTTCATCTTTTAATTTTTGTAATGACGTTTGTGGGCTATTTTCTACTGTTTGTAGGACTATAGCTACATTTTCGTCATTCGTAAACCTCTTCCTTCTTGGAACCTTTCCCTTTTTAAAGCTACCATATGTAGCTAAGTTGGTACACAAAGCTACAAAAGATTTGCGATCAGGCGTTGGTCTATCTGGAAAACGAGCTCGATAGCAGCGCACAGCTTCTGAAGCATTTTGATGGCATTCTCCATAAACTAAAACCATGTTCAATTTGTCTTGATTTGTATAGTGAACCATTTTTAAGCTGGATTTATAAACTCGAAAAGTTGGTGAGGTTGAAGTTATGGTCAAGTTGTGAGGTTAGATATTCCGAATTCCGAGCATAAAAATTGATTATCTCGAACTACCCGGGAAGTTTCCGAACCTTACATGAGCTTTACATGAACAACATGAACGAGTGTATAAATAGAACTGAGTGTTCCCTTTAGTTTAAATTGAACTCCTATTTCCAACACCAACTGAACCTCAACCTCGCCAACTTTTCGAGTTTATAAATCCAGCTTTATTTTAAAAATGTAGAAATTGCAAATTCTGACACTGACACTGAGTGTTAATAATGTTAATTATTTAATGATTTTTGTTTTCCAGAGACATGCATTTTCATTTCTCGAAAACGAAGCAAGATATGAAAACAATTTAACAGACAATAAAAGGATATTTTTAGTTGCTTAATCCGAAAGAAATATAAAAGTTACCAAGAACTCAGTGGCGTCTTATTTTGTGCCAATATTATTTGTTAAGGCGTCCCCTGAGACCTCACTGGGCGTAATAATTTAGCGCTACACGAGCGTTTTATCACTAAAATTATCATTACCAAAATTAAATTAAAATCTGCTAGAGGATATTAAAAATATTTATAATTAAAATACTCGTTAAAATTATTTTAATAAAAAACTTAACCCCAATAAATATCTCCGTTCATGTTGGATTTATCAAAAATTTTTATGAGACATAATTTGATCAAAAATTAATTATCTTTAAGAACCACAACATTTAAAAGTTCCTGTCATCAAAGAAATTCTTTGCACCATGGCGCCACCTACATCTTGTATTATTTAAACACCTTTATTACACAGTTGTGAAGCCAATCATAGAGGCTAAAAACTGGCGTTTACATGTCAGTTATAGTTTTCGAAATAATTGGCCTGGGAGTTTTCATTGAAACATCCTGTATACTGGAAAACCGTTTTGTGCGCTGTCTAAATCTTTTATTGAATATTTGAATTCTAATTGATATTTTTAAAAAATGATGTTCTTAATACTAGCAGCGTAAAGCAGTGACCATTTTTCCCCGACCAATTTTTAAAATCACTACATGTGTGTGAGTACAAGAACAAATTTTTGAAAGCCTCCAAGCATTTTTGTAGCGGAGAACATTTTTGTGTATTTTGATAGACTAGTGTTTTTACACTCTCTATTTGATATTTTTCTTGACTTTTTGCTAAACGCGGTCCTACAGTCAAAAGGAGTGAGTATTTTTTCTTGTTGTGTGCTAGTAGTGGAGTTAGACACTTTGTAGAATTTTTGTGCTTTTTTGAAACGCTGTTTTTTGAGAAATAATATGTTTGTACGAATTTTTGAACATATTTTTTTAAGCAAGCCCCAGAGGATTTTTTACTTGTATAGCGCTAATAGAAACTACCTTTTTTTATCACCCCTACTTTTTTTTGCACAATCTTTAATGGAAGAGGTAACTATACGTACCTATTTCTGTGTGTTGGTATTCAAATGTTTAAGGATGTTAAACAACCAAAACAAAAAAATTCAAACGGAAAACGTGTGATGTGCCCGCATGACAAAAAAAAACAATCGAAGTACTAAAATTTCAAAGGCCCACCATGCTAATTGATTTTTGTATATTTATAGTGCCCGGTGACCCGCAAGATGTTAAAGTTACGCCAATTAACTCCACAACTATTAAGGTGAACTGGAAACCTCCACAGACAAGGGATCGTAATGGAATTATTTTGGGTTATCATGTTCACGTTCAGGAAACGAAAGAAGAGGTTTGTTAAGTTTCTAAAGATTTACATGTATATGTACAGGGTGACCCATTTTCGACACTTTTATATGGTATCTCCGTAATTGTTAGTGATATCAAAAAAGTAATATAGGTGTCATGTGCTCTTTTTGGGTCAAACTTAAAATGGTAAAATCAAAATTTGAAAATTTTCGGTCGCTTGAGAGATACGGGGGAGAATCAAACAATTGACAATTTCAAAATTACCTCATATTTTCTTAGTCAAAAGAGATACAGAAAAATGTTTTATACAAAAGTTTCTTAGTAATGATTGTTGAATAATCTGCTGTTTTCAGAATAAGTATACGGGGTCAGGTAAAAAAGTTATCGGACCTAACCTCATTTTTTTTATGGAGCACCCTGTATATTCTAGTATAGAAAGATAGCATTTTATATTCTCTTTTCAAATATATAAGACACCATGGATGATATAGGTTTCCTAGGCGATTTATTTAAACTTTATTACTTTGAAACGATATAAAAGATTCAGATAGCTAAAAAAATAACGGGAATCATCGCAAATGTTCGAAAGCTCCTCCGTTGTTTTCAATGCACTCTTGACATCTTTTTCGAACGGATTTTAAGGCATTTATGATGATTTTATTTCTGCAAAGGCCACATGAATTCTTTGATCAAGTTGTTCTCTGGTTAAAATGACTTCTTTATAAATTTTATTTTCCAACACTCCCCAAAGAAAAAAATCTGGAGGTGTTAGGTCCGGAGATCGTGGTGGCCACCTTATAGGTCCATATGTTTCTATCCAACGGTTTCTAAAGTGAGTATTTAAATACTCTCTTATTCGAAGAGCGTTATGGGTAGGGGAGCCATCTTGTTGAAAGTAAATCTATAGTACTTTAGTTAAAGGAACATCATCAAGGATATCGAAAAGGTTTCATTGGAGTATGTCCAGATATCTATCTGCATTTAAATTTTCTTCAAAAAAGCGATACACCAGTTTGTTTTGAAACAAAAAACAACTTATATTTACCTCAAATCGACCTTGTTGGCGAACAGGTCGTACCATGTGGGGATTTGTGGAGTTCCAATGTCTTTCATTATGTCGGTTATGAATACCGTAGCTTGTAATTAATTCAACATTCATCTGACCAAATTATTTTTTGGTGAAGAGAACGATCCTCGTTAGATTTATTTAATAACCAGTGACAAAATTCCAATCGTCTCACATCATCACCAGGATGCAATTTCCCCGACTGCATCATGAGCGTTGCATAGCCGAATCTGACTGACCATGCCCACTTAATGTGCTAAACGCGCCTAAAGAAGTTTTCACTTCGATAAAAGTTGAGCTCCTACTATTCAAAGCTATCACAGAATATATTACCTGATTATTGAACTCGACAAATCCTAACACGCTTATTTCTTCATTTTCCTTGCTTTCTTTATTATAAGTTTTTGATCTCGGCATCGTAAAAGAGCCGTATGTTTTTAAATTATGTTCCAGTCGTCGGAATATGTCCTTAAATGGTCGCCGTCTTTCCGGATAGCGAGCAAAATATAAATTTTGGCCCATTTCTTCGTTTTTTCCACTTTGATAGCACTAACAATTACGTAGATACCTTATAAAGAGTACCCTATAAAAGTGTTGAAAATGGGACACCACGTACAACGCACAACAAATCGAGACAATACCAAACATTTTAACACCTTGAACAATTAAAAAAAAAGATTTTTCCACATCGCTTTTATTTTTATTTCAGAGTAAAAGCTTTTTGAACGAACCGATGCGTTTTGACGTTTTCGGCGATTCAGCACTAGAATTAAATATAACCAGTCTGCAACCGGATACCACCTATGCTGTTCAAGTTGCTGCTTTGACAAGAAAAGGTGATGGTGATAGGAGTCCTCCGGTAAACGTAAGAACTCCTGGTGGTGTGCCTAATAGACCTGGCCTTACTTTGAAGTAAGATATTTAATTATTTTTAGTAAATATATAGAACTATTTAGTTAACATTGCGCTGCTGCATAGTAAGAACTCCTATTTACAGTTTACAGTATTTTCTACAAGAACGTGACGACGGCATAAAAAACTATACATTTAGAAATATACATTTTCGCAATTCAAACTAATATTCAATCCAATCACCATTAGTAGTATGTAGTTTGATTAAGTGACATCTGCGGTCACATGTTGGACACTATAATCGGATTACAGTTCCAGGACGGTGGTCATCATAATTATTGCAGCTGTTATTCTTAAAAATTACAATTTAAAACGTTTAAATATACATCCAGTCCTACCTAACTAACAATTCTACAAATTCAGCCGTCGGATTCAGCTTGGCAGCTCTCTCACACCATTCCTCTCTTCGAGTTCAATGCTGACGTAGCTGGTAACGAATATCAAGTAACGCACTAACGCACCTTCTCGCGTACCGCGGTTCTCCCCGCACACCCCACTGCACCTCCCTTCGACCCTGCCATGAGTGATCTGTGTAAACGTAGATGCAGTACCGTGCGTGCGAGAATGAAAAAGGACACACACCTCGCAGGGCATTTTCGCAATGAGTGACTTACTGCCAGAGATTTAGATTTCTAAAGCTCATCAATATTAGTATGTACAAACGCTCACAGTACTCTCCTTTTGTCTCGCACACTGAACCAACTGAAAGGGCTTGATACTATTTAGTCTCCTTGTTATGTTCAGGTTGTCGAAGTGCTGGATCACATCCTGGTGTAAAAGTGTATGGGAACTATGGGATATCTGTGCTAAAAATCAGTGTTCATCTTAAATGTAGAGCACCTTAGGAAAGTACAAATGTAATATTATAGTATCAATGGGGACAAGGTTGCAATGAACCGGACGAAGTATAAATGTTGTAAACATCTTTCACATTGCAGCATACGAGGAACGAGGAGTCCAAAAATAAAATGGACAACCTTGGGGTCCCATAGACAATGATTTCGTTTTTCGTGCCCACTCATCAGATTACCACAACTACCTCTGAAAATCGGCAATCCAGTGCCTTATCTGCTATATGTACAACATATTCAGCAGTAAAAGTGCAGGAGCGCTATCTCAAGAGTATGTGACGATATGCAAGAGAAATCTACACTAAATGGATACGCCATGATACTATAGCTTTGCATTGCGGCATAGAGTCTTGAGATGGCGCTGTTGTGGTTTTACTGCTGATTATGTTCTACATATGGAGGTAAGGCACTGGACTGCCAATTTTCAGAGTTAGTGTACACCAGGTGATACTCTGAAGTGTTAATAACCACGAAACAGTTGTCATTGTCTACTGGACCCCAAGATAAATGTTGCCAGATTAGGCGATTGTAACTGAACCAAATTTAGAAAACTAGGCAGTGTTGCAAAGAGAATATACAAAGTATGTCATCGATTTACAACTATGTATAAGATAGGTATACTTTTTTAGGGACACTGAAGTATATGACCTAAGTGTAGCTAAGGCAGATCAAACATCTAGGTACGGACTGCAAAGTTTGTAAACGCGTTGCATCCGGTGTTTGTTTTTGTAAAATGTTACATAGTAAAATTAACAAAAATTAACATAACTTGATAAAGAACAAGAAATGCGACATTTTATCTAAGTAATACTTGCACTAACAGTTGTGGCGATTAATGCAATGTGTAAATTAGCAAACGACACTCAAGCACTCAAAACTTGATATTTTTAACCTTGGTCAAAAGCAGCTTACATTTGGCTTAGATAATATAATAAATTCCGAAAGTTCTTTTGTTGTTTCCAATTTGTTAATAAATATATAAATATTTAGAATCATCGAGAGGGAACCCACAGTAACTATTGAACTTGAATGGGCAAGACCATCGCAGACATATGGGGAACTAAAAGGGTACCGTCTGAGATACGGAGTTAAAGATCAGCTATTAAAAGATGTACATCTTAAAGGTAAGATAATAATACTTTTACCTTAGGGTATTAAGCAATGTCTCTTTTAATTTTTGTAGTTAGGCTCCTCTAGTAACACAGTTTCTGAAACACCCCTGCCAGTATGTAATAATCGAATCAAGATCTGTTTACGGCACGTACTGAAACTAACCAATTTATCTGCTAATTAATATACCCGGGGTTCGCACGTTTCAGTACTTATTATAGAAAATATCTTATTTAATATACAGAGTGTTTTCTAACTACGGTACGAAACTTCAGAGGGTAATACGTAAGGTCGTTTTAAGAAAAACAGTCCCTATGAACATATGTCCGGAGTTGCTTCGTTCCTGAGATACAGGGCGATGAAGTTTAAAAAAAAAACGGTCATAAATATCCTTAAACCGATTTGGTTGAAATTTGGTTCAGTTATTTGAAGTAATAAGGCGCTTATTTAGCCCTAACTAGATTGAAATTATTAGGCCCAGTGGCGTCTCAGTGGGCAAAATAGCCAATTATTATTGAGAAGAAAAAGTACGCCACTGCCTTTATTTTTTTATTTGTTCAGATTAAGCAACTACAAATACAACATGAACTTTTTTTCTTAAAACGACCTTACGTATCACTCTTTGAAGTTTCGTACCGTAGTTAGGAAACACCCTGTATAATACCTACTTTAATTTCCAGGCACCCAAACAAATAGTTTCAGAATCAACGATCTTGAACGAGGTGTAGAATACGAATTTCGAGTCGCCGGACAGAACCACATCGGCATAGGACAAGAGTCAATCAAATACATGCGAACACCCGAAGGACCACCCACTGGCCCTCCAACAAATATAACATATCGCTTCCAAACACCCGATGTCGTTTGCGTCACTTGGGACCCACCTACACGAGAACATCGTAACGGGCAAATTGTGAAATACGACATTGAATTTCATAAAAAATCTGATCACAATAACATTATATCTCGCAACGTTACCAAGACCAAGGCGGTTTTCACGAATTTGGAAGAGAATACGGAATACGTGTTTCATATCAAAGCGTATACTATTCAAGGCGCTGGTCCGAATAGTGAAAAACAATCTGTGGAGACTGAAAAGGATATAGGCAGAGCACCAATGGCTGTTAAAGCAGTGGCAACGTCGGAATCCAGCGTTGAGGTTTGGTGGGAACCAGTCCCGTCTAGGAATAAAGTTATCGGGTATCAAATATTTTACACTATGACAGCAGTGGAGGACTTGGATGAATGGCAGCAAAAATCTGTCGGATTAACCAATTCTGCTGATTTGGTAAATTTGGAAAAGTATGCTCAATATGCGGTTGCTGTAGCTGCACGGATGAAGAATGGACTCGGAAGGTTATCTGAAAAAGTTACTGTTAAAGTAAAGCCGGAAGACGTGCCACTTAATCTTAGGGCGCACGAAGTAACCACCCATTCGATGACGTTGTCTTGGTCTCCACCAATCAGACTAAACCCCATAAAGTACAAAATATCTTTCGATGCCATTAAGGAGTTCGTGGATTCGCAAGGAATCACCCAGACTCAAAGTATACCGAGGGTTGAGATTACTTTAAACGATGACGTCAAATCGCACACCATCAATGAGCTGTCTCCATTTACCACCTACAACGTCAACGTGAGTGCCATTCCTACAGACAATACCTACCGTCCACCTACTAAAATAACAGTGACGACTCAGATGGCTGCCCCGCAACCCATGGTTAAACCAGATTTTTACGGGGTGGTTAACGGTGAAGAGATCCATGTCATTTTACCGCAAGCCTCGGAGGAATACGGTCCCATTAGTCACTATTACTTAATTGTCGTGCCCGAGGACAAGTCGACCATTCAAAGAAATCCGGATCAGTTTTTGACGGACGATCTGTTAGCTAATATCGAAAAAGTACCTGAAGATCCCAGCTTGCCTTACATCGCTGCCAAATTTCCTCAGAGGAGTATACCGTATACGTTTCACTTGGGGACTGGTGAAGTCAATGATGGACTGGTAAACTACAAACTTCAGCATGGAAAAAGATATAGGATATTCGTGAGGGCGGTAAGTGTAGATGGAATTTGTAATCTTTAAAGGAAACCCAAACAAAATGCATTAAAAAATAAACAATAGTTAATCATCTTGGAAAGGAAACTTAGTAGTACCTCATCACCAGAGTCGCAGTTTTGTCCTGGTCCTGATTCAACTTCTTCTTCCTCTAATTTAACTTCATCTTTATTCAATTCAATGTCTTCAGGTTCATTATTAGAGGCTAGAAGTGGGCCGAAAATTCGGTGTAGAACGGTACCTCAATTAGTTTTTATTATTATTATCTATACAGTTGAGGAAAATGCCGAATAGCATTTTCTAATTTTTTCTTGGCAGTAACACTTCCCTGACTTGATAACTACGCTATTGATAAAAATATTGAAATATTTTTTAAGTTGATCACTTTTAAATTGCAGGTTGTCGATACTCCTCAAAAGCACCTTTACACGAGCAGCCCGTTTTCCGAGTTCCTTTCGCTGGATATGCGTCCACCGCCACCAGGCGATCCGCCAATAAGACCGAACCCAAACGCCCCCACAGACAACGACGTCAAAGTGAGCTCTCAAAGAAAGGAGGCAACCTATCTTTGGATTATTGGACCCGTCATAGCTGCTGTCTTACTATGTACAATCCTCGTAATTTTATTTATATTAAGGCGAAGAAGACAACCTTGCAAGGCACCCGATCAGGCCGCTGTAACTAGACCTCTAATTCCTGCAGATCTGAATAGTAGCATAGCACCGAGCGACCCTGTAGAAATGAGGAGGTTAAACTTCCAGACGCCAGCGATGATCTCGCATCCTCCTATTCCTGTGTCGGAACTTGCAAATCATATCGAAAGACTTAAAGCGAACGACAATCTTAAGTTCTCGCAGGAATACGAGAGTATTGAGCCGGGTCAGACCTTTACATGGGAGTTTTCGAATATGGATGTCAATAAACCAAAAAATAGATATGCCAACGTTATTTCTTATGATCATAGCAGGGTAATATTGCCTACAGAGGACGGTAGACGGGGCTCCGACTACATAAACGCGAACTATTGCGATGGGTACCGCAAGCACAACGCGTACGTAGCTACACAAGGCCCTCTACCGGACACCTTTGGAGATTTCTGGAGGATGTGTTGGGAGCTAAAGGCGGCTACTATAGTCATGATGACTAAACTTGAAGAGCGAACGAGAATAAAATGTGATCAGTATTGGCCTTCCAGAGGAACAGAGATATACGGCTCTATGTCTGTGAGCATATCCGATGTGCAAGAGCTGGCAACGTATTGTATCCGGACTTTCCAAATCCAAAAGGAGGGTTACGCGGATAGTAGGGAGCTGAAGCAGTTGCAATTCACTGCCTGGCCGGACCATGGAGTTCCGGATCATCCAGCGCCGTTTTTGCAATTTCTCAGAAGAGTGAAAAGTTTAAATCCTCCAGAAGCTGGTCCTATTATTGTTCATTGTTCCGCTGGTGTAGGGAGAACAGGTTAGCAACATTAATTTTCTATTTAAAAATTTACTAATATAAATATTCTATATTTAAGGCTGCTTTATCGTCATTGATTCCATGTTGGAGCGCATGAAATATGAGAAGACGGTCGACATTTACGGTCACGTGACTTGTCTTCGAGCCCAACGGAACTACATGGTTCAAACTGAGGATCAGTACATCTTCATTCATGATTCGCTTTTGGAGGTAAGATTGATTTCTAACTATTTTATATCTATGTTAAACGATAATTTCACTTGAAGGCTTTTATCTGTGGACAAACCGAGGTGCCGGCGAGGAACTTACATTCGCACATTCAAAAGTTGATGCAGCTTGAACCGGGCGAGAACATAACGGGCATGGAGCACGAATTTAAGAAGCTTGGCAACATTAAGACTGATTCTTCACGTTTTGTTACTGCAAATTTAACTTGCAATAAGCACAAAAATAGGTAAGTTTTCACAAATACAATATGTTGTGTTTGCTTACAAACCAACTTGCAATTTATTCATTATGGTAATTAATTTAAAAATCTGGAGTGGTTCACATTCTTTCTCTTTACAGATTAGTACATATCCTACCATACGAGAGCACGAGAGTATGTCTGCAGCCAATTAGAAATATCGAAGGTTCCGATTACATTAATGCCAGTTTTATTGACGGATATCGTTACCGGAAGGCTTACATTGCTACTCAGGGTCCTCTGCAGGATACAACAGACGATTTGTGGCGGATGCTGTGGGAGCACAATTCTACTATTATTGTGATGTTAACTAAGCTTAAGGAAATGGGAAGGGTAAGTTGGTGTAAAATGTCGCTGAAGGTACAATATTGAGGAACGGGAGGCTTTAAAAAAAGAATAATGGGAAACATATTCTGGACAACAATATTCCCTGACTGATCTGTGTTTTTCTAGGAAAAATGTCACCAGTACTGGCCCAGTGACCGTTCAGTTCGTTACGGGTGTTATGTTGTTGATCCCATAGCTGAATACAACATGCCGCAATACATCCTGCGCGAATTCAAGGTCACAGATGCTCGCGATGGGTCTTCGCGGACGATGAGACAATTCCAGTTCACCGATTGGCCGGAGCAAGGGGTACCGAAATCCGGAGATGGGTTCATCGATTTCATTGGTCAGGTACACAAGACGAAGGAACAGTTCGGACAAGACGGGCCCATTACGGTTCATTGCAGGTACGCAAACTGTTACATTGCCTATAGAGTTAGGTAGTTTGGGCCGCCACTTATATTTTACTTATATTTATAATAAATTTTGGTTTTTAGTGCTGGTGTTGGTAGAACTGGAGTCTTCATTACATTAAGTATCGTTTTGGAGCGCATGCAATATGAAGGAGTTGTGGATGTGTTCCAAACTGCAAGGATACTTAGAACTCAAAGGCCTGCCATGGTACAGACTGAGGTATGTACTTAATTTCAAATATTTTAACAATATTACATAGAAACATTAAAATATTATTAAATTTACGCCGAGCACGCAAAAATGTATTCAAATACCAAGATATGGCAGGGTCGTACTGTGACCGCAAAGAGTTCACCTTTACTCTACATATAATTGGTGTTTACCCTGTAGAAAGCAACTTTGGTCTATCTTCTTGCTGTTCCTGTCCATCAATATCTCAGGTGTCGCAGCCACAATATTCGTACTTTCATGCTAATCTGCAGGGTAACAAACGGATAATCCTGTCAAATTCACCCATTCCTTTGATAAAAGGATGGCGTCAAACGAAAGCTCTTGAAAAAACGACTGGTCAACTTGGTGCCATATACTCTCTTAAACAGTGGGAGTAGAATTGACTTAGGCACGAAAATGCTACTGTACAAGACTTTAATCCGACCAGTAGGTACTTACGTATGATATACCAACATGGGGTACCATAAACAAGACGCATTATAAAAAGTTGCAAGTTTTTCAAAACAAGGTTTTAAAAATCAATACGAAAATCTAGCTGAAAATGCAAATTTTCCTCATTAAGTTCCAGGGTACCATTTTCATCCACTTGATTTTCCAAAGATTGTACAATAAGAGGGTTTATAACATTTTCCAAAAGATTCAAATATACAATTGACCAATAATTTCGTCTCCAAGCGTTGATTTTTTGAAAAATTGAGTGCGACCTTCTCGAAAAACACGCGGATTTTCATTATCCCAATATATATGTGTGAATAGCAGAAGACCCATTTTAACAATAGGTTTGTTCCAACACACTCGAAAACCGTACATTGTACATTGCGCAGAAAGAGAAAAGCGTTCCAACGAACCCGGTTTGTGGACGGTCCTTGCTGGCGTACTAACATTGTCAGGGACCGTTCACGAGTCGGTTTCTGTACGATCATTTCGATGTTTGGTTGGAAGCATGTACTGTTTGGATTGACTTGCGCATTAGTCCCTCTGTCAAGTGCGCAAGTGCAAGTGGTTTATTTATAGCGAATTCCATTGGTAAAAAAAGTGCGCCACCGGTATGCCACTGAAACTGCCCCAGTGCACAAAAAGTGTTGCACTATTTGAGTACCAATGGTTTTCAGATTAGACCTTGAGTGCATTTTTCCAACAGAGTTGATGATAATACTCCTCAATCCTCATTGATTTTACTTATCATTGGACAAAATTTGAGACAAAATGGTATTTTAAAAATCGAAAAAATCAAAACACTTCATTTTTTGGCATTTTCATCCAATACGGAACACTTGTTGCACTGGTTTCCCAATGGTTTACAAATCTTCTTCTTTGAGTGCCGTGCCTGGGTTCAGGCGTTGACTATCATCATGCTAACCTTCCGTGAAATCTATTCCTGTCTGCCGCTATTCTGAAAAACTTGTAGACCTGTCCAATGTCTGATATTGCGTAGCCAGGATAGCTTCTTTCGACCAATCGATCTCCTTCCCTCCACCTCACCCTGTATTATGAGTCTGAGCAAGTGATATTTTGGACCTCTAATAATATTGCCAAAGTACTCAGTCTTTCTTAGTTTAATAGTGTTCAAGAGCTCTGGTTCTGCGTCAATCATTTTGAGCACATCCTCATTGGAAGTGTGTGTGATCTAGGGTATTTTAAGGATTCTACGATAGCATCACAATTCAAAAGCCTTTAAAGTCCAGGTCTCGCAGGCGTAGAGCAATGTCGACCCAATATAGCACCTCAGGATTCTCTTGCGAAGATGCATGGACAGGTTTCTATTGCACAGAACTGGTTTCCATGATATAAATGCTTTACGAGCTATTTCAATCCTAGTTAAGATTTCCTCATCCAAATCTCCCTTCGCATTCAACCAGCTACCAAGGTATTTGAAGTGATCAACATGCCCCACCACCTCCCCATCCAGGAGCAGTTGCCCTGGGTCAACATTCACCTTTCCTACTGCCATCCATTTAGTCTTTTACAAATACTTGCACTGAAATGTCCAATGATTTTCAAGTTTTGTACTCGTGCCGCGCCTTTTTTACCAATGGAATTCGCTATTATTTTCGCTCTGTCGTTCTTCTACTGTTATTTGTTTACTTGTTTTGACATTACAACATAAAATAATTATTTTCCATTACGAAATATGAGCGACAAAGGAGACAGTGATTTTCTATCGAATGATTGTCTTTCTGATGACGATTTGTAGGTTTTAAACGAACCCCGAGTCAAAAATAAAGAATATTTAGGTAAACAAAGGAAATTTTACGAATAGCATATTAAAATTACTGGCTATTTGTTTACATTTAAAGGTAAGGTTAGTTTTACAAAGACGCTACCACGCCGCGTTCATATATCGGTTCAGGAACCGTTCCAACGCATGCCTATTTTTGTACAATCATGAAACCAGGCAACGTTAACGCCTGCGCACAAAATTAATCCCAACAGTTTTGTGACGGTTCTAGGACGGTAACGAAATTGGGTGTTGGAACAAACCTAATGTAGAGAGTTTCTACCTACCGTGTACCTCTGGCCAATACCAAAATATTAAATTTTTCGACGGCTGGATGCAAAATATGCGGTTTTATGCACAAAAATGATTTTATAAATTTAACAAATTGGAGTGCAAATTTCTATTTACCTTCATTTTTGAGTTTGTGAATAAAATTTGTTTAGGTATTACAAAAAAAAAAGATTATAATTTCTTAAAACCTAAAACTTGTTAACGAAGTTCAAGCGGTACA
Source organism: Polydrusus tereticollis (assembly GCA_963920685.1). Lineage (NCBI taxonomy): Eukaryota > Metazoa > Arthropoda > Insecta > Coleoptera > Curculionidae > Polydrusus > Polydrusus tereticollis. The sequence goes on from OY987330.1 coordinate 17,742,549, forward strand.
TATCTAATAAAACGGCAGCGGCAGACAAATCGACTGGTATTGACGTACCAACTACCATGAAGTTAGGCTTTGGGGATCACTTGCTTTAAACGTTATTGAACTTCTAAAATATATATTTGCTGTAAAATTCTAACATTATCAATTTTATTATCAAATTATGCGAAATTATGTGAATTGCATTAGGGTGCAAAAAATATGCGGAGGCAGGTGAAAAGATGCGAAAATCGCACAATTATGCACCGTTTGGCAATACTGCTCTCTATACTTAAAATTGTACTGGTCTGCAAAATGCGGCAAACAAAAGATATCACCACAAAAACTCGAAATAAGAAAAGTAGCAGCGAAACACATCCGGAGACTCTTATCGGAATACTCTTTACTATATAGATTTGTCTCATTCCTGCGGTTTATAAACACAATCGTTAATATTACTAAATGTTACAATGATATTTTGCACTTTGGAGAATTTAGTACTTTCAAAATAGAAAGACAACTGTGCCAAATTTATTTTTAATGTTTTAATAAACATCTTTTCCACCGAACTTTGCAACGATGTATCACATTTCAAAGTGAGATTGGCTGATGAAGGTGTTAGTCAATAGTAAAATTCTATCAAATGTGTTACTGAACTTGACGTGGTTTTCCGTCAGATTTTATTTTTTTGTTTTATTGTTGTTTTTATGTTTTTTCTTTCCTTGTTTCAGGATCAGTACCAATTTTGCTACCGAGCAGGTCTTGAATACTTGGGATCCTTCGATCATTACACAAACTAATAGTTTTAGGAATTTAAACAACAGAAGATGACAATAACTGCCCATTTATTCATTTAAGAGGCTCTTCTGTTTCCGAAATACAACTCGGCCAATATTACTAGATTGCTGCCAAGATGTCCAGTTTATTTTCTACTTAATCCACCTTGTTAGCATCAATGTGATTGTAGAAAAAAAGACTCGTCCAAATCCTTACATACAATATTGGTTGGGTCGTATGATCTGTTAAATAATTAAAATTAAGCGAACTAAAACTAGTGATATGAAAAGGAAAAGATGAGAATAGTGTAAACATGTGTGTGTGCAAACGAACTATGTGCCTAACATGGGAGAAAAATATATAAAATTATCAAATTGTATAGTAAATGCCCTGATGTGCACAACAATTAGCAAAAATATTTTAGTATTTTGTATTCATGTGCAATTTCTTCAGATGTTACTATACGTTGCCATCAACATTTAGTCGAATTTTCAACGTGGTAACCAATCATTTTTGTACCATTTTAGGTAAAAAAATGCACTATGTGTAATGCATGGTGATCAGCATTTATTTTAAATGCTTTTTTTTATTGCTATTGTATTTTGTATATTTTACAAATATGAAACTTTAGTGCCCCCTAGTTGTATATTGGGTGATTTTATAATTTACAATTATTAAGGGTTGGTGTAAAGTAAGAACTTTTGGACCTTGGAGATGTTGTAGGTACCCAATATCGAAACCTTAAGATTTTTTTTGTTCTTATACAATACAAAAATATGCTTAAAATACGCTTTCTCCCTTATATCGACACTCCTTAAACAAGCACGTACCTAATACCAACCCATACAAGGACCTAACATCATCACATAAGTACGAATAATTCATATGACAAGTCCATAGGAAAGAAATTAATTTTTTGAAACAAATTCGGAAATTTCACCAACCGAGTATAAAGCTCTTATTTTTCAATTCGGGCTTATTAGTTTTTTTGCACAAGGTCTCCTTCCTCGTACCACAAGATATCTTTTTTGTCTCACCATATCCAGTTTAGACATTTTTTCTCCATATGATTATTTCGTACTTTACTTCATAGTTTTGTATTTCGATGGCGGTTATTTCTCCAGGTAAATGTTGCACACGTTTACCCTATAGGAACGGGTTTTGTCTGATAGAGTTGTCGGATCTGTTATTTGTTTTCTAAAATATCACTTACATTGTTAACATCTGTTGGCCGCTGCCTTTATTTTCTTTGGCCAAACATAAATTGTTTACTGTATTTCCATAGGTTGCATGGATCAAAATATGTTAGTTGAAATAAAAGGCTAATAACAGTCCTACTGTCCAGCAGCTGTGTTTTCGTGGCGGGAAATCCATATGCTTCTATGTGGAACACCCACTGAATAAGCAATACTGCTTCTTCGGCGGCAGTCGGTACTGTATCAACACTTATTTTTCTTTCTATTGGCGTCCGTACTTTAACTTTATCAATTATGGTGGTCCGTGGAATGCCATATAGCTTTCATGATCTGCAGTTACCAGACTTTACTGCTCCTACAGCCTAAATCATTACATTTTCGGTATACTGAGGCCTCTTTGTAATGGTTTTATACTTACTGAAAATATATGGTAATATTTATACAGTCCCAATTATCGTAAGACCAGTGTTCATAATATCGTCACTTGCTTTGTCCCCTAAATAACTTTGTAAGAAGATATAAACCAATAGGTACCAATAACAGGCAGTGAATCTTAAAGCAGATTGCAAAACACAATGAATCTTATTTGATCTATTCTGCGTGAAAATAAGGACACAGTTATATGGCATCGCACCGGCTCTAATATCGACGCTAGTGACGATAACGGGTTCAAGGGTCAAATAATTATGTACCTATTATCGTCACACAAAATTATCTAATTTTGTATTAAAAATGCGCACAAATCATACATATTTAACTATTTTCAAGTATCTTAAATCTGTCGAACATTACTTTTTATTATAAATTACTTTTTATCGCATTTATAAACTTACCTTGACTCTTAACATCAAACACAGCGATGCACCCTCGCCGATGACTAACTCACAACTGAAGATATTTTATTGTAAAGTTATACAGTACCTAATGGTTGCTTTTGTTTAGACTTAATTAACTTATTTTAAGATTTTAGATAATCTTAAATAAAAACGTCGATAATAGGGTCACTGTCGATATTGGGTACAACCACCTTAAATTTAACGTGACATTTATTACCGAGATGACTACTTACCTAACAAATGCGAAAAGTAATAATTTTTCGCACCAACCTGAACCAACTGCAGTCGCGCACGAAAAATGATCGCTTTCCGCATTTCTCAAGTAAATAGCTATTTTCTATGATTGTGTGGAAAGTTACTAGTTTCAGCACTCCTGCGTGCTGAACGTTGCAATTTTCCGCACTTGGCGCTGAAAGTTTTTTTTTTCAACGCGTGAGACTGCATTAACGATCACATACATATATCACAATATTCCTCACGCCGCGCCCGTAGAAAAAACATTGTACCTAACACGTGCGGAAAGTGTATTTTTTGCACAACGCAAAGCCTGAAAAGTATCATCTTAGGTAAATTGATATTTTGTTGGAACGCTCGGAAAGTCACTCTACCTTCAGCAGAAGTTACAGTTTTCCGTACTAATGCGGAAAGTTGTTACTTTCAGCATTGTGCGAGAATTAGTTACTTTAAGCATTAACACTGGTGTTGAATGTATTTTTTCTCATGCTGTAAGTAACAATATTGTTCCTAACACAAGCGGAAAGTGTATTATCCGCACGCAACTGCAGTTAACTGAACGACTAGTCTGGAAAGTATGACTGTTCGCACTTGTTAGGTCAATAGCTATTTTCTACCTGCGTTCCGAGAGTGACTACCTTCAGCAGTGATGCCAGTACTGAAAGTTGCACTTTTCCGTGCTAGTGCGGAAAGTAGTAAAAAAAATACATTTCCTTTTAATCCTTTATTTGGCAATTGACTATTTAAACCAGATTACAAAAAGAATACTCTTAATAGTTCACACATCAGTCCTTAAGTATAGCAAAAGGTTTCTGTAAGGCCGCATTACACTTGGGGATTTTTTATTACTCCAATAAAGTTGATGTTTATGGAAGTGAGTTATTTTGCAATACTCCGAAAACTAGTTACTTTCAGCACTAACACTAGTGTTGAATGTTTTTTTTTTAATTTCCTCACGCTTGTAGAAACATGTAGGTACCTATCTAACACATGCATTTTTCGCAGGTGTAAGTACAATGTTTTTCCTACAAGCGCGAGGAAAATTGCGATACGCTATGATTGCTCATACGCCAGTGTTAAAACAACTTTCAGTACTAATGCGGAAAAATGCGGCTATACGCACGCATATGTGTGCAGAAAGTACATACTTTCCGCACGCTCGTAGGAAAAATTATAATGTCTATTTTTAGTAACATGTCCATTCATTGTAAATGAAATGATTTAAATTGCAATATTAATAATTACCATTTTATTAACGGCAAAAATTACTTAGTAATATGGACAGTTGATCAAATAGGGGGAGTTCTACGCGCACCACTCCACCACCTGAAAAACACACCTGTTTTATAAGAAACACCCTATTTAAAACAATTGTTTTAGACTTGCTTTAAAAGAGCAAGTTAGTTGTTTAAGAAAGAGGGTTGTTTCTTAAAACAGGTCTAAAACAAGACTGTTTTTTAGATGGTGGGGTGGCGAGCGTAGAACGCCCCTATTGAATCTGCTATGTACGTTACTTTAAAATCACCCAATATTACTTATTGCCTTTTTATACTTGTATACATTTTTATTTATCTCCTAAGTGTAATGTCGACTTTGTTACCTCTACATATCCTTAATAAATTACCCAATGTAATTAACATTTAATGAATCTGTATCATTACATAAATATATCATTAACTTAGTTTTTCTATACATGCATTCATTTTAATGCGCTAAATTAATTTTAGGTAGCCGATTGCATATACAACAAATCTGGTGTTAATTATTTTTAATTATTTTTTGTAAATGATTTTTGTGAGTACCTCTTTCGGTGCTAGACTGATTTATTATTACTTAATAATATTTTATTACTTTTTATTGTAAACTGTTTATTGATTCACAACCGTTGTAGCACATAATGAGTAAAAGAGATCTTGAAAAAAAAAAATAAAGAACAAAGCTAGATTTTACACTTTATTTGTTTTCTTCCTCCCCTCAAACAACAGATAATAATTTCACTGAATTTGAAATCGAATTCAAATCCAAATTGGAATTCAAATTCGAATTGAAATACGAATTCAAATTGGAATTTAAATCAATTGAAATTAAAATTAGAATTCAAATTCAAGAGTGACCTTGACATCCTGCAAGTGACCTTGAAACTTTTTCAAGGTCACTTGCAACCTCGAAAGTGACCTTGACATATTGCAAGTGAAATTAAAACTTTTTCAAGGTCACTTACAACCGAGAGTGACCTTGAAATATTGCAAGTATCTTAAAACTTTTAAAGGTCACAAGGCAACCTCGAAAGTGACCTTGACATCCTGCAAGTGACCTTGAAACTGTCACTTGCAACCTTGAAAGTGACCTTGACATCCTGCAAGTGACCGTGAGAAACTTTTTCAAAGTCACTTGCAACCTCGGAAGTGACCTTGACACCCTGCAAGTGACCTTGACATCCTGCAAGTGACCTTAAAACTTTTTCAAGGTCACTTGCAACCTCGAAAGTGACCTTGACATATTGCAAGTGACCTTGAAACTTTTTCAAGGTCACTTGCAACCTCGAAAGTGACTTTGACATCCTGCAAGTGACCTTGAAACTTTTTCAAGGTCACTTGCAACCTCGAAAGTGACCTTGACATATTGCAAGTGGCCTTAAAACTTTTTCAAGGTCACTTGCAACCTCGAAAGTGACTTTGACATCCTGCAAGTGACCTTGAAACTTTTTCAAGGTCACTTGCAACATAGAAAGTGACCTTAAAACTTTTTCAAGGTCACTTGCAACCCGAGAGTGACCTTGACATATTCCAAGTGACCTTGAAACTTTTCAAGGTCACTTGCAACCTGGAAAGTGACCTTGACATCCTGCAAGTGACCTTGAAACCTTTTCAGGGTCACTTGCAACCTCGAAAGTGTACTTGAAACTTTTTCAAGGTCACGGGCAACATCAAGAGTTACCTTGACAAACTGCAAGTGACCTTGAACTTTTTCAAGGTCAAGAGCAACATCAAGAGTGACCTTGACAAACTGTAAGTGACCTTGAACTTTTTCAAGGTCACGAGCAACATTGAGAGTGACCTTGACAAACTGCAAGTGACCTTGAAACTTTTTCAAGGTCACAAGCAACCTCAAGAGTGACCTTGACAAACTGCAGGTGACCTTGAAACTTATTTCAACGAGCAACCTCGAAAGTGGCCTTGACAAAGTACAAGTGACCTTGAAACTTTTTCAAGGTCACGGGTAACATCAAGATTGACCTTGGCAAAGTGCAAGTGACCTTGAAACTTTTTCAAGGTCCCGAGCAACATCAAGAGTGACCTTGACAAACTGCAAGTGACCTTGAAACTTTTTCACGGTCACGATCAACATCGAGAGTGACCTTGACAAACTGCAAGTGACCTTGAAACTTTTTCACGGTCACGATCAACATCGAGAGTGACCTTGACAAATTGCAAGTGACCTTGAAACTTTGTCAAGGTCACGAGCAACCTCGAGAGTGACCTTGACAAACTGCAAGTAACTTTGAAACTTTTTCAAGGTCACGAGCAACGTTGAGAGTGCCCTTAACAAACTGCAAGTGACCTTGAAACTTTTTCACGGTCACGATCAACATCGAAAGTGACCTTGACAAAGTGCAATTGACCTTGAACTTTTTCAAGGTCACGAGCAACATCGAGAGTGACCTTGACAAACTGCAAGTGACCTTGAAACTTTTTCAAGGTCACGGGCAACATCAAGAGTAACCTTGACAAACTGTAAGTGACCTTGAACTTTTTCAAGGAAACGGGCAACATTGAGGGTGACCTTGACAAACTGCAAGTGACCTTGAACTTTTTCAAGGTCACGAGCAACCTCGAGAGTGACCTTGGCAAACTGCAAGTGACCTTGAAACTTATTTGAAGGTCACGAGCAACCTCGAAAGTGACCTTGACAAAGTGCAAGTGACCTTGAAACTTTTTCAAGGTCACGAGCAATGTTGAGAGTGCCCTTAACAAACTGCAAGTGACCTTGAAACTTTTTCAAGGTCACGAGCAACGTTGAGAGTGCCCTTAACAAAGTGCAATTGACCTTGAACTTTTTCAAGGTCACGAGCAACATCGAGAGTGACCTTGACAAACTGCAAGTGACCTTGAAACTTTTTCAAGGTCACGGGCAACATCAAGAGTGACCTTGACAAACTGTAAGTGACCTTGAACTTTTTCAAGGTCACGAGCAACATTGAGGGTGACCTTGACAAACTGCATTTCAAGGTCACGAGCAACCTCGAGAAAGACCTTGACAAACTGCAAGTGACCTTGAAACTTATTTCAAGGTCACGAGCAACCTCGAAAGTGACCTTGACAAACTGCAAGTGACCTTGAAACTTATTTCAAGGTCACGAGCAACCTCGAAAGTGACCTTGACAAAGTGCAAGTGACCTTGAACTTTTTCAAGGTCACGAGCAACATCGAGAGTGACCTTGACAAACTGCAAGTGACCTTGAAACTTTTTCAAGGTCACGGGCAACATCGAGAGTGACCTTGACAAACTGTAAGTGACCTTGAACTTTTTCAAGGTCACGAGCAACATTGAGAGTGACCTTGACAAACTGCAAGTGACCTTGAAACTTTTTCAAGGTCACGAGCAACCTCGAGAGTGACCTTGACAAACTGCAAGTGACCTTGAAACTTATTTCAAGGTCACGAGCAACCTCGAAAGTGACCTTGACAAAGTGCAAGTGACCTTAAACCTTTTCAAGGTCACGAGCAACATCGAGAGTGACCTTGACAAACTGCAAGTGACCTTGAACTTTTTCAAGGTCACGAGCAATGTCGAGAGTGACCTTGACAAACTGCAAGTGACCTTGAAACTTTTTCAAGGTCACGGGCAACATCAAGAGTGACCTTCACAAACTGCAAGTGACCTTGAAACTTATTTCAAGGTCACGAGCAACCTCGAAAGTGACCTTGACAAAGTGCAAGTGACCTTGAACCTTTTCAAGGTCACGAGCAACATCGAGAGTGACCCTGACAAACTACAAGTGACCTTGAACTTTTTCAAGGTCACGAGCAACATCGAAAGTGACCTTGACAACCTGCAAGTGACCTTGAAACTTTTTTAAGGTCACGAGCAACCTCGAGCGTGACCTTGACAAACTGCAAGTGACCTTGAAACTTATTTCAAGGTCACGAGCAACCTCGAAAGTGACCTTGACAAAGTGCAAGTGACCTTGAAACTTTTTCAAGGTCACGCGCAACATCAAGAGTGACCTTGACAAACTGCAAGTGACCTTGAACTTTTTCAAGGTCACGAGCAACCTCGAAAGTGACCTTGACAAACTGCAAGTGACCTTGAAACTTTTTCAAGGTCACGGGCAACATCAAGAGTGACCTTGACAAACTGCAAGTGACCTTGAACTTTTTCAAGGTCACGAGCAACATCGAGAGTGACCTTGACAAACTGCAAGTGACCTTGAAACTTATTTCAAGGTCACGAGCAACCTCGACAGTGACCTTGACAACCTGCAAGTGACCTTGAAACTTTTTCAAGGTCACGAGCAACATCGAGAGTGACCTTGACAAACTGCAAGTGACCTTGAACTTTTTCAAGGTCACGGGCAACATCAAGAGTGACCTTGACAAACTGCAAGTGACCTTGAACTTTTTCAAGGTCACGAGCAACATCGAGAGTGACCTTGACAAACTGCAAGTGACCTTGAACTTTTTCAAGGTCACGGGCAACATCGAGAGTGACCTTGACAAACTGCAAGTGACCTTGAAACTTATTTCAAGGTCACGAGCAACCTCGAAAGTGACCTTGACAACCTGCAAGTGACCTTGAAACTTTTTCAAGGTCACGGGCAACATCAAGAGTGACCTTGACAAACTGCAAGTGACCTTGAACTTTTTCAAGGTCACGAGCAACCTCGAGAGACCTTGACAAACTGCAAGTGACCTTGAAACTTATTTCAAGGTCACGAGCAACCTCGAAAGTGACCTTGACAAACTGCAAGTGACCTTGAAACTTTTTCAAGGTCACGGGCAACATCAAGAGTGACCTTGACAAACTGCAAGTGACCTTGAACTTTTTCAAGGTCACGAGCAACATCGAGAGTGACCTTGACAAACTGTAAGTGACCTTGAACTTTTTCAAGGTCACGAGCAACATTGAGAGAGACCTTGACAAACTACAAGTGACCTTGAAACTTTTTCAAGGTCACGAGCAACCTCGAGAGTGACCTTGACAAACTGCAAGTGACCTTGAAACTTATTTCAAGGTCACGAGCAACCTCGAAAGTGACCTTGACAAAGTGCAAGTGACCTTGAAACTTTTTCAAGGTCACGGGCAACATCAAGATTGGCCTTGACAAACTGCAAGTGACCTTGAAACTTATTTCAAGGTCACGAGCAACCTCGAAAGTGACCTTGACAAAGTGCAAGTGACCTTGAAACTTTTTCAAGGTCACGGGCAACATCAAGAGTGACCTTGACAAACTGCAAGTGACCTTGAACTTTTTCAAGGTCACGGGCAACATCGAGAGTGACCTTGACAAACTGCAAGTGACCTTGAAACTTATTTCAAGGTCACGAGCAACCTCGAAAGTGACCTTGACAAACTGCAAGTGACCTTGAAACTGTTTCAATGTCACGGGCAACATCAAGAGTGACCTTGACAAACTGCAAGTGACCTTGAATTTTTTCAAGGTCACGAGCAACATCGAGAGTGACCTTGACAAACTGTAAGTGACCTTGAACTTTTTCAAGGTCACGAGCAACCTCGAGAGGGACCTTGACAAACTGCAAGTGACCTTGAAACTTATTTCAAGGTCACGAGCAACCTCGAAAGTGACCTTGACAAACTGCAAGTGACCTTGAAACTGTTTCAATGTCACGGGCAACATCAAGAGTGACCTTGACAAACTGCAAGTGACCTTGAATTTTTTCAAGGTCACGAGCAACATCGAGAGTGACCTTGACAAACTGTAAGTGACCTTGAACTTTTTCAAGGTCACGAGCAACCTCGAAAGGGACCTTGACAAACTGCAAGTGACTTTGAAACTTATTTCAAGGTCACGAGCAACCTCGAAAGTGACCTTGACAAAGTGCAAGTGACCTTGAAACTTTTTCAAGGTCACGGGCAACATCAAGATTGACCTTGACAAACTGCAAGTGACCTTGAAACTTATTTCAAGGTCACGAGCAACCTCGAAAGTGACCTTGACAAACTGCAAGTGACCTTGAAACTTATTTCAAGGTCACGAGCAACCTCGAAAGTGACCTTGACAAAGTGCAAGTGACCTTGAACTTTTTCAAGGTCACGAGCAACATCGAGAGTGACCTTGACAAACTGCAAGTGACCTTGAAACTTTTTCAAGGTCACGGGCAACATCGAGAGTGACCTTGACAAACTGTAAGTGACCTTGAACTTTTTCAAGGTCACGAGCAACATTGAGAGTGACCTTGACAAACTGCAAGTGACCTTGAAACTTTTTCAAGGTCACGAGCAACCTCGAGAGTGACCTTGACAAACTGCAAGTGACCTTGAAACTTATTTCAAGGTCACGAGCAACCTCGAAAGTGACCTTGACAAAGTGCAAGTGACCTTAAACCTTTTCAAGGTCACGAGCAACATCGAGAGTGACCTTGACAAACTGCAAGTGACCTTGAACTTTTTCAAGGTCACGAGCAATGTCGAGAGTGACCTTGACAAACTGCAAGTGACCTTGAAACTTTTTCAAGGTCACGGGCAACATCAAGAGTGACCTTCACAAACTGCAAGTGACCTTGAAACTTATTTCAAGGTCACGAGCAACCTCGAAAGTGACCTTGACAAAGTGCAAGTGACCTTGAACCTTTTCAAGGTCACGAGCAACATCGAGAGTGACCCTGACAAACTACAAGTGACCTTGAACTTTTTCAAGGTCACGAGCAACATCGAAAGTGACCTTGACAACCTGCAAGTGACCTTGAAACTTTTTTAAGGTCACGAGCAACCTCGAGCGTGACCTTGACAAACTGCAAGTGACCTTGAAACTTATTTCAAGGTCACGAGCAACCTCGAAAGTGACCTTGACAAAGTGCAAGTGACCTTGAAACTTTTTCAAGGTCACGCGCAACATCAAGAGTGACCTTGACAAACTGCAAGTGACCTTGAACTTTTTCAAGGTCACGAGCAACCTCGAAAGTGACCTTGACAAACTGCAAGTGACCTTGAAACTTTTTCAAGGTCACGGGCAACATCAAGAGTGACCTTGACAAACTGCAAGTGACCTTGAACTTTTTCAAGGTCACGAGCAACATCGAGAGTGACCTTGACAAACTGCAAGTGACCTTGAAACTTATTTCAAGGTCACGAGCAACCTCGACAGTGACCTTGACAACCTGCAAGTGACCTTGAAACTTTTTCAAGGTCACGAGCAACATCGAGAGTGACCTTGACAAACTGCAAGTGACCTTGAACTTTTTCAAGGTCACGGGCAACATCAAGAGTGACCTTGACAAACTGCAAGTGACCTTGAACTTTTTCAAGGTCACGAGCAACATCGAGAGTGACCTTGACAAACTGCAAGTGACCTTGAACTTTTTCAAGGTCACGGGCAACATCGAGAGTGACCTTGACAAACTGCAAGTGACCTTGAAACTTATTTCAAGGTCACGAGCAACCTCGAAAGTGACCTTGACAACCTGCAAGTGACCTTGAAACTTTTTCAAGGTCACGGGCAACATCAAGAGTGACCTTGACAAACTGCAAGTGACCTTGAACTTTTTCAAGGTCACGAGCAACCTCGAGAGACCTTGACAAACTGCAAGTGACCTTGAAACTTATTTCAAGGTCACGAGCAACCTCGAAAGTGACCTTGACAAACTGCAAGTGACCTTGAAACTTTTTCAAGGTCACGGGCAACATCAAGAGTGACCTTGACAAACTGCAAGTGACCTTGAACTTTTTCAAGGTCACGAGCAACATCGAGAGTGACCTTGACAAACTGTAAGTGACCTTGAACTTTTTCAAGGTCACGAGCAACATTGAGAGAGACCTTGACAAACTACAAGTGACCTTGAAACTTTTTCAAGGTCACGAGCAACCTCGAGAGTGACCTTGACAAACTGCAAGTGACCTTGAAACTTATTTCAAGGTCACGAGCAACCTCGAAAGTGACCTTGACAAAGTGCAAGTGACCTTGAAACTTTTTCAAGGTCACGGGCAACATCAAGATTGGCCTTGACAAACTGCAAGTGACCTTGAAACTTATTTCAAGGTCACGAGCAACCTCGAAAGTGACCTTGACAAAGTGCAAGTGACCTTGAAACTTTTTCAAGGTCACGGGCAACATCAAGAGTGACCTTGACAAACTGCAAGTGACCTTGAACTTTTTCAAGGTCACGGGCAACATCGAGAGTGACCTTGACAAACTGCAAGTGACCTTGAAACTTATTTCAAGGTCACGAGCAACCTCGAAAGTGACCTTGACAAACTGCAAGTGACCTTGAAACTGTTTCAATGTCACGGGCAACATCAAGAGTGACCTTGACAAACTGCAAGTGACCTTGAATTTTTTCAAGGTCACGAGCAACATCGAGAGTGACCTTGACAAACTGTAAGTGACCTTGAACTTTTTCAAGGTCACGAGCAACCTCGAGAGGGACCTTGACAAACTGCAAGTGACCTTGAAACTTATTTCAAGGTCACGAGCAACCTCGAAAGTGACCTTGACAAACTGCAAGTGACCTTGAAACTGTTTCAATGTCACGGGCAACATCAAGAGTGACCTTGACAAACTGCAAGTGACCTTGAATTTTTTCAAGGTCACGAGCAACATCGAGAGTGACCTTGACAAACTGTAAGTGACCTTGAACTTTTTCAAGGTCACGAGCAACCTCGAAAGGGACCTTGACAAACTGCAAGTGACTTTGAAACTTATTTCAAGGTCACGAGCAACCTCGAAAGTGACCTTGACAAAGTGCAAGTGACCTTGAAACTTTTTCAAGGTCACGGGCAACATCAAGATTGACCTTGACAAACTGCAAGTGACCTTGAAACTTATTTCAAGGTCACGAGCAACCTCGAAAGTGACCTTGACAAAGTACAAGTGACCTTGAAACTTTTTCAAGGTCACGGGCAACATCATGAGTGACCTTGACAATGTGCAAGTGACCTTGAAACTTTTTCAAGGTCACGGGCAATTTCGAGAGTGACCTTGACAAACTGCAAGTGACCTTGAAACTTTTTCAAGGTCACGAGCAACATCAAGAGTGACCTTGACAAAGTGCAAGTGACCTTGAAACTTTTTCAAGGTCACGGGCAATTTCGAGAGTGACCTTGACAAACTGCAAGTGACCTTGAAACTTTTTCACGGTCACGATCAACATCGAGAGTGACCTTGACAAATTGCAAGTGACCTTGAAACTTTTTCAAGGTCACGAGCAACATCGAGAGTGACCTTGACAAACTGCAAGTGACCTTGAACTTTTTAAAGGTCACGAGCAACATTGAGAGTGACCTTGACAAACTGCAAGTGACCTTGAAACTTTTTCAAGGTCACGAGCAACCTCGAGAGTGACCTTGACAAACTGCAAGTGACCTTGAAACTTATTTCAAGGTCACGAGCAACCTCGAAAGTGACCTTGACAAAGTGCAAGTGACCTTGAAACTTTTTCAAGGTCACGGGCAACATCAAGAGTGACCTTGACAAACTGCAAGTGACCTTGAACTTTTTCAAGGTCACGAGCAACATCGAGAGTGACCTTGACAACCTGTAAGTAACCTTGAACTTTTTCAAGGTCACGAGCAACATTGAGAGTGACCTTGACAAACTGCAAGTGACCTTGAACTTTTTCAAGGTCACGAGCAACATCGAGAGTGACCTTGACAAACTGCAAGTGGCCTTGAAACTTTTTCAAGGTCACGGGCAACATCAAGACTGACCTTGACAAACTGCAAGTGACCTTGAAACCTTTTCAAGGTCACGAGCAACCTCGAGAGTGACCTTGACAAACTGCCAGTGACCTTGAAACTTATTTCAAAGTCACGAGCAACCTCGAAAGTGACCTTGACAAACTGCAAGTGACCTTGAAACTTTTTCAAGGTCACGGGCAACATCGAGAGTGACCTTGACAAACTGCAAGTGACCTTGACAAACTGCAAGTGACCTTGACAAACTGCAAGTGACCTTGAACTTTTTCAAGGTCACGAGCAACATCGAGAGTGACCTTGACAAACTGTGTGTGACCTTGAACTTTTTCAAGGTCACGAGCAACATCGAGAGTGACCTTGACAAACTGTAAGTGACCTTGAACTTTTTCAAGAGCACGAGCAACATTGAGAGTGACCTTGCAAACTGCAAGTGACCTTGAAACTTATTTCAAGGTCACGAGCAACCTCGAGAGTGACCTTGACAAACTGCAAGTGACCTTGAAACTTATTTCAAGGTCACGAGCAACCTCGAAAGTGACCTTGACAAAGTGCAAGTGACCTTGAAACTTTTTCAAGGTCACGGGCAACATCAATATTGACCTTGACAAACTGCAAGTGACCTTGAAAAAGTTTCAAGGTCACTTGCACTTTGTCAAGGTCACTTTCGAGGTTGCTCGTGACCTTGAAATAAGTTTTAAGGTCACTTGCAGTTTGTCAAGGTCACTCTCGAGGTTGCTCGTGACCTTGAAAAAGTTCAAGGTCACTTACAGTTTGTCAAGGTCACTCTCGATGTTGCTCGTGACCTTGAAAAAGTTCAAGGTCACTTACAGTTTGTGAAGGTCACTCTTGATGTTGCCCGTGACCTTGAAAAAGTTTCAAGGTCACTCTCGATGTTGCTCGTGACCTTGAAAAAGTTCAAGGTCACTTGCAGTTTGTCAAGGTCACTCTCGATGTTGCTCGTGACCTTGAAAAGGTTCAAGGTCACTTGCACTTTGTCAAGGTCACTTTCGAGGTTGCTCGTGACCTTGAAATAAGTTTCAAGGTCACTTGCAGTTTGTCAAGGTCACTCTCAATGTTGCTCGTGACCTTGAAAAAGTTCAAGGTCACTTACAGTTTGTCAAGGTCACTCTCAATGTTGCTCGTGACCTTGAAAAAGTTCAAGGTCACTTACAGTTGTCAAGGTCACTCTCGATGTTGCTCGTGACCTTGAAAAAGTTCAAGGTCACTTGCAGTTTGTCAAGGTCACTCTTGATGTTGCCCGTGACCTTGAAAAAGTTTCAAGGTCACTTGCAGTTTGTCAAGGTCACTCTCGATGTTGCTCGTGACCTTGAAAAAGTTCAAGGTCACTTGCACTTTGTCAAGGTCACTCTTGATGTTGCCCGTGACCTTAAAAAAGTTTCAAAGTCACTTGCACTTTGTCAAGGTCACTTTCGAGGTTGCTCGTGACCTTGAACTAAGTTTCAAGATCACTTGCAGTTTGTCAAGGTCACTCTCGAGGTTGCTCGTGACCTTGAAAAAGTTCAAGGTCACTTACAGTTTGTCAAGGTCACTCCTGATGTTGCCCGTGACCTTGAAAAAGTTTCAAGGTCACTTGCAGTTTGTCAAGGTCACTCTCGATGTTGCTCGTGACCTTGAAAAAGTTCAAGGTCACTTGAACTTTGTCAAGGTCACTTTCAAGGTTGCTCGTGACCTTGAAATAAGTTTCAAGGTCACTTGCAGTTTGTCAAGGTCACTCTCGAGGTTGCTCGTGACCTTGAAAAAGTTTCAAGGTCACTTGCAGTTTGTCAAGGTAACTCTCAATGTTGCTCGTGACCTTGAAAAAGTTCAAGGTCACTTACAGTTTGTCAAGGTCACTCTCGATGTTGCTCGTGACCTTGAAAAAGTTCAAGGTCACTTACAGTTTGTCAAGGTCACTCTCGATGTTGCTCGTGACCTTGAAAAAGTTCAAGGTCACTTGCAGTTTGTCAAGGTCACTCTTAATGTTGCCCGTGACCTTGAAAAAGTTTCAAGGTCACTTGCAGTTTGTCAAGGTCACTCTCGGTGTTGCTCGTGACCTTGAAAAAGTTCAAGGTCACTTGCACTTTGTCAAGGTAAATCTTGATGTTGCCCGTGACCTTGAAAAAGTTCAAGGTCACTTGCAGTTTGTCAAGGTCACTCTCAATGTTGCTCGTGACCTTGAAAAGTTCAAGGTCACTTGCACTTTGTCAAGGTCACTTTTGATGTTGCCCGTGAACTTAAAAAAGTTTCAAGGTCACTTGCTGTTTGTCAAGGTCACTCTCGACGTTGCTCGTGACCTTGAAAAAGTTTCAAGGTCACTTGCAGTTTGTCAAGGTGACTTTTGAGGTTGCTCGCCACCTTGAAAAAGTTTCAAGGTCACCTGCACTATGTCAAGGTCACTTTCGGGGTTGCTCGTGACCTTGAAATAAGTTTCAAGGTCACTTGCAGTTTGTCAAGGTCACTCTTGATGTTGCCCGTGACCTTGAAAAGGTTTCAAGGTCACTTGCAGTTTGTCTAGGTCACTCTCAATGTTGCTCGTGACCTTGAAAAGTTCAAGGTCACTTGCACTTTGTCAAGGTCACTCTTGATGTTGCCCGTGAACTTAAAAAAGTTTCAAGGTCACTTGCTGTTTGTGAAGGTCACTCTCGACGTTGCTCGTGACCTTGAAAAAGTTTCAAGGTCACTTGCAGTTTGTCAAGGTGACTTTTGAGGTTGCTCGCCACCTTGAAAAAGTTTCAAGGTCACCTGCACTATGTCAAGGTCACTATCGATGTTGCCCGTGACCTTGAAAAAGTTTCAAGGTCACTTGCAGTTTGTCAAGGTCACTCTCGATGTTGCTCGTGACCTTGAAAATGTTTCAAGATCACTTGCAGTATGTCAAGGTCAATCTAGAGGTTGCTCGTGACCTTGAAAGTTTCAAGGCCACTTGCACTTTGTCAAGGTCACTCTTGATGTTGCCCGTGACCTTGAAAAAGTTTCAAGTGCCCTTGCAGTTTATCAAGGTCACTCTCAATGTTGCTCGTGACCTTAAAAAAAAAGTTTCAAGGTCACTTGCAGTTTGTCAAGGCGACTCTCGATGTTGCTCGTGACCTTGAAAAAGTTTCAAGGTCACTTGCAGTTTGTCAAGGTCACCCTCAATGTTGCTCGTGACCTTGAAAAGGTTTCAAGGTCACTTGGTCAAGGTGACTTTTAAGGTTGCTCGTGACTTTGAAAAAGTTTCAAGGTCACTTGCAATATGTCAAGGTCACTCTCGGGTTGCAAGTGACCTTAAAAAATTTCAAGGTCACTTTTAAGGTTGCAAGTGACCTTGAAAAAGTTTTAGGTCGCTTGCAATATGTCAAGGTCACTCTCGGGTTACAAGTGACCTTGAAACTTTTTCAATATGTCAAGGTCACTTTCAAAGTTGCAAGTGACCTTCAAGAGTTGCGAGGACCTTATTACTGCTATATTATTTGAAAAGACCTTTGGAATTTTTAAATAAAACACTTTTCTACATAATGGCTTTATTCGGTACACAAGACACAAATATCATAAAATACAGAAATATTTATATAGGGCACTTTTCTGCGACCAGCCTTAAAAAAATAGGATTTATTGGTAACTTAATATTAAAATTTTGCAAGATACTGGCGTTTGACAAGTTACAATTTTCTTACTTTGACAAACTTAAGCATTTAATCCTTACATTTTTCCCCCTCTAAAGACGTTATTGTTTGCTTTATCTGACAAGCCAGCCAAACAGTGTTAAACCGATTAACAAAGTTTGCGGGTTTCACCGAAAGTTGGTTTTACTTTATTAGATAAGATGAAAATGTTCGGTTTTTGGTTTACATCCCTTCATAAAGTGTGATAATTATCACTTTTTAAACATCAGTATCTTAAAAAGAGTTTAATTTGGACATGGCATATTAAATAAAATAGGTATAATAGTATAGAAGTGTAGGAAAAAATTAAAAATTATCGGTTACATTCATTAACATTTTTTTTTATTTAAACATTTTTTTCTTGGTTCCACCATTACATAAATAAGCGAGAAACATGCAACTGGTCTGCCAATTTAACCCTGTATTTTAAGCATATTAGTTATTATATCACCTCTAGCTAAAAAAGCGGACAAGTTGCTTGATGCAATACAAAATGAAATTTTATACAAAAAATGGATGTAAATTCCTACATGCAGAAGAGAGAATCGCCAGTTGAAAAGAAATTTTAATCTATCTGGTTTCAGATTCAAAAACCAACACTTTACCAGCTATAGTCTATCATTAAATGATGCAAAGTAATAAATCAATCAAAACCGTCTCCTCCATGGACGTGCAAGATTTTTCGGCATATATAGATTTAAATAGACCTGGATTTTTAAATTTCTGCAGAATTAGTACAAGTATCGATTATAAATTCAAGTTTCGTTTTCAAATATATATTTTAATAACACATTTTTTAAGCTTAAAGTTATGTACAGCCGTACCATTTCTCTGGAATTTTAGAAAGCAATTTTATCAACATTAATTAGAGTCTAGATACTTATTCCGTTTCTGCTTTAATCATTTTAAAAAAGGAAGAATGCGGATTTGAGTGTTGACAATACAGAGCAATTTACAGCAGATATGCTTAACGTTGAGAGAACAACAATCTATAAACTTTTAAACGAAAAAAGTGTTGTCGTCAAGCCTCCAAAAACTTCTCCAGGACGACCAAAACTTGAGCTGGATGATGTTTTAATGCAGAGAATTGTTGTTGGATATTATACCAAAAGATGCACTAATTGTATTGGATAATGCAAGTTATCACTCTAGGGTGACGGAAAAGTGACCGACAAGTGCGTGGCGTAAAAGTAAAATAGCAGAATGGCTAAGCTTAAAACAAATAGAATTTCCATTAGATTCCTTAAAAAAAGAACTATTGGTACTAGCCAATTTATATAAAAATGCATTCAAAAAATATGCAGTCGATAAAATGGCAAAGTTACGAGGAATATCTGTGCTCAGACTCCCTCCTTACTACTACATATTACTTACATATGTTATAAATACCTACGAATATAATATAATACAATTTTAGGAGAATAGGCATGCTCCTGGCTAAGGAATTTTCCCAATAGCAATGATAAATCCTCAATTATAACTATAGCTTGCGATAAATTCAGAGTGGATGTACCTAAACAATGCTCATTATTTAGATCCTTCAAAAACACAATAGATTTTAATTTTTTAAACTACCCCGGTATGCGTTTGCATATTAAGTGAGCATTTATTACTTCTTGCCATTTAAAGACAGACTATAAACATTATAATTTTAAATAAAACTTACCCTCTTTGAAGCCTTTGGCTTGCATGTTGAAACCATTCCATCACTGTACTTTAAAATTGTTGTTCGGTCGTGGACGAAAAAGCGCGCAATGAAGCACCTAGAAAGTTATTATTTATATACAGAGTGGCAAGAAAGTCGCGCATAATAATAATAACAATAATAATATGCCTTTATTTTTAACTCCGCGAAGTACAGCAGTGCTGCTTTTAACCGAGCATGCAAAAGAATACAATTTACATAATATTTAACTTATATAAGAGTCTAAAATAAAACATGCCTAATATCTACTTGAACTATAAGGTATGTGTAAAGTGTAAACTGCAAAATTAAACTATACTGTAATTATTGTGAAAAAGTGAAGATAAGTTATACAAATTTCTTATACAAAGCAAAGAAAGAAAACAAAATCATCTAGACAAGAAAAAAGAAAGAGAAAACAAAGTAGTCAACAATTATTAGCAAGCAGAAAGTTTCTATACCTAGCTTTAAAAGAAAAACACGCTAGATCCAGCCAATTGGCAGGAATCTCATTAAGGAGCCTGATGGATGTATAGCTAAACGAACGTTTGAAAAGACTTGTATGATGCTTAGGAATTTGAAAGCGGTCCTTGTGTCTGGTATTGCGCTGATGTAAGGTATTCCGCTGATGTAAGGTATTCCGAAAAATTAGCTTTTCACGTAGATATTGTGGAGTTCCACTTTTTAGGAGTGCAGAAAGCATCCCAGATGCAGTTTTTCTCGGTCCTTTAAACTGAGCCACCTCAATTCTTTTAATTTATGACTGACTCAATGATTATTAAACCAAAAATGAAACGAATGCTGGAGTTTTGAATTTTCTGAAGTTTAAATTTTGAATTGACATCTAAGCAGGGACCATATACAAAATTGCAATAGTTACAATGAGGAAGCACTAAAGACTCACATAACTGTTTTTTTAATTTTAAGTTTAGAATAAATTGATTTTTATATAAATTGCGTAAACAGTACGCCATTTAAGCAACCCGTGCGACTTGACTTCTAAATTTTAATTTATTATCGAATATAATTCCTAGGTTTTTATATTCGCTGACAGTTAAAGGGATAATGCCTGTAACTTTTGAATTGCCTGGTATACGAAAAAGTGACCTTTATGAAAGTTGTTCAGTAAATTATTTCCCACATTTCTACCTTGCCATAGAGACTTACTTACTTTTTTTAAATGGGACACCCTGCATATGATTGCATCCCTTCAACAGGACGATTTTGATAGAAGAGCTGAATTTTGTGAGCTGATGATGGAAAAATGCAATAACGATAATAACTTCGCAACAAATATCATTTTCTTGGATGAAGCTACTTTCTATTTAAATGGCATTGTTAATGGACACAATTATCGATATTGGTATGTTGAGAATACTTACTAGTGCCAGGAAGATCATACTCAGAGGCCCGAAAAAGTTAATGTTTGGGCGGGCATGGTTGGTAGACATATTGTGGGATCTTTTTTCATAGATGTAATTTGAATGGCGAAAAATATCTGGGCCTTCTCAGGAATCACATAATTCCTTCTTGGAGAATAGTTTAGAATATATTGGAATAGTTTTACCGGGTGTGAATAATGGCATAAACGAACAGGTATGGTTTCATCCAGATGGAGCACCTACGCATTATGCAGCAAATGTTAGACAATACATAAGCAAACAATTTCCAGGACGTTGGATAGGCAGGTTAGTTAACAAAAAAATATTTTCTTTACATTATAGACGATGCCACGCAGACCGAAAAGAAAGTTCCATAGATATTCTCAAATATCCTTAGAAAAAGCTAGATTCTATGAAAAATGGAGCTAAACTTCGAGATACTTGCCGAAACTATGGTATAGCCTGTCCAGAGATATAAGAAAGTTACACTTTGCCTTTGTATGGGATTATCCAAGGGTAAATTATGGTCCGTACTTAAAAATGTCTTAAAGCAAATCCGGAAGACGTAATTTAATTATTAAAGTAATAGTTTGGTAATTTTAAACCGATTTTTACCTGATTCAAAATGAGAGGGTTAATCCCATAAAACAAATTAAGTTCTAAAGACTGACTCTAGTTAGTTTTAAGCTTGGTAATTATTTTTACTTCGTGTGTAATACAGCGTTTGTTTAACCGTGTGCGAGTCATGGAAAATATGTGCGAGCCCAATGTATCTCAGGAAATAACCCCGTCGAAAAGCAAAAGATACTTTTCTGTGTAAACTAAGGAAGTTATAAACAATGTTTATTCAACTCTCATTGAACGTGCGGTCAGCAAGCAAGCAGCGTTAGAAGAAACGGCCACATTAACAAAAGTTCCAACATCAACTGTATGGAAAATTGTGAATAATCCCATTTTAGCGAGGAAGAAAGAACCGATACGGGCATTTTCTCGAAGGTAGATAGAAGTGGTCAAGATATAATACGGCGTAAAATTTACAAGTTATACGAGGAACAAAGCGTGCCTACATTAGATAATTTAATTAAGAGGCTTGAAAAAGATGAAACCGGCGTTAAATGTGGCAGAACAACGTTATGGAAGTGTATCCAACACATGGGTTTTAGATTTAAAAAAATTAACAAAAGACAAGTTTTAATGGACTCCGAATATCTACAAAAAATTTGGATTTACAGAGATCAGCAAAGGCCGATTATTTACTTGGTTGAAACCTGGTTTGACACATATGATACCCCGGAAAAGGATTGAGTTGTCTCAAGCGGCAAGTGTAAAACAAGCGCGCCATCAAAAAGAGGTAAACGAATTACGATTTTGCATTCTGGATCTAAAGACGGATGGATTCCAAATAAACTTTCTCTGTCTGCAAAAAACATTAAAGATTCTTCTCTGGATTACCCTGAGGACACCGCTGCTTATTTATTTGAAGATTGGTTTAAAAACAAGCTAATTCCAAATATACCGCCGAATAGCGTAATTGTAATGGACAATGCAAGCTACCATATTAGGCAGTTGACCAAGACTCCCTCCTCAAATGGCACAAAAGCAACAATCCAAAACTACATGTATGATAATGACATTTATTTTCAGGAAGATTACACCAAAAGCCAATTAATTGAGGTTTTACAAAGTTTAAAACTACAAATGGAATACTTCTGTACGCAGACCAAAAAAAAAAGATCCATAGATATTCTCAAGAGTCCTCAGGAAAAGCTTTAGATTCTATGAGAAATGGACCTAAAATTCGAGATACTTGCGGAAATTATGGTATACCACGTGCAACTCTGCAGGACCGGCTCGCAGATCGTGTCGCAAGCAATAAGCCTCGACGAATGGGCACCAGATCCATATTAAGCACATAAGTAGTCATTAATAACCTTGCATGCAATAGAGCCGATGTCGACGTGCACCTCCCCAACCGATGATTTTAAAAAATATCTTAAATACCCTAAGTCAATTCCAAAAATAAAACGTCCGAAAGCTGAACCCTTCCACAAGTGCCATTTCGTTCAATGTTTGGAGAACATATTACATGGAGAAGGATAGAGTACAGAATGAGAAAGAGAAGGAAAAGAGATGAGTAAGAACGAGAAAAAAAGCGAAATTGTTAATAATACTAATAAAAAGAAAGAAAGGCCCAACGAAAGAAGCGAGACTTTAGAAGAATGCTTTGAAACAAATATTGTGCTAAATGTGAAGATAAACTAGATAGCGATGCAAAAGCAGAAGGTGATAAGAATGTGGGATGTGATGTGACTGGTGTCCCAGGTGGTTTTACTTAGAAGCTTGCAGGAAGGCCATATAGAGAGGTGCCAGGTCTAGATTATAACTGCGATTTTTGCGAATACTTTTTTCACTTTACTTATACTTTTAAAAAATGTATTTTTAGAAATCTTGTGGCAACCACACGTATTTCGTCAGACCCGGAGCCTTGCTGAAGAGCCGTAAACGGCGAAACGCGTCCAAGAATTGGGTCTGACGGAAAGGATAAGGGACAATTCTGTACATGAACTTATTATAAGTTTGTGTTTTTTGATTTTTTATCATATGCTTTCCCCTTTTTATTGACAAAATAAAAAATGCAAGCACGGGCCTTGATATGAAGGCCGACTTCTAAACAATAAGTGGCCGACTTCTGAAAAAGCTTGATATTTTTCAGATCAACTTAAAAAAAAATATTTACGGACTTTCTCGAGTATTTATATCTTTTTCAATCGCTTATTTAATGTTTATACTTGACAAGGACATATATATTATAATTCTAAATATTAAATGAACAGATTTATTCAAACAACAAAAATAGAATGATCAAAATAGACTGACTACTGGCGCAATCACCCTATAACTTGGTTAATTAGATAAGTGCGCAAGCAGCCTATACGCGCATGTGTGACTTAAACCCACTTCGCGTATTTATAACGATTTTATCATTTAATTGACTAAACCGGTTGTGGTTGTTACACGAACGCAGACAACTTGTCGACTAACCAATAATTCAAAAATATCTTATTAGTCACAATGGCACCAAAATTGTACGGCGTCCCGCCCAGCCCTCCTACAAGAGCAGTTCTTATGTGTGCAAGGGCGTTAGGTCTTGAATTAGAAGAGGTACCTGTAGATTTGAGCAATGGGGTTCATCTAAAGGATGATTTTTTAAAGGTACGTAATACTTATTCACGTAACTTATACCTATTCTATACAGTGTGTGTAAAGTATGGAAACGGCCTAATAACATCACAAATTATTGGCCGATTTAAACCAAATTTGGTACAGTTGTGTAAGAGGATCTGACCCACCGAATGACGATATTGTTGCCAGCTTTTTAGTTTGTCTGGAATTCGAACGAATTTTATACTTTTGAATGTAACACCCAGTATATTTTTTCATTTATAGTTTTTACTTTAAATTTGTTACATTTTTGGTATAACATACTTTGTTCCTAATATCAGTAGGTAGTTTTCGAAATAACGAGTACAATTTAGAAAAAATATATTTTTTATATTAAATGTTCAAACTGTTTTCCCTGTACCCTTAATTTTTATTTTAGGGCAAATTGTTATAAGAACTTTATTAAGGACTACAAAACGTGGTCAGATACAATTTTTCGTTAATATATTTTAATTTACAAAGTACCATCAAAAACACGTTGAGCATTCATTACCTCTTGTTGGAAACCAATTATGTAAAAAAAATTAAGCGAGATTATTTCATGTTCTAAAATCAATCAGGAATATTAAAAACATTTAATTTCCTTACAGCAAAAATAAATTGTGAATGTGAATGATAAACAATATTTTAGCAATTACATGATAAAAGTGATCTAAAAACAGATAGTTTAAAGTGAAAAATTATGTCTCCACATGCCCCCCTACTTTTGTTGTTGTTATTACTGCTTCGAAATGGTCAATATCCTGAAAAGGTCTATGCCCATACCACAGAATTTTAATTCTGTGCCCATACACCATTTCTTTTAATCGGCCCCATAAAAAGAAGTCCAGGGGTGTGATGTCAGGCGACCTGACTGGCCAAGGAATATTTGAATGTCTGCTCATCCAACGGTGCGGAAATATTTCATTCAAATACCCAGTTACTGTGTATAAAACGTGTATAAAACTGGTGTATAAAACTGGTTCCTTAAGAAGTCCAGGTAAATGGCAGCATTTATATTTTGTCGGAAAAAGTATGGTCCAACGATCCGATCATTAAAAATGCCACACCAAACATTGGCTTTAAATAAATATTGACTACGGCATTCGACTATAAAATTTGGATTGTTGTCACTTCACCACCGATAATTTTGGGAGCATACCACGCCGTTGGAAATAAACATGGCTTCATTTGTAACTAATATTTTTCTTTTAAAAAAAGGATCAACTTCACACTCGCCTTGGAACCACGCTCAAAATAGGAAACGGGATTCAAAACCTCTAGAAAGAAGCGTGTGAATGTATTTTAGTTTATATGGATGAAATTTATTTATTTTTATAATATTACTAGCATTGACGTCAACTGGAATAGTTTTTGACAATTTTCTTAAAGAAATTTTCGGGTCTTCGATAACCGCTTGCATTGCATTGAGTTGCTTTTCTTCTATTGTGGACCATTTGTTGTGTTGTTTCTTAAATACATTTTCGACGGAACCAGTAGCTTTAAATTTATTCATTACGTTTGCTATAGTGGCGCTACATACCATTTTGTCAGGGTGTCTAGTATTAAATATGAGTGCGGCTTCCCTAATAGGTTTATAGTGATCTCTGACCAGGGCCGGCGGAAGCCTATGTGGGGGTGCAGGGTACCCATCACCCGAAAATAGCTAGGGTGGTGAATCCACCACCTGAAATATGTATGCCTAAATTCCCTTATTTTCTGAATACGCTTTTATAGCAAGTCGACTTGGGCTGCGTTTTGGTATCCGACGTTAACTCGTCTCCATTGAAAATGCAGTCTTGGTAGTATCGAGCTATAATGCCCGAAACACAATAATACTCGAAGGTGTGTGGTGTCTCGCTCACACCTTATGAGTGCAAGCGAGACACTATACATCTCCGGGTATTATTGTGTTCCAAGGGCAACATTACTATAGATTCCTTCTCTTTTTATTAGTCTTAAATCGAGTTAAGCCCGTATCACACTACTGGGCCGAGTTGGAACCGTCGACCAATCAGATCGCTACGGCTGGGAGCCATAGCCAATAAAATAGAAACATTTCTATTTTTTCAGCCGTGGCCGCGACGGCTGGCCGGTAGTGTAATACGGGCTTTATGTGGCCCCTAAGCCTATACGCTCTACTCAACCCACCACCCGAGTTGTAAGGGTTCCGCCGGCCCTGTCTCGGGCGATAAGTACAATTTCTATTTTCTCCTGCAGCGTTAACTTTACAACCATGACGAAACTAACGAAAACCAATTTGCTCTTATATAAAAATTGAGGGTACTTCCCTCTTAACGTAATTCTGTGTTTCTATATTTTTTTGCCGCCCTGTACATGATATCTTAAGCTTTGATATGTCAATAATATTTGCGCATCAAGCAGAACTTTTTATAAAGAATGGCTTTTTTTCGTAAAATCAACAATAAAGAAAATTCCCATATTATGTCTAGAACTTTTCTGGACACGCTGTAGATGAAATTATCATTTTTTTTGCTTTTCTTTAATAATCATTTTAATCAGTGTACTTATTTCTTCCTACAATTCATATTTCCCCCTGGCTCTTCCCCCCCCCCCTGGTCCATTGGCTAGCGCCGCCCTTCAAATTTTGTAGTTTCAACTTAAACGATTTACTCTGTCATTTTGCATTTTCAGAAAAATCCCCAACATACTGTGCCAGTACTTGAGGACGATGATGGATTCATTGTTTCTGACAGTCATGCCATAATGGCATACTTAGTGGCAAAATATGGAAAAGACGATTCGTTGTACCCGGCAAAAGAGTACAAACAACGCGCAACTATCGACCATAGGTTGTATTTCGATACCGGAATATTAGCTGCTCGAGGATTACGCATTACGGTTAGTATACAGGGTGTCCCACTAAGGTCGACAAGGTACGATATTATAGAAGCCATAAATCTTACGGCTTGGGGAAAAATTTTTATCGACTAAATCGACCAAAAGAAATTGCTGAAAAATATTTTTTAGTTTCCAAAATGACCGCTAGGGGGCACAGTTACTAGGATATATCTGAATAGTCAAACTTTATGAGATAATCGCTATGTTAAGGTACTGTTTTAATGACGGAAATAAAAATTTCGTTAATTTTTGTGAAAATTAATTTCTTAAGACTTCTTTTGTATCTCCGAAAATACGGGTAAGGGAAGCTTGTGGAGAAAATGTTTTTTAAATTGCTGTATCTTCCATATGCTTTAGCTAAATTTAATCAGCTTAGACTCGTTAAATAGAAACTTTTACACTTATTAAAAAAACCTACTATGTTCCTAACCATAGCAGGCAATGAAAAATTAATTATTTTTAATTATTATTATACAGGGTATCTTTAAAAGGTCTGTACAAAATCTGAGGCCAAAAAAGGGCGATTTAAAGCAACTTACCTTAGTCCGAAATTGCTCCGTTTCCGAGATACAGGGTGGTAAAGTTAAAAAATAAATATCGAATTTTTTAAAATAAATGAACATTTTTTAACGTATTACTTTAAAGCTTGGTACCCGGGGGTTTTTGGGATGCGAAACCCGATTACGGACACCTTTTCACTGTGGCCATTAGAGGGCGCTTCACAATGCACTTCTTATGGTTTAGAATGGCCATAACTCTTTTATCAGTGTAGTTTTTTTCTTTTTTGTTAAGGAAATAATTTTTTGAACATTTTAAAACAAAAAAGGTACTCTTGTGAAAATTCGCTAAAGTAAGCCGCTTTTGAGATATTTCGGTTTTTAGTGTTCGATGCCGCACCGGAGAATATTTAAATTATTTTGAATAAAAAATTCCGCTATTAGTAAATTTTCGACAGGAAAAATTGTTTCACTTGGGTTAGTTACAGCAAGTTTTGCAGGAAGATAATATTGAGTACGGATTTTTTTTTTATTAAATGAGGAACAATTTTATTTTAAAAGTAAATTTAATTAGCATAAACTTTTAGTAATTGTTCAAAATGACCTCTGTTAACATAAGTACAAAGATTAATACGACGTAAAAAGTTTAAATTAATTCTAAACTCATGTTGTAATGAGTTACTTTCGTGGCATGCAGGTTTTCAACAGCATTAACAATATAAACATGTTCGTTATGTAAGTTGGTTACACCACTTCTTGTAAAACATGCTTCGTCAGTAAATAAAATGTGCTTAGCAAAATTCACATCCTGTTGTCTTCGTTCGGCAATGAATCGACAGTAGTCCAATCGTTGATCGAGATCCGGAGCCAAAAGGTCTTGTGCCTTTTGGATATGGTATGGATGAAGCTGCTGTTCTTTTAATGTTCTATGAACTACATCCTTGGATACTCCTACCTCTAAATCTAAGCGTCTGGTGCTTAATTTTGGATCTTCAGCAATTATTTCCAAAATTTGTTCCTCAACCTCAGGAGTCCTTATTGCACGCTGCCGTCCATAATTGGCAGTTAAAAGAGAGAAGCTACCGGTTTCGCGAAGGCGTCTCTCAATAGCAGCAAATGTTTGACGGTTTGGTATGCGCCGATTTGGATATCTTTCCCTGTATACCCTAACACTTTCGCGGCCGTTTCCTTCACAATACCCAAAAACCAATAGCATATCCGGCATTTCTGTACAACTGTATCCTTAAGCCATCTTTACAGTCAATTTAAAATTTAACTAAAACGTGTCAAACACCTTATTTATTCTCGCATTGGCAAATTCTTACTGAAACAAACACTTACTGTAAACAACATAGACTGATAGCGAAAATTCTTAAAATACGAATACATTTAAATAGTCCGTTGCAAAAAAAAGGTGTTCATCAAACAGGTAAAAAATCCGAGGATTTTTGGATGTGACACTCCAAAGAAGTATCTAAGAAAAATACATTTTCCACTGCTAATTCACTGACCACATTTCAGTTTCAAAGATAACAGCAAACATTTTTTTATTCAGAATAATTTAAATATTCCGGTGCGGCATCGAGCACTAAAAACCGAAATATCTGAAAAACGGCTTACTTTAGCGGATTTTCACAAGAGTACCTTTTCTGTCTCGAAATGTTCAAATAATTAGTTCCTTAACAAAAAAAGGAAAACACTACACTGGTAAAAAAGTTATGGACATTCTAAACCATAAGAAGTGCATTGTTAGGCGCCCTCTAATGGCCACAGTGAAAAGGTGTCTGTATTCGGGTTTCGCATCGCAAAGAACCCCCAGATACCAAGTTTTAAAGTAAAACGTTAAAAAATGTTCATTAATTTTAAAAAATTCGATTTTTATTTTTTAACTTTACCACCCTGTATCTCGGAAACAGAGCAATTTCGGACTTAGGTAAGTTGCTTTAAATCGCCTTATTTTGGCCTTAGGAATATGTGCTCAGATTTTGTCTGTCGCAATTCTTATTAATAACTAAAATGTTGATTTGTTTATTTTCAGTCACGTTTATTTTTCCACCACATACAACCCACTCAGAACGATATTGACAGTCTAAGAGAAGCCTTTCAATTTCTGGATCAAATATTGGCCAACAATGGAACAGACTATGTGGCAGGCAAAAACCTATCCATCGCCGACTTTAGTATTATTACCACTGTCACATCTTGGGGTCTCTTCGCGCCTTACACAGATTTTCCAAACGTAACGGCATATGTCGAAAGACTCGAGAAACTTCCTTGTTACGAAGCAAACAAAGAAGGTTTACTGCAGTTTGTGGATCTGTTTGTGTCCTTAACAAACAAAGAATTTTTAGATTTTCCGTTTTTAGGAGTGTACAAAGGATATAGTCGTACCGGGGAAGGAAAGTAGAATTAAGCTAAAAAAAAATATTTTTAATAATTTTATCTACTTTCATTTAGTAATATGAATTTTACAGTTCTGTAAATCGTTTTGTAAGGGCATCTATTACAGCACTAGTGCTGTAATAGATGCCCTTACAAAACGATTTTTAATAGCAGGTGCATTTTTATTTTTAAAAATGCCTTTTGCCAAATATTTTTATTCATAGATGAAAGTAGATAAAATTTTGTACAATATTCTTGTTGTAAATTCATATAACTACACTCGATGTTTTATTAAACTCGGCTGACGCCTCGTTTAACAACTTTAACATCTCGTGTTGTAATATGAATCTTTACAACACTTATATCGTAAATAACTATTACAAAACGGGTTACTGTTTATTTGTTCTTTATCATTATCACTGACATAACTAACTAGCAGCAGAGATATACGTGATTAATAGTGACCGCCTATGCAAATAACTATCCTAGTTAAGCCAGTACAGGGTGTCCCATTTTCGATACTTTTAGGGGGTATTGAAGTTATTATCATACAAAGAGTTGCGGTTGGTGTATCATGTTTTATTTCGGGCCGACATAAATACCTAGCAGTTCCGGAGAAAGCTATTCCCGAATTGCTGGAAAATATTCCATTGACTCATTTTAATTCCGTCTATATCCAGTAAGACGGACTATCTCCCGATCTTTCCGTTTCGGTTTTTTGTTTGTGGGGTTTTATGCAAAATCAAGTATATAAGACATGACATGAATCTCTAGCGGAACTTCGTGAGGCAATTGGATTGGCCTTCCAAACTCTTCATAATAGATTTATTATTCCTTTTAACGCAATTGGAAGAATAACAAAATTGTACCAACATTGCATTTGGGAAAAGGACCGGCATTTTGGAAACCATCATTAAAAAACCCTGGGTCCTTGTTTTAAATTTCAGTGTTTCTTATTATTGATACTTTTGTTTGATGTATCTTTTAATGTTGTTAGCGATTTGGCTACCCCCACTACCGATTAACTGATCTGGAATCGATACAAGAGTTTCAATAAAACTGTTAACAATAAAGTAAAAAAGTAAAAATATCGGATTTTGAGCTTTCTATATTTTTGAAAAGCCCAAATGATGCTTAATTAATATACAAAATAATATACAAGATATCACATTAAAAAAAACATAGGTTTGGTTAATATCTGAAACACTAACATGTTTAGAAAAAAAAATTGATTGCGCCACTGAACTCTATACGCAAAAAGTTCTATCAATATCAGTTCTTGCTTTTTTAATTTATAAATAAAAAGTGAACATATAACGGAAATACGAGGGATGTCTAAAAAGCGAAGTTTTTCAACACCGCAACTCTTTCTTTGATAACAACTTTAATACCACCTAAAGATATGGGAAATGAGACACCCTGTATACTGCTACAAAACCCCAGTCTAACAACAATTTAGTCCGTCGTCTGTGAGATCCTTTTTTAGTGATGGTGATTCTTAAGAACAATAAATAATTAATCCTGAGTAAGCTTATTTTTTAATGTAATACCCTATACCTACTTTTAATGTAAACAATTATTTGAGGTATTTCAATAAAATATTTTAAGTATAAGTTATTGTATCATTTATTGTCCACTGCCCGAATGTGCTAAATGTACCAGTGATCGACATATATTTGTTCCAGTAATCGACATGACAGCGCTATGACGAGTTGTTTAGTTGTTATGATTCTTTAGTACAACAACCATAACAAATATATAATATAGGTTCTCAACCCGTAACATCACACACTACCTATCATACAGGGTCTGTACAAAATGCGAGCATAAATTTCTAAGGCTAAATATGTCGCAAAGTTATTATTTCTTTCTGATATTTATCTTTACAATAGCAGAATTTGCCCGAAATTTGGTAGGAAGGGTTTTTTTTGGGACGCGCAATTTAGATCTGATTTGTGTACCTTACAGAGGGCACCACCAACAGCACTTCGCATACATCTAAAGCCTTACCCCAACCATTTCTCAGCTTATTGAATTTAAATGTTTTAATGCGTAGGGGTGAGTGGGGCACATTCAACCACTGCCATTTAAAAATGGCTGAATTGTTTTATGAAAAGGCAAACCACCTTATCCTTAAGAAAACCAGAAGGCATAAGTTTGGCAAGAGGACTTGGTGTTGACAAGGCTAGGGTAGGAGAATTTTTTGCCAATAACTAGAAAGTTCTAGACCAATATCAGTTTACTCCAGAACGAATTTTCAATTTGGATGAAACAGGCAATAAAAAATTAAAATATTATTACTTATAGATAACCATG
This sequence comes from Polydrusus tereticollis, assembly GCA_963920685.1. Classification (NCBI taxonomy): domain Eukaryota; kingdom Metazoa; phylum Arthropoda; class Insecta; order Coleoptera; family Curculionidae; genus Polydrusus; species Polydrusus tereticollis. The sequence continues at coordinate 17,774,402 of OY987330.1, forward strand.
AACCACACACAACTCTAGCAGTTATTCATCAAAAAATAGATTGCAATAGTAAAATTGAAGATTATAATAAACTACTACATTTAAACATTTTTATATCAATCTATCAGCTTTTTGTTAACCGAAAATAAAAATGTTGGATCACATTGCCGGCCGCGCCATATTGTTTTATTGGATATTGGATCTATACTACGATCCCAGAACAATTGGCAAAACTGTTCTTATTACCATTGACGTTGTGTGGAGAAAATAATTAACAATCGATTCACACACTTTTAACTGAAATAAAAGCATTCAAACCCGATTGGGAAGATTGTGCATGAATAAGTCGTTACATGTTGCCAGGTTTTAAAATATTTCATTTAAACTATTATAAAATGTTCCAAAATCAGCATGCCATTAAGGGCCTTTACACCCTATGGTACTTGGTCTACTAAATTTGGCAACGCAGGTAAGAAAAATCCATGTCTAAAGGCGCTCGCACGCTTTCTTATCGCCTCTAACCAACGTTCAGTGTCGTAGACAAGTTTTAATCAAGAGGATATTAGCAATTCAGTTTTATTATTTTGGTGGTTATTTAAAACAGCAAATATTATAACGCAGGCGAGTTCCTCAAGTGATAGTAACCGACAGGTTACAAAACGACGTCATTTAAAACCTGGGGAGCGTACAATTGTAAAAAATGTGTATGAGGGAATTCTAAGTACACACAGTGGAATATCATACACTGATGCACCAGAACTTTGTGCCACATTGACTAAGACATCTTGCCTTACTGTTTATAGAACTATCAAAGACAATAGGAATACTAAAGTGTCCGATCAGAAGGAAACAAGAGGACGAAAAAATATTTTTATTGATCAGCAAACAAAGTTAGCCATTTGTCGAAAAGTGCACATAACGCCTTTATCAATGGATTTTCCACTGGATTGAAAGCTCCTTCAGGAAAAGGTCGTCGGTTAATTATAACCCACATCGGGAGTGATTCTGGTTTTCTTGAAGGTTGTTTAAACCTGTTTGAATCTCGTAAAACCGGTGATTATCATGAGGATATGAACTCGGGAGTGTTTGAAGATTGGTTTAAATCCATCTTGCCGCGTATTGATTGTGGGTCGGTAATTATGATGGAAAAGGCACCATACCACAGCCGTCGTCGGGTGAAAGCTTTGCCAACTTCCGCCTGGCGAAAAGGAAAGATTGTTGACTGGCTCGAAGAGAAATATGGGACTTAGATGTACGCGTTAAAGTCATGGCAGAACCTATTATTATAAATCCTGCAGATGACAGCAGTAGCGACAGTAATGAAATGTCTTCATCGTCAGATAGTGAATATTCGCTGTAATGGTAATAATGAATTTAAAATTGTAACGTATTGTCATTATAACACTTTTTAATATCGGGGTGGAATATAATTTGTCAAATTATTATCAATTAGTGTTTATTTGGTAACAATAGTTAGGAAATTCATAAACATTTATAAATTAGGTTTAGGTTTTGCCCTTAATCCACTATTATATGTTTCTAGTATTATGTAGTATAATAAAAACATTCTTCTGTATCTCCTTTAACTAAGAAAATATAGGGTAATTTTGTCAATTTTTTTATTTCCCCCCGTATCTCTTAAGCGAGCGAAATTTTTCAAATTTGGATTTTACCATTTTAAGTTCGCCCCAAAAAGAGCACATGACACCTGTATTACTTTTTTGATACCACTAAGAATTACGGATATACCCTATAAAAGTGTCGAAAATGAGACACCCTGTACATTTACATGTACCTTAATTTTTAAGTTTACATTATAAATCTGACACAACATATCCACTTTATAATCTTGTCTTTATTCATTGAATATAAACAAAAAGGATAGCTACCAGGTATTCCCGAACGAAAGCCGAGCAACCGTGTATATTTAGTTGGGTACTACCGTCACAGAATACCGTTGACTAAAAGAGTTTCAATCAACGCTACCAAAGATTGCTGATATTCTGTGACGGTACTGGAAATGCACTTTATTCATTAAATTTATTCCACATTACAATTGTTACTTCTTGCCGGCATTCGTTGTTATCTGTTGTGCGTCCACATTCTCAGATCTCGTCGAACATTAATCAAAATGGCACCAAAGTTATACAGCATCCTTGCCAGCCCTCCTGTAAGAGCAGTTCTTATTTGTGCCAAAGCATTAGATCTTGAATTAGAAGTGGTACCTGTGAATTTGTTGGAAGGAGAGCATCTTAAAGATGATTTTCTAAAGGTAAGATGCAATTTAAATTAGTAGGTACTGTTATTATTTTATAATGAAGTAAATCATAATTTTCAATTAGTAATTTAATGATAATTCTCAGTATATTTAAATTGGATGGTGTAACTTTCTTAGTTAGACTTGTCCAAACCGCAAATCAATATCACCAACGGTTTAAGAGTTACGTTGAATTTTCTTAAAAAAAAACTGATTAAGTTTTTATTTACCGGTACCTGGTATGCTCGCAATAAGAGAGATAACAACTAATGACATGACCTACTGTGTATTAAACTTTAAAAGGTATAATAGAAGGTCAGAGGGCCAAACAAATAACAATAACACTAAGTATGCATATAAATTATGAATATTAAAATATACAAAAATCTTAGAACTAGAAATAATTAGCAATTTTTCGAAAACATTTTCGAAATTTTCTATTAGTTATTTCCATAGTTATTCTTCTTTCAGTAGAAAACACGGCTGCCTCAATTCCAGCCGTCAATAACAAAAGCATATTAAATACCCTTAGAAGCAAACACTGCTGAAATTGAGGCGTCCGCCGGCATGGGCGTACGCAGCATCAAATTTAGGGGGGGGGGGGGGGGGGCAAATGTAAAAAGTAAAGGTTAAAAATAAAATAGCTGTTTTTTGAAATAAACAAAAAAAAACGAAAACGAGAAAACAAACATTTATACATATTATCATATTATTTTTTATCTTAATCTAGGTTATAGCAAAACGAAACGTCTGGGATCTTCAGCAAATCTGCTCAAAACCTCTTCTTCTATGTGTTTCTTTTGTTTGTTTCATTGATTTTTTTATCTTTTGTTTAGGAATTAGGAAATTATTAAAATTATTTTCAACATCTAGGGGGGGGGCAAATGCCCCCCTGCCCCCCTTTGCGTACGCCCATGCGTCCGCGTGTTTTCTACTGAAAAAAGAATTATTAGTAATAACCATAGGTAATAACTCTTACAAAAGGGCGGAATATATGCAAAGTGCATATACAGTGTCACCATTAAGCTCCGCACCATATGGAACTTTTTATTATTAATGACTATTAATGAGGTTATTTCAAATTAAATAACTGCAAGCGTTTTTGCTTCAAATTAGACTAAAAATTATATATTCAATTGTCACCATCTGTCATTCGATATCATATATATACATGGAATAAACCGAGTCGCAGAAGCCGTCAGAACTGAATATCGTTTAGTAAATAAATTAATTTCAAATATAAAAAAAAAGTGTTTCTAAAAGCACCTCCAAGAGTGCAGATATATAAGGAGAGATTACCAGGAGTTAGTTTACCTCCCGAACCTGTAATTACCCGGTGGGGAACATGGATTAAGGCCGAAATATTCATCGCAGAACATTTCAAAGCCATTAAAGAACTCATTTTGGATTTGGATGACGATTCGCAGTGTGTTGTGTCAAGTAAAGAGTTGTTAAAAAGTGCAAGTGCAGTTAAAGATCTTGTTTTTATTAAGGTTAATTTCAGTTTTATACCGGACATAATATCCTCGTTAGAAATTTAGGTTTAAGAGACTCAATTAGTATTGTTGAAACTTTTTCCGCTAAGAGTATCAACATTTTTGGTAAAGTAGGAAGTCAAGTAAGAAACAAATTGGATGTAACTGTAAAAAGGAATAAAGGATTTTAATACTTAACTGCAGTAAAAAGCATTTATCAAGGTAAACCATCCAACAAAGTTGAATATTGGCCTTATACTTTACTACCTAAGTGGCAGTATTGTCCGATTGCATCAGTAGATGTTAAAGAAGCTTCTCTTTGTATAAGCATATTTTTACTGATAGAAGACAATCCTTTTTAGTTGAAAACTTTGAAAAATATTTAGTAATAAATGCCTTTTGTACAATTTCAGGGTAAAAAATTATTTACTTTTATTTTTCTTTGTTTTTTTTTAATTTTTTTTTTTTAAATAAACATCTTTCTTAGAACCCAGTGTGTTTATTTACCCTATTTTACTATAAAAATAAAGAAATATTGCAAACCAGTATGCATATTTGGTCAAAAAATGCATATAACTGGATATTTTAAAGGCAAACAAGGCATAATCTCATCCATATGCAGTGAAGGGCATAGATGTGGCCCCGGGACTCCATATGGGAATTTTTTTAAATTAAGAGGTAAAGCCATTGCGACACTAAAAATACACCCTGTTACAATTTAAAAACTGGCCACAATATTACTTTCAAATTCAGTTGTTCAGTGGTGAATATTTTTATTTTCTAACTTTAGAATTCATTTAAATTGCATAATAGAAGGGGGAGGGGGATTAACCCTACGCAGTTAAGTAAAATCAACGATTTATTTAAAACAAATAACTTAAATTGTTTAAATGCAATAATTAATTTTATCAGTGTACATTTTGTAGGATAATTATTTTTATTGTTCAATGAATTCTTATACTTAAAGAGATATTTTCATAATATTAAGTGAATACTATGCTAAACGCACTATATTACGCACTATATTACGCACTTACTAGGCTAATTCTTGTATTAAAATATTTATTTCTTACAATCGACCTTGAGAGAAGCCGAAAATTTTAAAGAACTCACCTTTATAATAACGATATCCTACATCCAAACAAAATATTGTATTACTTTAAACTGTATTATTAAAATAATTTAGTCGAATCATTTTTCGGCTTATTCTACGCTACATGAAGCAAGCTAAATACTTTATATGTATTATTAACTAACGACAAGGCCTTCGATTAAATTGTATATTGCTTTTTCAGCCCGCGTAGAAACAAACATTTTTTTATATATATTAATGATGAGGCCTAAGCGAACTAAAGTGGATCAGACCCGTGCTAAGCAACAGAGGAATTTAAAAAAATAGTCCATACTTTCAGTGGAGTCAATGTAATATGAATAAAACAATGCAGTCTTCCTCCACAGTTTAATACATAGTTGTAATACAATTCTAAGTTCCCGACATGTTTCGAGTACTTAAGTACTCATCTTAAGGGGATACCAACATCGAGTTTAACATAAAAGTGAGTTGTCTCAAATTAATGAGTACAACTCAAAGGTTGAAGACTTGGTGTATGAAATGGTTGTATGTGTTTAAATAAAGGTTAAGGTTTAATTATAGGTTAGTCTAAACTTCACCTATATTTAAATACATACAATCATTTCATACACCAAGTCTTCAGCCTTTGAGTTGTACTCATTAATTTGAGACAACTCACTTTTATGTTAAACTCGATGTTGGTATCCCCTGAAGATGAGTACTTAAGTACTCGAAACATATCGGGAACTTAGAATTGTATTACAACTATTAAACTGTGGAGGAAGACTGCATTGTTTTATTCATATAACAGAGGAATTACTTCCCCGATTGGAAAACTTAGAAGACTGTAAAGTACTTCCCAACATATTTCGTTTGGCTTAATGACTGCAATAATAGTATATTATTAACCAAAGGTTTAGACAGCCATCATTATTGCCCGAGCGGCAAGTTTAAATCACGAGGAGCGCAGCGACGAGGGATTTAAGACGCGAGGGCTATAAGCTGTCTAAACCGTGGTTAATATAATATTTTTTTTCCACTACTAACCTATAACATCGCCATTATTGACCGATTATTAAAGTTAGAAATCGTTTTTCTTTACCTTATAAATTATTATTGACCATGGTCAATAATAAGGCATTGAAATCCATTATTGACCGATGTTCAAGAAACTATTTGAAGGCAGGTAACTTGATTTTTTGATTTTACAACATGAATTCATAAATATGAACGTGGTTAGGCAACCAGATAATTATCAATGCATATTAGATTACTTGATATTGTAAAATATCGATACAATCAACATTTTTTCTGTTTTCATCCTTAATTCTGGAGGTGTACACATAATAATATCACTAACATTTTCTTCGCTCATTTAAAAAAAAAACGGAAAACTCGTGAAATCTGATGACATAAATAAACAAAAATTGACATTAACAAAGCCACCTGACAAAACAACAAAATATTTTGCCAATTCCAAAGCGCAGGTAACTTGATTAAAAAATATACTTATACCTACCTATCATTTTTTATAATTATTAATACTATAAAGATAAATGTCTTATAAAAGTTTGTAGTAGTGGAAAAAATATTATATTAACCACGGTTTAGACAGCTTATAGCCCTCGCGTCTTAAATCCCTCGTCGCTCCGCTCCTCGTGATTTAAACTTGCCGCTCGGGCAATAATGATGGCTGTCTAAACCTTGGTTAATAATATACTATTCCACTACTAAAAAATTTTATAAGACATTTATCTTTATAGTAGGTATTAATAAATATAAAAAATGATAGGTAGGTATAAGTAAATTTTTTAATCAAGTTACCTGCGCTTTGGAATTGGCAAAATATTTTGTTGTTTTGTCAGGTGGCTTTGTTAAAGTCAATTTTTGTTTATTTATGTCATCAGATTTCACGAGTTTATCGTTATTTTAAGAAATAAGCGAAGAAAATGTTAGTGATATTATTATTAAAATTATAGGTAGGTATAAGTATATTTTTTAATCAAGTTACCTGCGCTTTGGAATTGGCAAAATATTTTGTTGTTCTGTCAGGTGGCCTTGTCAATGTCAATTTTTGTTCATTTATGTCATCAGATTTCACGAGTTTTCCGTTTTTTTAAATGAGCGAAGAAAATGTTAGTGATATTATTATGTGTACACCTCCAGAATTAAGGATGGAAGCAGAAAGAATGTTGATTGTGCCTATCGATATTTTACAATATCAGGCGTCTCTAATAATCTAATATGTATTGATAATTATCTGGTTGCCTAACCACAAGAAATGATGTTTATGAATTAATGTTGTAGAATCAAAAAATCAAGTTACCTGCATTCAAATAGATTCTTGAAGATCGGTCAATAATGGCGATGTTATAGGTTAGTAGTGGAAAATAGTATATTATTAACCAAGGTTTAGACAGCCATCATTATTTATGAACTGAATAATGAATGAATATTATAAACTCGGCTCTCGCTTCCGCAGAGACATATTAATCAAAATTTTAATGTCAGTTTATAATAACAATAGATAGGTTCATTACTTAATTTGTTATCAAAATTAATAAACTGTCTAATTAAGGTTTTCTAGAGACAACTTAATTATTAGGATATTTCTCAAAACTTTTTAGTTGCAGGTACCTGTTTATATAGCTTATATAATAATAAACATAATATTCAAAATAGGTTAGTACCTATTAATTTTAGTTCTGATAAATTGAAACAACAATATTTAGAGTTATTTACATATATGTAGATACTTATTAATAAACAAACATTGCAAAATGCAGACCAGTTGTTTTAAATTTTCTCTATTTGATTTTCCGAGGGTGGTCGCTATTGAGAAATTTTACTGTACCTATATTAAAATGAGCCACCATTAAAATAACGTACCTAATCGAAACTAATATATTTTATGTTTGTTTACACAAAAGGCTATCGATTAAGTATTACATAAATAAGTTCTGTTATCAACATGCATAAAATGCTATTTTTATTATTTATATTTTATCACAATACTCATATGAAATTAGAATATTTATCATTATTGTTTAATTATTGTCGACTTACGCAATTTACAGGTCGATCTTGGAAACCATTAAACAGATAAGTATAGAGCAATATTAAAAATGTACAGGGTGTGATGGCTTAACTATACCCAAAGTCCACAAATTCTGACAGTGACTCATTTAACACCAATCACAAAATCTAGGAAACTGCAGAATAAAAATATTGTGAAAGTAAATGTTTTTATGCATATGATAAACGCTGCCGCTACAATCACAGTAAAGCGACGTTGTCATACTAGCCGTAATTAGTCAAATGCATTTAAAATTGCACGGCGATTAATGCCAAAACTTGTATTGTAACACTTTATAATTCTTATAATGTATAGTGTTTAAACGTATAATATTTTAATTTTTCAGAAAAATCCCCAACACACAGTACCAGTACTTGAGGATGATGGTTTCATTGTGTCTGACAGTCACGCCATAATGGCATACTTGGTTGCAAAGTATGGGAAAGACGATTCATTATATCCTAAAAATGACCACAAGCGACGGGCAACTATCGACCATATATTGCATCTTGATTCGGGAATTGTATTTGTTCGGGGATTATTGATATCGGTTAGTATATCTTAATTTAATTGGGGACAAACTGTTTACCAGCGAAGGTTGACATGGACTATCTATACCATGGTATATGGGCGTTCCACGTCAGATTGATGGAGAAAGACGGGCCATGTCTCAGATTTAATCAAAATTTTAAGGAACCAACGATGGTACTACAAAATTAAATTAATAATTAAGTATTACGAAATCATTAAATTCACCTAAAGAATGTTGAAAAATTATTAATGATTTTATCGTATCATTAAAGATTAAGTCATTTTTATATGATATCTTTATTAATAATTATTAACATTATAAACGTACTAAAACCTACATAAAACCTTAGTTACTCATAATATATTAGTTACCATAATTTAATACGTTAGTTACGAAAGCATAATACGTTAGATACCAAATAATATTAGAACTATTTTTCATGAACATGTAAAACAATATTTTGACAGTTTTCAAATTTGATGGATACACCTTTGTCTTTAACGTCCACGATCTTAGGTATGCCCTCTGAAGACTGATTAATGACCGAGAAAGCACTCCTTTCGATTTCGTGCGGTTCCGCAGTGCCTAATCCACTGCCGGAAACATCGCCGATTTGAATTTTGCGAGCAATGGAAACTTTCTTGGTCACACTTTCTTCTAAATACCCTCTAGCAACCTTCGCCGATTCCCATCCACCAAGTTCTTGTAGGTCTAATATATCTCCTCCAGCATTAACAAGAAAATTTGCCGAAGATCTTCTAACGCAGTGACCAGTATACAAATTAGGATTTTCAAGTGAGAGATACTCAGCTATTTTTTGAGGTATTTTAGAGAAGAAATGAATGCCGCAGGGCTGTACCGTACATTTCCCTCTTCTATATGATACAAACAATCTTTGGTGAGTGACATGGTCTGGCCTTAACATTGCGTACTTTTTAAATAAAAGCACAGGATTGACTTCGCCGTCAAATATCACAGCGAAAATACGTTTCTTGTGGGTTTTTGAGTCGGGAATAGTAACAATCAGCTTGTCCTCTAAAACGTCAACATCTTCCGTGGTCATCTTCGCTAATTCATTAGTTCGACAGGCTCCTCCAATTCCAATTAAAAAAGCCAATTTCATCATTAAAAACTTCTCGTCTGAGGCAGAACACACAAATTCGTTGACTTGTTCTCTTGTAAATACTTTTGATGTTTTTGCTCTATATCCAACATTTTTCTTCTTGATGAAACGTATTAAGGCGTCGTATTTGTCGATTTCCACTCTTTCCTTCAGTTCTAAAGTCGCTCGTAACATGGAATATTTCGGCCATAAGGATGAAGCAGAGTATTCCTCAGAGAGTTTTGCGAAATACGCCAGCAATACCGTTTCTTCTGCACCTTGAACATGTACTTTGTTTCGCCACTCACAAAACTGCCGATATTCTTTTTCATAATGGATTTTAGATTTGTCCGGAAGCAAGTTCAACCTTATAATGTTGGCTGCAGCTAATATATCGTCAGGAATATCAAAATCTTGCATGATTTTAATGATGACTTTTTGAAATGCCAAAATGAAATGACAAAACACCTTGTTTTTATTTTCGCATCGCCGTTGTCAATGATACGATAAAGCTTTGAATATAACTCGATTATTAGCGATTTAACACCGTCTCGGACATTGCGGGTGACTCGGCTGTCGCCTCGTCACCTAGCAATGTCCTCGACTATTATAAATCGCATAATAATCTCGTTATATTAATAGCTATAAGAGGGAAAAACAATATAATACCTATACATACTTCACCATTTTCACTGTTCGATTGCATCAAATCTTTCTAAAAATCTTCATTCGTGCATTGATCCACTTTCATACATGAAGGATGTACGGGGTTATCCAACCAAGACTAGACAAGGCGATTTTTTGACTTTTCCTGTACTTTTATAAAAAAACTGAAATAGCCATCTTAAGTCATTTTCTCCCGCGAATTCGAATATCTTCAGCAAAAAACAATTGAACATCAAACAAAAGTACTAGGGGTCACTTTGATATTTTTTAAAATGGGATGCCGTATTTTTAATGAGCTTATCCGATTTCTCATATAAATTTTGATCTAAAATGTTGGATTTTTAATTCAAAAACGCCTTTTTTCTTCAGTTTTAAATTCGGAAAATGTTAAAAATAAAAAAAAAAAAAAAAATTAAAAATCCAACATTTTAGATCAAAATTTATATATAATTTATTTTTTTTTTTTTATTTTTAACATTTTCCGAATTTAAAAGTGAAGAAAAAAGGCGTTTTTGAATTAAAAATCCAACATTTTAGATCAAAATTTATATGAGAAATCGGATAAGCTCATTAAAAATACGGCATCCCATTTAAAAAAATATCAAAGTGACCCCTAGTACTTTTGTTTGATGTTCAATTGTTTTTTGCTGAAGATATTCGAATTCGCGGGAGAAAATGACTTAAGATGGCTATTTCAGTTTTTTTATAAAAGTACAGGAAAAGTCAAAAAATCGCCTTGTCTAGTCTTGGTTGGATAACCCTGTACAAATTAGGGATACGTTTTTCTTTAGTCCAACCGATGTTCAAGAAATAAAATTAGTCATTTTGGAAACAAAAAATTTAAATTCTACTGGATGGGACAATTTATCCATTAAAATGTTTTCACAATTATCTGGTCCTGTTTTAAAAGCTTTAGTCATAGCAATAAATATTTCATGTGAAAACGGAATATTTCCACAATTTCTTCTTCAAAGACTTTCTAAAATTATTAAAAAAATTGTTAAAAATATAATGAATAGCGCTATTTTTTCATTTATAGAACATCTTTATTTTAAGTTTAATGAAGTTGATTTTGCCTCAGCAATATTTTGTGATATTTCTAAAGATCATCACGACATATTATTTAAGAAGCTTGAACTTTAGGCTATAGAGCTGTATCATTAAAGTGGGTTAAATCATATTTATCTGAAAGATCTCAAGTACCTAGTATTGTTAAATGGTAAGAAATCAAAAAGTTGTAAAATTGAGTGTGGGATTGCTATTCTTAATCAATATAAATGACCTTGTGTCAATTTTTATAAATGGTAAATTTACCATGTCTGCTGATGATACAACAATACTTTGGCATAGTAAATATTGTATTTAATTAATTAAAATAATTAATGAAGATTTAATAAAAAATAGAAAGAGGTGTGACTCTAATCTACTTTCTTTTAATATCACTAAAACTTTTAAATGTTCACTTAATAATACACTCGAAATTTTCCATGAATTTAAAACGCAAATAACTTTTTCATTTAATGTCGGATTTAAACGAATTTTAAAGAATATTGTAGATGAATTAATGGAGAATCGCTTATATTTTAATAATTTACTAAAAGATAGACGTGCGTTTATAATATACAAGTTTAAACAAAAATATGTTTTTTACCATAAGTTTAAGACACTTTGTAGCGTGGCGAAACAGTATATTGTTCTAAATTAAGTTTTAATTATCAAGTCACATCTATTCATAACGTTTTTGTTTTTGCTTCACCTCGATATCTGTATTTTTGTGGAAAATATAGATTTTTTGAAAGATCATTGCACTTTTCAATTCATTTTTGGAATTTTTACCTCATCATCTAAATATTCATCTATTACTCTCGCAACATGCGGTCGAGCGTAATCATGCATTAGCATGAAATCGTCTCCCAGAAATAGAGCAAAGGGAATCCATGTGAACCAAAAACAAAAATGTTAAGAATAGATGTGACTTGATCATATAAATATTTATAACTATTAACAACTCGAAGAAAGTGACTTTTCTTCATTTCCAAATAATACAAAGCAGAGTAATTCAGAAAAACTCACACTTTTGAAAAAACATTTCACAACAAGTTTAACTGAGAAAAGTTTCGAAACGAATTTTGCAAAAGTCGGTTAACCTGAACTAATCTAAAAAAAAAACGATACCTACAGTTTAGATTCTTAGTATTATTGTATGTTTAGTTTCGGGGAGGGATGGTTAATCTCTGGAAGTTATGAGCATTACATAATATGTCTTCTCATTATTTAATAGAGTGAAAAAGAATAAAACTTGTTGATTAACTTATTTGTAATGACATATAATTTGGCACAATACAATCATTAATTTAATTAAAGGTCGTTTTGATTTGAAGGTCAAGGGTATTTTCGGATATTAAACATAAATTATTACAATTCGACATGGCCAGTTTTTGTCGGCCAATATGGGACGTGCGTGACATTTACTTTAAAATACAGACAAACGTAGATAATGTAGCTAATTTGCTTCCACATTTTAGAAACCTTTGGTTTTTAAAGGAGAACAGCCCACAAAGGAAAAGTTTGATGAACTAAGAGACGCTCTCCAGATTGTGGATCAAATTTTGTCAAACAACAAAACCGATTATATGGCAGGCAATATTCTGTCAATTGCTGACTTTAGCATTTTTACTACGATCACTTCCTGGAATGTTTTCGTGCCATACACAGATTTTCCCAATGTAACAGCCTATATTAAAAGAATGCAGAAACTTCCTTGTTGTGGGGAAAACAACGAAGGGTTGGCCATGTATACAGCTTTAATTGGTTCCAAACTACAAAAATAGTTAGTTACCGTTTGATATGTACCGTTACAACCATAAATACTGTGCCAAACAAATTGTAGCTACTGAACCTAGGTCTGACATCTAAGCCGAGCGTGCATTAGAACTTTTGAGGGAACTACTGAATCTTGAAGATGTAGGTTTGTCTCTTAAAATTAAAATTATTATACCGGAAGTAGCTGTCAACTTAAGTTCTTTAAATACAACATGGTATTTTTTATTATATTTTTGGATTTTCCATTAAACTCCAAGTAAATTTTGAGAAACATGTTTTTAGCCCAAGTCTTAGTTTTTAAGATATATGTACTTTTTATAATTATTTGACAAATGTATGCTGATATGTTTTTTTCCTTAGCTCCTGAACTAAAAAAATTCTATTATCATATAGCAGAAGGATCAGCAATTCTCAGGAAATCTTTTAACTTGGTATAAAATATACAAGGTTTCAAGGTTCACTGTGAAAAAGTTCAAGCATTAAAAGCTTCTTACTTTAAATGGACCACCATGCATATTATATTTAGTTGGATGGCAATTAATTGCTCTTTAAAATGACTAAATATTGTTTTATACCTATATCAACGCGTTTCTTAAAAAAAATCCAATTTAATCTAAAAATACTTGTTTTAATTTTAATACAAGTGTATTCTTCTTTTAAAAAGCCATTACTTTGTCATTAAATAAAATAATATTATACAGGGTACTCCATTTACAATAGGCAAGCTTTTATTGTTTGAGGTGTTTCGCAATGAACCTTGAAGTGTGATCACACTGTACATTTTATCGACAAACCCAAATCTACTAAGTTTCAAAAAAGTATGTTCAGTAGTTCTCCCAAAAGCTTTGATGCAGACCTCTCGAATTTGGAGTAAGTTTAATAATAAACAGTGAAAGCTCCCATAAGCGGACAGTCACGGTTCCCGCTTTTTTGCCCGCTTATGGGAGATGCCCGCGTAAGAGAAAATTTTATTAAATAAATGCATACAGATCAAACAATAGATAATAAAAATAAAATTTAATGTACATGCATGTAGTAATTGCCATGCAAACCAGAACTTGACTGCTTAAGCTTCCTTTGCTGTTCTTCCATATGACACTTCTGGAAATGACATTCCATATTCTTGATTTGTTCAAAAGCCACATAGTCGTCTTTAGAAAACTTTCTTAGCTCTTTAATGTAATTTAAAGCCTCATCGAAGCTCTTTATTTTATTTTCCTCTTCTTGAGCGTCCCCGATTTCGTCATCCGTCTCGTTGTTTCTCCACCATCTTCTGTTGGTGTGTTTTGATCAATGTTTATAAATTCGTCTAGATTTTGGTCATTGACAACATTCAGCTTTTCAACAGCCCTTATTATTGTCGCAAGGACGGACAATGATAAGTCATCTTCGGGGTCAAAATGGGGAAGCTTCGTATCCGTTTTTCTAAACCCAGCTTTTCTGAGACAATTTTGAATTGTTGCTGGATCGACCTTTGGCCATGCCGTTGTTACAAAGTACAATGCCTCCAAAACATTAATTTTTTTGTGCAAGATCAGATGATGATTTAGTACAATCAATGTTTGATAAAATATGTTTTAAAACCTAATTACGGGCATAAAACTTGAAATTCTGAATGATCCCTTGATGTAGTGGCTGGCAAACACAGGTTGTACAAGGAGGCAAAACAATAACTTTTACATTTCTTAGGTGTAATTCTCGAGGATGTGATGCGGCGTTGTCTAAAAATAACAGAATTTTCCTATATTCAATACCCATTTTTCGATTCAACTCGTTTAACCATTCAGCCATTATTTCGCGAGTCATCCAGGCCTTTTTGTTTGACTTCCACATGACAGGTAAATCTTTAACATTTATGTTTCTCAATGCTCTGGGACGCGCCGACTTTCCAATCACCAATAGCTTTTCTTTATGCCCAGTCAGGCTTGAACAAAATAACACCGTTAGCCTTTGTTTTGCCAATTTTCCTCCTGAACACTTCTCAGATTTTAAGGCGATTGTCAAACCCGAGCAACAAAGAAGGAAGTTTCTCCATAAATGCATCAACCGTTTCTTGATTTACATCAGCTGCTTCGCCGAAAATCCATTTAAAACTGACGTTGTGTCTTTTACGCCACTTTTAAAGCCATCCATCAGATGCATTAAAACTTTTGTAGCCGTTGCAATTTCTTTTGCCTTTTCTTTTATAAACCCTCCTGATGTAGGTATCCTTCGATTTCTAGCACTTATAAACCACTCAAAACATGCTTTGTCGATGTTCAAGCCTTCAGTTTTGAAAAAAACTTCTTTTTTAGTGTCCATTTACACCAGACTGCCACAAAAGTCGGATGTTCTCTTTATTTATTGCTATCATCGCTGCTTGCGTCTTTCCTATGTGAAATCGCGATGCTATAGCCCGAGTTGCTAGCTTTTCTTTGTCAATTACATTCACTACTTCCATTTTCTCTTTCAGTGTTAACATTCTTTTTTTCGGAGCCATTGTTAACACACACGTCCGATTCTTCGGCGAAGCTGGAGCACAAAGAACAACTCGTAAAAATAAACCGGTAACTTCCCTAAAATTTAAGGGGAATCACCGAGTGCCGAACTGAAATGTACGTAAACATCTAATCCGCCTGGATATTAGAGCTTCGTGGTCGCTTATGGGAGATATTTTCTAGTCTTGTGTAAAGAAAAAGTTGCCCGCGGACGTTTATAGGAGCGCCCGCTTATGGGAATGTGCTTCATGTGTTAAAGTATAAAACTAAAATCGGTTCCAAGAAATTTGGCCATTTAAGGGAGATAATCGCTTATTAGAGCGGCCCGTTAAGGGAGCTTTCACTGTATTATAAATTTACTCTTCCTCGCGCTATCCCCTTCCAGAAACCCATATGTCGCACCCTGATATTTCAGTTTTCATTTAGAAATAATAATTACAAAAAAAAATATTCGATTAATTTTGA
This sequence comes from Polydrusus tereticollis, assembly GCA_963920685.1. Lineage (NCBI taxonomy): Eukaryota > Metazoa > Arthropoda > Insecta > Coleoptera > Curculionidae > Polydrusus > Polydrusus tereticollis. The sequence goes on from OY987330.1 coordinate 17,790,326, forward strand.
CACCGATCAAGTGGTCATGTCAAGTTGCTCATGTCTATCTTGAAGGTAACAAGATTATAGTAAACGTGAAATTGTTATTAAATTTCCGTCTTTTTAAAACTTTTACATAGTACATAATGAAACCAGTATTTGATTTTCAAATTGGCATCTTTATTGATAGAAATTTAAAGAAGATGAGAACACAAGAAACACTTAAAAAGAAAAATAACACGTGCCAGGCATATAGCCAATATACATATTTGCAGATACTCTGTACCTCAAATACCATTGCTTTAAATCCAAAAATTTGCACAACGAAAACCATAATTTCTTTTATGAAGCAAGGTAAGTTTTTACTCAAACCGTTCAGTACAAACACTGAAATGCATTCTAGGATGTGCTTGCCACCTTTATGTCGGTAAGTTTAAAGTAAATAATGGTACTGTTTCATTGTGTACTCCGTGTCATTGGGTACCACTATACCCTAACTTATAATAGTCCGAGATTAAGTTACGGTTTTGTTGTCTCAGTATTTTATGTGCACAAATCTGCTTTCCATGCACTTTTTATTAAATTCTTATAATATATTTGTATTTACTGCTTGCTATATGTTTTACACTGAAATAAAATATGCTACTGCAAATGTGTTTTTTATTTCACTTTCACACACCTTATCCAAAATCAATTGACATATGAGAAATCCGCTTTACAAATTATCCATACAATGCCAGAGATATAAGAAAGTTACACTTTGCCTTTGAATGGGATTATCCAAGGGTGGCCATAAACAAACAATGAATGAATGAATAAATGCAGGTAAATTATGGTCCGTACTAAAAAATGTCTTAAAGTAAACTGCAAATCCGGAAGACGTAATTTCATTATTAAAGTAATAGCTTGGTGATTTGATTTTTACCTGATTCAAAATGAGAGGGTTAATCCCATAAAAGAAATTATGTTCTAAAGACTATATATAGCCACTCTAGTCAGTTCTAAGCTTAGTAATTATTCTTACTTCGCTTCGTGTGTAATACAGCGCTTGTTTAATCGTGTGTGAGTCATGGTAAATATGTGCGAGCCCAATGTATCTCAGGAGATAGCAACGTCGAAAAGCAGAAAACACTTTTCTGTGGAAACTAAGGAAGTTACAAACAATGTTTATTCAACTCTTATTGAAGTTATACGAGGAACAAAGCGTACCTACATTAGATAATTTATTTTTAAGAGGCTTGAAAAAGATGAAACCGGCGTTAAATGTGGCAGAATAACGTTATGGAAGTGTATTCAAGACATGGGTTTTAGATTTAAAAAGAATAACAAAAGACAAGTTATAATGGAATCCAGTAGAATTCGGGAATGGCGATTCGAATATCTACAAAAAATCAGGATTTTTATAGAGATCAGCAAAGGCCGATTATTTACTTGGATGAAACCTGGTTCGACACATATGATACCCCGGAAAAGGGTTGAGTTGACTCAAGCGGCAAATGTAAAACAAGCGCGCCATCAAAAAGAGGTAAACGAATTACGATTTTGCATGCTGGATCTAAAGACGGATGGATTCAAAATGGACTTTCTCTGTCTGCAAAAAAACATTAAAGATTCTTCTCTGGATTACCATGAGGACACCACTGCTGATTTATTTGAAGATTGGTGTTCGGTACGTAGAATTTTGTGTCGCCATAAGCAAAACAATTTACTAGGAATTCGTTTTATTTACGCCGGTGGCAGATGACCGCATCGATCGATACCCCCTCGACGTCTCCACCCCGCAAGGGTTGTTAAAATTTCAACTACTGGGAGTGCCATTCAAGACTTTGTACTGACAAGTACCGATGTCGCGGTTAATTACAAAGAGTATATTTACGATCGAACGCAGTTTCCTTGATTAGATTTAAAATTTTTTTTTATTTGTTAATTTAAAATTTACGGTGTTTTTCTGTTGTAAAATAAAGTGTGTAAAATTGACAACAAAGTACTTTTTAATTCAACACGCGTGCTGTGCGTTCCTTTAGTTTTAAACTGAGGGCATGGCGAAGTGGAGGTATTTATATAGAAGATCCTCAAATTGGTTTAGAAACAAGCTAATTCCAAATATACCTTCGAATAGCATAATTTTATTGTAATGGACAATGCAAGCTACCATAGTAGGCAGTTGACCAAGACTCCCTTCTCAAATGACACAAAAGCAACAATCCAAAACTACATGTGTGATAATGACATTTATTTTCAGAAAGATTACACCAAAAGGCAATTATGATAGCGATAGTGATATTGATATATTAAGTGAATAATTATTATAAGTACCGAATAATTTGTATATTTTTGTAATCATAAATATAATGTATAATAATAAAATAACTTGTAATTTCACATTTAAACATAAATAAAATATTATTTAATGTCTTACTTATTTTTACTACAAACCATGATTAAATTCTAAGCAAAATACGAACCTGTTCGGCCATATTTCAATTTTACAGCTGGCTCAGGTCTTTCCTAATAGGGATCAGATAGTCACTTTCTTATATCTCTGAACAGACTGTACCTAATCCATTTTCAAAGCTCTAAACCCACTCAACAGAACTACATTAAAAATCAAAACGACCAAGTACTTAAGCACGCACTGAAGCTATTAAGCTATTTTGAAAAATAAACAATTTGTTGTACTTCCGGGACTAAGGTAGGCACTTTAGTCCCGCCCAACGGGGACTAAAGAAGGTCATTTAATCCCTAGGGACTAAAGTATAATTTAAAAAAAGGTTTAAGTTTTATTCACTTATTTATATTCATATGCATGTTTCCGTTTGTTCAATTTACAATACTAAATAGTTGATTTTTTTTTTTTAATTTTACTTTTTTTACGGTTTGTCGGCGTATCTGAGGCCATCTAGAACCGGTCATCGACCGTACGGTTTTTAATCGTGCGGTCTACCGACTGGGGAGTGTGAAACGGCACCTTAATCCTACGAGATATCCGATCTCATCCGGCCTGTCCGGCGTGAATAGGATGGTTTTGATGTCGATTCATTTTACACTCTTCCCTAAGACAACAGCACGCGGTGTTTCCCAAGCGGTCACCCATCCAAGTACTAGCCGCGCTCGACACCGCTTAACTTCGGTGATCTGACGGGAACCGGTGCTTTAGGTGTCGCTAGGCCCTTGCCTTAATAGTTGAATTTGTTCATCGCTAGTATTGCTGTATGACGCTGAAATTTCAAAGTAGACTAATAAAATATTCAACTGGTACTTGCATTAAATTGTGACATTATCAGGTGTTTTTATATTTATACCTATACATATTACCTAATTTTAGTAATACTGTTACCGAAAGTACAAAAAATAGTGTATAGGCCAAGGAACTAAAGTGCCCTTAATCCTTTGAATAAACTTCATTCGCGGAATTAACTGAGTCACTTTAGTCCCTTGGTTTATAATATACTATTACGATGCCGCTTTGCAATCATAATTTCAAAAGTGTAAATTAATAAAGAGAGCATTACAACTTTTGGGGAAACTACAAAAATATTCCTATGGACTTGGACAAAAACATGTTCTTTAAAACCAAAGATATACAGGGTGTTACTTAATGATAGGTTAGGTCGTAATTTCAAGGACGTGAACCAAATTCAAGTAAAAAAAATTATTTAAACATGTGTCCTAAAAAGTCTGGTTTTCAAGATACATTTACGGGTTAAGCAGCTAAATATACAACTTTTTTGTCTCTTGATATTTTCAGCAGTCAATAAGGAGAATATTGGATTCTTGCATCTTAGCAGGAGGCCAGGAGGTACCGTCAACCGGGGTTATATCGGATCGACGGGGTAATATCGGACAATATGTTTATTATTCAAATTTCGCGCGCTACAGCCGTTAGGTGACAGTTTGGTTATTACCAAGAATATCCCCCTATTGGCAGTTAACTTGCAGACCAAACATACATTTCGTGCTCGATCCCAAACTCAAGGTAAGCTCACGAAAATTAATTATTAAAATCACATTTTTCGCCAAAATTGAGACAGCCAAATAGTCTCCTCTGGCCTGTAGAACCTGTGCATGATAGCTATATGGTGCAATGGGATTAGTATTTGTATTCACCCTTATTAAGACCCCTATAACCTCAAAATTTATTTTGCATCTTTCCTTTTCTCAAAAAATCGAAATTAACGGAAAACGTGTTTTTCAGGGGTAATATCGGACATGCCGAGAAAACATTTTCACAAGTTAGGAACGCCGTATCGGCGCAATTATTCGCAAGAAGCTATGGAAAGGGCATTGTTGGCAGTGGTAGACCACCACTACTCATTTCAGCAGGCAGCAGAAATGTACAGTGTCCCAAAAAGTACACTATATGATGTATATAGAGGTCAGCATTCTGACAAACTCGGGAGGCCCCCAATTTTGTCTGTGGTTGAAGAGCGTTGGATAGTAGATGCCATGACTACTGCAGCAAAATTTGGATATCCTTTTGAGAGGCAAGCAATCAAGGACTTCGTGCGCCATTATTTAAATAGTAAGGGCGTAAGTATACAATGTTTCGAAGATAATAGACCGGGCGATGACTGGATTGATCATTTTATGGGGCGACACAAGGAGTTATCACTCCGAAACTGTGAAAATATTAAACGAGTGAAAGCTGATATCACAGAAGATACGATTAGAGAATATTTTGTGCACTTGACCGAGACAGTTCAGGGGGTTCCGCCTGAAAATATTGTTAATATGGATGAAACAAACCTGACAGATGATCCCGGTAAGAAACTAGTTTTTATTCCTCGCGGAGAAAAGCATGCACGAAGAATAATGGATTTTTCCAAAACGTCAACGTCTGTTATGTTCGCTGCGGCGGGAGATGGTACTTGCTTGCCTCCATACGTGGTTTATAAAAGTGTAAACCTCTACCCAGACTGGATAGAAGGTGGCCCCGAAAACTCGCACTTCAACCGAACACAAAGTGGGTGGTTTGATACTCCATGTTTTGAGGACTGGTTTTTTAAAACAGCTCTTCCCTATATGCGACGAAAGGAGGGCAAGAAGGTTCTTATTTGCGACAACTTGGCAAGTCATCTTTCCTTCCGCATTATTAAAAGTTGCACAGAAAACAACATTCAGTTTGTATTTTTGCCGAAGAATTCGACACACTTATGTCAGCCCCTGGATGTTGCAGTGTTTGGACCGCTCAAACGGGTATGGCGAGATATTCTCACCGAATGGAAACGGACCCACAAAGGAGTTGTGCCGAAATCTGTCTTTCCTTCGTTGTTAAAGAAGCTTATAGAAACATCTAAGGACCGCATGTCGAATAATATAGTGTCTGGTTTCCGAGCAACGGGTATAATCCCTTGCGATCCAGAACAAGTTTTGAAAATGATCCAGAAACGACAAGCAGATGCAGATGATGCAATGAAGGCGTCGTTTACCGAAGTCATGAATACGATTGTAGCTCCTTTGAATCCAACCTCAACTAGACCAACCCGTAAGACGAAGATAAATGTTCCCGCTGGCAAATCGGTGTGCCTTGGAGACCTGCGGGAAGAAAATGGTGCATCTACCTCTCAAGAAGATGTCATTAATGGAAACACGTCCCAAGAAGATGCCGATAATGATACTTCAAACTCTGCGATATTTTTAGAAAACGATAGTCTGAACGATGATTCCACGTCCGAAGTCGATAACGTTGAGCTTCCAGTAACCTGTGATACATTACAAGAAGGCTGTTTTGCTTTAGTTCAATTTTTGTACAATGAAGGAACCAAGAAAGAAGCGACCAAAAAATTCGTTGCGCAAATTGAAAAGATTGCAAAAGGTTTTATTGCCGTCAATTGCCTTAGATCCTATAAGGGTCACAAAGATTCTTATATTTTTCCGGACGTCGAAGACAAGACTAAAATCAAGTTGGAACAAGTCCACAGTATTTTACCTGTGCCTAAAATCCTTCGCGGCGTTCATGTGTTTAAGGGTCTGCAGTTATAGACTTTAGTGATCAAACTTAGGTTTTCAGAATATTATTTTTCGTTTTTCGTTCATGTGTTTGAGGGTCTGCAGTTATAGATTTTAGTGATCAAACTTATGTTTTCAGAATATTATTTTTTGTTTTTTAATTAATGTTTTAAGTTTATTTTTCTTTCTCTTTTTTGATTTATTGAAGGTCCGACAATAATATTATTTCATGTTCTTTTGTTAATTTTATGAATAAAGACGTTTATTTCTATAATATCGAGTTTTCTTTAATAATTACCTACAAAACATGAAAAAAAAAAATTCTATAAAAATGTCCGATAAAGGTTTCTGATCAAACTTACATCGAACAGCAAGCTCAAATCGTACTTTTTCAATGTAAAAATTTAATCGTCCGATATTACCCCAAACCACGGGTTATATCGGACGACCTTCTTTTTTTTTTAAAAAATAAACCTGATAACTTAAAATTTTTTTTTTATGTAATTATGTTTATTAGGTTAACTTCTTCATACAGTGTACATTAGTTAGCTTTAATTTTGTATAACATAAGAAATACAGGCAGATAACTGAAAATATCATCCGATATAACCCCAGTTGACGGTAGTAATTTTCAACGGTTGAAAATAACTTTACATAATTTTTCAATTGTACTTTAGATCCATAATAAAAAAAAAGAAATAAGAAATTGTTGAGTACACAAATATATTTATTAATTTAACATTATATAGTTCCATTCTTATTCTAAAACAAAATGTTTCGTGATAAGAAGTGAGATGGGTTTAATATATTATTGTTAGTTCATGTAAACAGAAAGAACTTAAATCATTTCTGAACTCTTTAGTAAAAACACGATTTTCGAGAAAAGTATAAAGCACTGCAATTTCCATGGATGAATAAGGGATGTGCGGTATGATATCGATTTTTGTGAACTGATATTTCCCATTCCGGTATTGTTACACTCATCGAATATATTGGCTGTGAATAAATGGTATCATGAACCATTTCATCACAATTTTATGTTAGTTCTCATAGTGCAATCATAAATAAATTGTTGTGTAACTGTGTAAGTTATTAATTTCCATAAGGATGTTATCCTATTTTCCGTGTAGTTAGGTTTTGTTCTATTCTATTTTATTTGAATTTTGCTATTAGTTGACACAACTTCCTGGTTAATTGATTGGTCTTCCAAGGAACCACGAATAGTGTAGGTATAGGTACCTACAGCCAAAGGGCTAGCAACAAATCAATTTTCTAACTTGGGAAGGATTAGAGTGGTAAATATTGTTAACCCAGCTATATTTCCTTCGTAGCAAGGTAGTTCCTGCATTCTGTTAATATATGCATTTAAATTTGTAAAATCTGCGTATGGCACGAAAAGATTCCATGAAGTAATGGAACTGGTTATACTAAAGTCGGCAATTGACAAGTCATTTCCAGCAATGTAATTAATATTATTGTCGACGAGAATTTGTTCCAAAAATTGAAATGCCTCTCTCAGCGCATCTATAGTATTCTGAGCGGGTTTAACATTTTTATAAATTAAAGGTCCCTAAAAAATAAAAAATATCAAGACAATTGTCAAGCTTGGTTTAAAAAACTACTTTTAGTGAGACAACATACAAAGCACTGTAATGGCTAAATGGCGCCACCAAGTTCACTAGGCAATTGACCATCAGTGAGTCAATGCCGGAGGTGCCATTGATCCATTTATGTTTAGATTAGGAATGTGTTGTTTAATGTATAGTATCATATTATTGATAACATGAACGGTAATTGACCGAGGACAACTACTTGAAAGGTTGTTCCTCGTACATTGTAACATTGTATATATATGAGAATTGAAGACTGATTAAAGATATAGTATTTATTATGTAGAACTAGATACTGTCGTTTTCTTATCGTATTCTGACTACATTGTTACACAACGAACCAAGAACATTACAGCACCTTGAAGGTTCAACTGTTAATATCAATTTAAATAGGATACCCACTATATTTTCTCAAAGTATTTATTGATAACCCTATTTTTAATTAAAGATATTTTACTACTAATTGGAAAAATAATTATAATATCGGATATTTTTTTTTATTGCTATATAATATAAGACTTTAAATTTAAGCCAGTACATCGCAGGTAGATATTACCAGGTGTATATCAAATTAATGAAAATATGTTCCCTTTCAAATGTGAAGATTTTGAAAACCGGCTGGGTTAAGGTTAAACGTTTGTATGAAATACGTTTAGGATTTTACATAGATTAGATAATATATAAGGTGCCCCATTTAAGAAAATATAACTTTATGCAATTACATGGGGTGTTTCAGAAGTACGATACGTAACTTAAGGGGGCGATTCATTATGATATTCTAAGAGAAAAAGTTCATATGAACATGTGTCTGGAGTTTCCCCGTTTTTGATATAGGTACAGCGTAAAAAAGTTTTTTTTAAAAAAATTGGTTTTTTATAATTTTCTTCAATATCTTTTTCCCGATTTTATTGAAATTTGGCACCAATCGGGTGGTGCTCCAAAGCTCCTTTTTATAGTTTTTAGAATATTGTCCAAATTTTAAATTTCTTGTTGTTTCTAATTTTTCTTAGACCATTCAAAAAATTATGCCAAAATTCGTTTGTTTTTGGAGCAATTAGGTTTAAACCAAATTTAATTTTAGACAAAATAATCAGGATCTTCTTAAATTACTTAAAGAATGGAGGGTGGTTAAATAAAGATTTCCCCAACGGCTGAATCGGAAGATTCTCTACACATCCATGGCCTGCTAGATCGCCAGATCTTACGCCATTAGACTTTTTCTTGTGGGGGTCTCTTAAAAATAAGGTGTATAAACATGGACACTTCGAAAACATTTGAAAAATGTAATTTAAAGGAGTGCGTTTAAAGAATTCCACCCAGGGGCGTCGCGAGAGGGGGGTGTGGGGGTGTCTCACCCCCCCAAACTTTTCGGAAGTCGGCATTTCGAAGTATCCAATGACCAACAGTTAGTACGAGTTTTCAGATAACTGAACGAAGTTCGTCAGTGGCATAAAATGAAGAGTCGGGGGCAAAATAAGTTCCTTGTCAAGCTCATCGAATAAATGTTTTCATCGAAACAGCATGCTCAAAAAGTACATTGATCAATGAATTTAATGTTTTAGAGTCTTTGTACGTGTTCTTTTCTAAAAGCACGAAGCGTTATCAAAGTTTGCCCGAGGAATTAAAGCTTTTCGAAAATTCATTGCAATTGAAAAATTTGTCAAAAACGCACTGGACTGCTAGAGCTGAGACAATCAAAGCTGTGTGGGTTTCTTTTGAAGGCATCGTGGATGCTCTAAAAACGATATAAGGTGATTCAATAAACTTTGATACCAAGTCACGTTCCTTAGCTGTTGGCCTACTGAAAAAAATTCTGGATTTTGATTTTATTTGCTCATAATTCTTTTGCAAGAATGTAATGTTTAAAGTAAAAAGTTTGACAGAAAGTTTGGAAGCTGAAGAAGTCAACGTCATTGATGCTATACTGTTGATTCAAAGTACATCAGCCTCACTTTAACAGATGAACGATAACGATGACGAAATTAATGCATTGACACAAAGTTCAGTTTCATTGGCGAAAAAATTATTGATTTGTCCTGAAAATGATTTCAAAAGACACCATAGAACACGACGCATTCCTAAAAAATACGATGCAAACCCAAAAACTGCTGTCGATTTCGATTTCTTGTTGTTTTATCGAAAAGAGTTCAAAATTATTCCAAGTTTTCACCACTTTTATTGGAAATCATTTACAATCAGCTTTGTCAGTGTTCAGACCTATCTAGGAAACTTTCAGAATCCCAGTTGACAAAAGTAACGTTACAATTAAATTAATGGGATCCATCCTACAATTGAAACCGGACTACTTCAAATCAGAACCGGAATGTTTGCTTGCGGAAACGCAAATTCTTTTTGATTCATGTAAAGAATGTGAAAATTTCAATGGCATCTCAAAAGTGGCATTCAGATTGAAAAATGTCTTACCAATTGCATACAAATTAATATGTTACGTCTTGACTGCGCCAGTTACTTCAGCTTCATGTGAACGGTCGTTTAGTAAATTAAAAATAGTAGCCAACCATTTACGTACAACGATGGGAGATGATCGATTAAATTCCATGATGCTGCTTTTTTCATCGAAAGATAAAGTTGACCAAATTGATCTTCATGAAGTTGTCAAACAATGGTCCCTCTTGAAACACCGCAGAGTGAAAATTTGAGTTGACTTGACTCTTGACTATTTAATCATTGATCTGATTGTAATTTTTGCGTTCCGTGTTTCCTTCATGTTGAGCTGATTAGTAATTGAACAGTAATTGCTATTGCTTGTTAATAAAACTCTCGAAAATTAGATTTTGTCTTTTCTATCCTTCGCTATCCTAATTGTACATAGTCAACGTTACCCACATTTTCCGACCTTTCTATATAAGTAATGTGATTATGAACAAATTTATACTTGGCAAATTTTTATCGTAAGTCGGCATTTTCATGGTCCTCACCCCCCCCCCCCCCCCCATTCTTGGTACCATCGCAACGCCCCTGATTCCACCTAACTTTTTAAGAAATGTTCGTAGGAAAATGAACATAAGAACAATATACTGTATAGAAAACGGTGGTAGGCACATTAAAGTTTAAAAGAAAAGGTGTTTCCTGTATATTGTGGTTACACCTCTTTGTTATTATTTTTTTAAATGAATTCTAATGAAAATGTAAAGTAAATTACAAGGGCCTTGAACATATTGTCTCAAATTAATTTTAGTTTAAACCTAATTGCTCCAAAAATGAACGAATTTTGGCATAATTTTTTTGAATGATTTAAGGAAAATTAGAAATAACGAGAAATTTAAAGTTTGACCAAAAAAAGAAAACATTAAAAAGAACTTTTGAAAATAATTTGGTCTCTTTGACCTCTATTCATGGTAAGACAAAAAAATATTTTTTTTCTCGTTTCTTCGGACATAACTTTTAATTCTAAACAACTTTTACAAAAAATAAGAGTACCTACTTTACTCTTGAGCAACTTTTAAAAAATGTATCAAAAAATATTCAAATTAAGAATGTTTAGATAAAGTTAACGTGAATATTTCCCTCATATATAAAAAATCTCATAAGAAGTGTGGTCTTTCGCAAGAATTACAGCGAATATTTCCCTCATATATAAAAAATCTCATAAGAGGTGTGGTCTTTCGCAAGAATTACAGCGATAATTCCACAGTAGAAGCGATAATTCCACAGTAGAAGCGATAATCCCCCAGTAGGTAGCTATCAATCATAATCAAGTTTTTACTACTACTGTGTACTAACAATCATACAAATCCATAATTTTTGACTGTTTATAAATATATTATTTATTATGTACTTTTTTTAATTTTAATACTAACTTAATACTTTACATTATATTTATAAATATATTTAAAAAATAATAATAATAATATTATATTTTCTTTACCAACATTGGAGGCGTCTTTTGCATATCCTGTTATATGGGTATTTAAGTGTAACCACGGTTACCGCAAAAACTTTTATTATTGAACTTACTTATGTCAATCTGCGACATTTAAAAAGTGAATTGATTACAAATCAAGATTTCTTTAAAGATATGGAACGTTTTGGTAGTCACTCTATAAAAGAAATTTATACAAGCATTACCAACAGCACAATACAATTTTTCGGGAAATATTCCACCGAATACCACTCGTGCATCAAAAATAACCAGATAATTCTGCTTTCAAGCGTGTTGTAGTATTGTAACTGCATTCGGTTATTTCATTTTTGATTAAATATCGAAAAAGCCCTCCTTCTTCGAAGTCGGGCTCTTTCGGATTTAATCAAAAATGAAAATAAACTCATTCAGTTACAATACAACACGCTTTCAATCAGAATTATCGGTAATTTTGATGCACTAGTGGTATTATACCCGATAATTTCATAATCACGTCATTAACTTGCCAACAATATTATGTATACTATATTTTAAGCCCCTTCCCCAAATGTCATCTAAATAACGTAAGTTAAAGCTACCACGCAGTAAGCTTGGAAATTTTGGACAAGCGTAATTTGACATATAAAATGAATCAATCAAGAATATGCGGATTTAAGCTCACGGTATTTTACTTTAATAATGGAAGTGCTTATTATTTTTAGGGTTGGTTATTTTTCTTTATGTAGAATACACTAACCCCTACAAGGGCACCTCGAGCAAACAAGATTCCCGAATCGAAATGCAGCCTATGGTCGATTAATGCTTTTTGTCGAGCATCGTTTCTTGGGTATAAAGAATCGTCTTTTCCATATTTGGCCACCAAGTATGCCATTATGGCGTGGCTGTCAGCAAGAATGAAACCATCATCGTCCTCAAGTAAAGGCACAGTATGTTGGGGATTTTTCTAAAAATTGAAACAAATAAAAAGGAAATTTTGGGTTTCATTATTGTAACTTTATGAAACGCGAAAAAGTTTAATGTCTTAAGTTTTAAGCCTTAAAGTCTATTGAATGAAACTAAATTTTAAAGTTGGTAATGATATTATTTGTCAAATGTTTTATTCTGTTGTTACCAATAAAAAAAATCTTCTTTTTCTACATGGTCTACACTGTGGCTCAAATTACAGTAGCACACTTTTTAATTGTGAATATTTTTTTTCATTTTGCACTGATTTAATTTATTCTTGGAGTGATGATGAACTGAAATCGTCACAGTAAAATGTGTAATTTTTATCAAAGTATTTTGAACAGGGCCGGATTGACAGATTTTTTCAACAAACGTGCGCTTATGTTCGTTGCAAACGGAAACTGATTTATTTAAATTTCAGATGATACGTTTTTTTGGTGATTTAACTATCGAAAATTCTCCAGTATAGGTCTTATTGTGAAAGATTTTAAAATTCAAGAAATACAATTTATTTTGTTCAATCTTAATTAACAAATTTAATAATACTAACAATTAATGATATCAAGATTAACTATCACTTAAAATTGAAAGTAGTCTAAATACTTACAGGATAACATTATGAATATGACCACCATGATTTTTTATCACCGATTTCAGTCGCCTTCGCCATAGGTCAATAGCTGCACTGACATGCACTGTAACCTCTCCTTTAGCTCTTCGATGGTGTTAAACCTTTGACATTGTGAACATTTGCCTCTAAAATTACCCATATGGAATAGTCAACAGGGTTTAAGTCTGGACTATTGGGTGGCCACATCTCCGGTTCGATGTAATCGGGGCATTGCTCAAACAAAAACATTCTTGTACTCCGAGAGGTATGGGAAGGAGCACGGTCTTGTTGGAACACGTAATCGTCGCAGATTGCTTCAACATCAGGAAGCAAGTTATGTAAAATTTATTGTTGATACGCGTCCGAGTTGAGTTTTACTCCGGCATCTACAACAATGATACTTGACTTTCCCAATTTGGAAACTGCCACAGAGACCATTACGCCAGGTGAAAAGTGACTTCTTTCGATTAAAGGATTTTCCAAAGGGATTTCCCTCTTTACTCGCACATTTGCGTATACCCGATTATTGTGTGTGTATTCTTTGGCGGCCTCAAGTAAAACATCTTCTCATCTGAAAACCATATCTTTGCGATATTTTCCCCGGAACGGAATCGTCGTAGTAATAGATTACATCTTTCTAATCGTTTCTCCTTTACATTGGCATTAAGTTTTCGACAGTAAACTTTTTTAAAGGCTTTAAGTTGGCAATCATTTTTTATAATTCTTCGAACTGTAGAACGGTGAATTCTTAATCTTCTCGCTATTTTTCTGGTACCTACAGATTCTTCAGGTCGTACATTTTCTATAATATTTCTTACCATGGTAATATTTCCTTGAGTTCTTGAAGTCTTCTTCCTTTCCCTTCCAACTTTTATTTTATGGATCCATTATTTTCTCTAAGATGTCTTAAAAACTGTTCCAACATACCATTTTGTTTCAGGAAATTCCTTTACAATTTTTCTTGCACCGTAATTATATGTTTGTCAAAAATATTTGATAAGAATTCGATTCTCTTCACTTAAGACTGCCATTGTGTACGGATTAGCTGTCACGAAGCGTACAAAACATCAAAAATAACATTGTTTATTATTTTAATAACAGTCATGGATACTCTGATTTTTAATAACCGTCATGGATGCTGCGATTATGGTTCAAGCGACTTCAAATTTCCAAAATGATAACCGCAATGTTTTTGGTGAAACATCAATGATTCCCCACGAAGTGGTCTTTTTTACAACACAATAATATGTACATATAGGGTTTTATTTTAGTTGTTTATCTACAATAAGTCCCTTCTTTGTGCGTCATTATATCGGTCGGCGAGAGAAAGTTTCCCAGGATAAGTATGATCGTGATCGGCCATAAATTTACATTATTTTAATAAAGTGTTTAGATGTTTATTTCGCCGACAAAGATAGCAAAGACGATAACAATTATTATTAGTCACCTAATGCAACCCTCGTTTTTTCCCACAATACTCCGGAGCAAACAAAGCAAGCAAATTTCGCCAAATGTGTAAATTTAGGGAGTGACATCCCGCGTTCTCATTGGTTGCCCTACCTCTTCAGGTTATTACCCGCTAGAACCCGGTACTAAGGGTAGGTGCGGGAGGGCAGTGCGACTTTGAATATTATCGTGAGACGTTGGTCTACGGTCCGCTCAGTACCTATCGTAAATAGACTAGTTTTTTATATCTTGCATCCCGGCAAGGCCCGTAGTTAATCTTGCATCCCGGCAAGACCCCGTATAGCTAGACGAGTTTTATATCTTGCATCCCGGCAAGGCTCGTAGTGTCTCTCTTGCATCCCGGCAAGACCCCGTTTCACTCTTGCATCTCGGCAAGATCCAGTATCTTCAAAAACGTTATTTTGCGTCTCCGTAAAACGTAAAACGGCTGTGTCTCGGCAAACTAAAAATAGAGTTTCAGCAACTTGGGTAGCCCACAAGTGACTGTATTGTAAAACTGTATATAGACTACATAGACCAGTGAAGTTAATTTAGTGTTAATCATATTAAGAAACTGTTTACAAAACCTGTGTTCACGTTTTGTTGAGTGCTACAAATAAATGTAAATATAAGCACATTAAGCATTTTATTCAGCAACAGCTTCCTGTGATGCCAAAGTGAAGAAAGAACATATCACATCCCTCTTATGTACTGGGATAAAGTACAATCTCCGTACAGTTTTAGTACATCAATGAACAAAATAAATTGTATTTCTTGAATTTTAAAATCTTTTACAATGAGACCTATACTGGAGAATTTTCGATAGTTAAACTACCAAAAAACGTATCATCTGAAATTTAAATAAATCAGTTTCCGTTTGCAACGAACATAAGCGCACGTTTGTTGAAAAAAATCTGTCAATCCGGCCCTGTTCAAAATATTTTGATAAAAATTACATATTTTACTGAGACGATTTCAGTTCATCATAACTCCAAAAATAAATTAAATCAGTGCAAAATGAAAAAAAATATTCACAATTAAAAAGTATACTCGTTTAATTTGAGCCACAGTGTATATATATCAGAAATCCCTACCCGGTAAGAATTCAAAATATTTCAAAAATATTATTCAATTAACTAATAGCCTGATTGCTTTTATGGCATACCCAAATTAAATTCATATCAGCTTCCCTAGATTATAAAGATCACGGTAAGTATCCATTAGCATAAATTCGTATTACTTACCTTCAAAAAATCATCTTTAAGTTGTTCCTCTTTCAACACATTCACTGGTACCAATTCTAATTCTATCTCCAAGGCTTTTGCACACATAAGAACTGACCTTACAGGCGGACTAGGAAGAATGCCGTATAGCTTTGGTGCCATTTTAAGCAAAAGTATAAGGGTAATAGTTATTACGTTGAGGAGTTCTGTAACAATGCTAGTTAACTAACAACCGTTTTAACCACACAATTTAAATAAGTTATGAATTCATAACAAAAAATGATTAAATGCGTCTCTGTCTAATTTATGTCGGCAAAACTATTCCTTTCTCAGACAGTTGAAATATTTATTGGATTTCTTGTTTGTATTTTAACACCAAGGACAACAACAATAACTCTCTATATCCGGGGTGGTTACCGGGCTGCCATTTACTGAATAAACTATGATGGATATTGAGTAGTATTCTACGGGGTGACGAAAAACGGGCATTTTACATTTCAATCTGTGATTGAAGTATTTTGAACAAAAACAACTTCCATAATGGTTTTAGAATGTGCCTCGAGTACGAGGCAAAATGTTGCAAAAAATTACAGTTTTTCAATTTTGTTTATTTAAGCTTGTAAAAATTATAATTATTTGAATTTTATTGGCCGACAGTTGGCAAAAGAATTGTGAACGGTGCGGTAGCGCCAGCTCGCTCGTTCGCTTTGTTTGACGTTTCATGAAAAACTAACCTTAATTGTTCCGTGTTGCTGTGCGTCTATTTTTAACAAAAAGTCCAGCTCTTTTGATAAATAGCAATAAAAGACTTTTATTTTAAGAACAACAAAAGTGCACATACGACATATCTCTGTCGATTACGTTGTTTACTGTTTGTGAAAAATGGCAAAGCACTTACATAGCCGGTGCGAAGAGCTTATTGCTTCTGTAATAAGCTATTTTCAGGAAGAACTTAACAACAATGGCCCATTGTTACCCTTGACAGCAGTTAGAGAAGTAAACTTAAAGAGTGTGCTAAGGTCTATACTTTACCTTACTTTACTAATTTTAGGCGTGTAGCAGCTGCCCTAAATTTAAATATGTCCACTGTAAGCGCAGCTTCAACAACAGTTAAGCAAAATAAATTATTGGAGTCACCCAAAGGGAAACGTTCTTATTCAAAGAGAGTTGTAAATGTGTCAAGATTGGATATAAGTTCTATCCGTGACACTATTTATGGAACGCATGAAACAAGTAAGTTGTATTATTCAAAAACTAATATTTTACATTGGTTATGTTTAAGCTGTGACTTTTTTTAGAACATCGTGTAACTTTGCCAACTTTAAGTAAGAAATTAAAAGACAGACAACTATTTGATGGTTGTCTTAACTCTTTAAGAATCTTCTTAAAGAATGTAGGCTTCGGATGGAAAAAAGATGAACCGAGGCGAGGGCTTATGGAACTTTCCCATGTAACAGTACTTACAGAATTATTCCAAATAGTACTAGGTAAAAAACAAATAAATAATTACAGAGAGCTTATACATTTTCTACAAACATATTTATACAAATGACAATACTTACTTACAAATAGAAATAATGAAGTAACAACAATAACGTTCCCAACTGTAGCGCTAATGGTACGGCGGATATACATGATATGATCCGTAAGTTAATGCAGAAGGAGCCGTTTTAAGTTAGTTTTGAACTTGGATATAGACCATTTATAATGAAACTCATTGGGAACATGGGTATTTAAGTGGCTCATGATTCGGTTGGAAGGACTGTTATGTCCGATGTCAGTTCTATACCTATGGGTTGAGAGAGGTATTGCTAGACGGGTGTTACGTGATGGTACTCGGAAGTTGATCGATCTCAATAGGTCTGGACAATCTATCTCGTTGCTGATGATTTTATGACCAAACAATATAGTTAAGAAGATCCGTCGCGACTCCAAGCTATCCAAGTCAAGCATGCTAAGGCGTTGGGAGTAGGACAGACTTGTTCGATCAATACGAAGCTTCCTGAACAAGAAGCTAGCGAACTTGGACTGCACCCGTTCAATTCTTGCAGAGTGGGTTTTATAGAAAGGGGATCATACTATGCAGCAATATTCAAGGTGACTACGGACTAATGAATAATATAATATCATCAAAACATTAATGTTGGTAAAGTTAAAGCAAGTTCTTATAATGAAGCCTGCCATCCTAAATGATTTGGAGATTATGTTGTTTATGTGTTCCCTGAATCTGAGTTCGGTGACAAAGATTACACTTAAATCATTGATTAAAGCATTTTATATTATATATATAAGTATATTTATCTTGTCTTTATGAAAAAAAAACTGTGTAATTTGCTCACTCGGATATTTTGGTTACAAGTTGGCAACACTGTCGATAACTGACGTCACTCGAAGGGTATGACCTGCATCGGTTTTTGTTTTGCATTAAGTATAGAGGGCTCTAGTTTTACTTTCAAATTAAAAGTTTGGATTAATTTTACTTTTTTTTTTTTTAAATCAAACACCCTGTATAATTTGTTAAAAATTGACCTTCTATTCAGTGGCGTAGCCAGCATTTTGGGGCGGGAGGGGCGCAGACTGCGGAGCTAAAGCGCCGCAGGCAAAAAATTTTTGGGAGCACGCCCAAATTTCGTAGGAATTCACCTTCTTCATGCTCTCTAGGAAACAGGGGTCTGGCCCCAAATGAAGTTAAAATGAAGTTAAAACCCGCTATATAAAAAGAAATAAATTAAATATGATGGGACGCTCTCAAAACCGGTTTTATTAAGTTTATTCCGATCGCTCTTCTTTACTAAAAATAAAATAAGACCGATATTGTTTTTTAAGAATTATTTTTTAGTAGTAAAGGGGCGCCAGGCCAAGAGGGGCGGGGGGGGGGGGGCGATCGCCCCCCTGTGGCTACGCCACTGCTTCTATTGAGTCCCCTTATAATTGAAAATATTTTTATTACTGTCTGCGGCGTTGCCAAATCATAATTATTCTATCCAACTGTTTGATATTAGCAGAAAATTGGTTTTTATTTTTTTACTCGAAAACAAGAAAGTCAAGTGACAGATTTGCTTAGAAATTTATTGGGATTCAAAAAATGACTCTCCTCTGCTCGGAAAAAATTCTGTGTGACCTAACCTACAAAAATACCTTTGAATAAGCAGAGCTGGGTCAAGTAAGTAAGTAATTAAACATTTCATAGTGCATATCATTTCAATAAAAACCAATAATTTTAGGATCAAGCAGCTTAGTGTACCCTTAACCCCTTCAGTTACGCCGATGCTGCGTAAAACCGTTAGGAATTTATTAGAACTGTCTCAATTCTAAATATAAAATATGTCTCTAGATCATGTAATTAAGTGGATGTTTCAACAAGATAATTTACATACCTTGGACATGATACAAATCCTAATAGCAGAAGCTTCTTGCCTATTTATATTAATAGGACTGTTAAGTGGTGTTAAGGAATTTTGTAGGATAAAAATAAAATGGTCGCCCTGCAACAGCGCGGGCATAAAAGGGTCTAATATTTCATAATATGTTAGTATCAGCCTGAATCAATACTTATATTCCTATAATGACAAAGTGAAAATTAAACTCCGATTTAAACCACAAAATTGCACCAATATACAGGGTTGTTCCAGCGAATAACCGTTCCACTTTTTAAATCGCCCTTTTAAACCCGGACCTCATACTCCCATACTACGCCGAGCCGCCATAAAATAAATTGTTTTACATTTCAAGTAACCCAGGCTGGGAACGGCGAACCTACCCTGTCATAATTAATAGCAGAATTATAGGACCATATTTCTTTGCCGAAAAACTTACTGCTCAGCGTTACTTAGATTCCGTCTCATTTGATTTAATACCTGTATGAGAAGTTATTTTTCCTAACGAGGATGATCCAGATATTCCACATTGGTGTAAATGCTCGAAGTTACCTTCGAAATCGCTGGATAGGTCTACGGGATCCAATTAAATGGCCACCAAGGTCTCCGGACCTGACGCATTGGATTTCTTTTTATGGACGCATTTGAAGGAGAGAGTGTACCAGATAGACCAGACCACATTAAAAAAATATGAATTTTATCCAAACCTTTTGAACAACCCATTATTGTTAAAAGCATCCTAAATTCTAAATTTAACCAGAAAAAATTAAATGCCATTCCAAATTAAAACAATACCTATAACGCTATTTTTCATCATCAGTAATTTCAAATACCTTTCACCGGATCGATGAATCCTTTACACTGTAAAACCCGCCTATAACATCAACCCCTCTATACTTATTCGACATGCTGCGTATTATCTATCATGAATTCATCCACCTTTTTACTCGAACGTCCCTAAACTTTATCAATATATCACCCCAATGCAGATTACTTCAGATTGTCTTGGCAAGATTTTGTCAGGCCAATGACCTCGCCGTGCTGTCTAAAATATATATGTTGTACAAAGCAATGTCGCTTAAAAATCCACAGAAAAACGGAAAGAAGGTAAAATAAGATATTTAGGACACAAGGGATGTAAAACGGGGTTTATTGCGGTTTTGGGACACGAGAGGGGTGACTGTTCCCCGTGAAAGTCCAATAAAACATCAAGTATGATCTGAGCAACAGTTATTAATCCAGGGGCATATGCTCGGAAATATATAAAAGGCTAGGATAATATTTCAGCACGACTTGAAGGTAAAATTATTATTTTTGACAAAAATCCTATGAGAAAGTGTACCTACTAGTCCCTCTAACACCTCTAACATAATAAATGAACGGCCCCAAGAGTAAATCATTAAAACATGAGAAAATACTCAAGGTAATAATGTGACATGTCAGCATGAGCGTAGCTAGAAAAAAAAAGAAACTCATTACCCACCTTAGAAAAATCACTTTTTATTTTAAATTTAGCTCACACCAGAGCTCCAGAGAGAAAATCTGGTTCGTTGCTTGTCCACACGGTTCGATCCTGAATGCTTATCTCAAGGGGTATGTCGTAAACAAATTTTGGTGTCATGTGGTCTGATCTCATCTTCATCTCCGACACATGTGCTATTTCTTCTATAAGTTCGTGACCTACATTTTCTCTTTTGGAGGTCGGCAGCATCATCTGAAGGCAGTGGATGCCCATTCTCGCCTCTCCCTGTATATCATCAAATGAAGAGGAGGAAAGTCAAGAAGGCGCTGCATTGCTGCATCGCTGCAGAAGGGGTCGATTTCATTGCCCCTATTATACCCAAGCAGGCCAGTCTCTAAAGACTTTCTAGCTTCAGTATAGAGGTCTTCTGCCAAACTTTTGGCCACCGGATCACGGATGCGTAAGTTATTGACGGTATCACCACTCTGCTGTATATCCAGTGCACCATCTTGGGCGATACACCCCATTTCTTTCCCTACATTCTCCTTGTTACTGCAAGAGTAATTTCATAATTTACGGATAATTTTTTCTATGTGGCTATTCCAAGTAAGTCCAGAGTTCAGGATGCCCCCCTCCCCCAGATATCTTACTTCCCCGGCCAGCTGCAACGTTTCTCCTTGGAGGATTAGGGATCCTAATCCCTCTTTTCTTTTTCACTTTGTGAAGGGGATTATGACGGTCTTTTGAGGGCTGATATTTAGATCTTTTCGTCTTATCCATTTCTCCACCACTTTAAGCCCCCCCCCCCCCCCCGCCCCATTCTATTTCTCACAGTGGACAGTGATATTAAATATTCCTTGTGACGTGATGACCAGATCAGATCATCAGCATAAGTATTATTGGGCCGTATTTTATGCCTGGAAATTTAACAGGTGAAATGTACCTGAACCTGTTGGAAACCACTATTAACCCTGCTGCCCTGCTTTAACGAATGCCATAGAAGATAATAAGTAAAAAAAAAAGTAAAAAAAAGTAAAAAAAGCATCGAAAGTTCAGTTTGAGGGATATTTATTAATTGTTATCTTAATTCAAGTACAAAATAAATGATAATCAAATTCAAGATTGTATTTAAAATTTGGTGATCCACAGTTAAAAACTGTTTTTTTATTTTTAATTATTAAAATGTTAAATTTTATAGGTGATGAAGAGATTTTATGTTTACCTAGTTAATAAATTGTTAGGAGAAATGTTTTTTTATAAAATTCAGACTGATATTCGATACTTACTCGTCAGTAATTAATACATTTGCATATTATATCTTCGCAATTTAACACTTAGGAACTCTGCAGTTAGCCTGTTACCTTTCAGTCATAATTCGTTAAAAATAATTAAAAAACAGAAATGGACGAAAACAATTAAAATCTTTCAATAGCACGTTACATTTTGGTTGAGGTTTAAAGGTGCAATGAGCATGTGGTTTTTGTTAATAAAAATTGAGATTGATAAAAGAGAGAGAGAAAAGGCTGACCACACGTGAAAGCACCCATCCGGTCCTAATGAGAGAGAGGAGGACGCATTCAACGGCGATCAGGTCTAGTCCTCGTACCGAACAACGGAAACGGGTCGAGTTTAAAAATTATTGCGGTTTATTCAAATTTTTTGATGTTTGACGATTAACTTTATTCTGATGTATAATTAGTTCTTAAAAATGTTCTTGATGGGTTTGGATGTTGTAATCAGAACGAACATACGGTGCAACAACATATAGAAAATTAAGAAATTATGTAGAAACCTGTTGGCCATTCTTTAATAAATTTTTTCTCATTGTGGGTTATTGTTTAAAAATTATATACATTATAAATATAAAGTAGATTTGATGTTTTGACTCGATGGTGAAAGTGTCTTAAAAATTGCCATTATTTTCTTTATTCGATTGTTATTATTATTTATATAATGTTATGTGTTGTTAAAAATAATGAAAAGGTTAGTAAGAAAAGTGTCCTCCAATAATAGTATATTATTAACCAAGGTTTAGACAGCCATCATTATTGCCCGAGCGGCGAGTTTAAATCACGAGGAGCGAAGCGACGAGGGATTTAAGACGCGAGGGCTATAATAAGCTGTCTAAACCATGGTTAATATATTATTTTTTCCACTACTACAAACTTTTATATGACATTTATCTTTATAGTATTAATAATTATAAAAAATTATAGGTAGGTATAAGTATATTTTTTAATCAAGTTACCTGCGCTTTGGAATTGGCAAAATATTTTGTTGTTTTGTCAGGTGGCTTTGTCAATGTCAATTTGTGTTCATTTGTGTCATCAGATTTCACGAGTTTTGCGTTTTTTTTATAAAATGAGCGAAGAAATTGTTAGTGATAATATTATGTGTACAGTACACCTCCCGAATTAAGGATGGAAACAGAAAAAATGTTGATTGTATCGATATTTTACAATATCAAGTAATCTAATATGTATTGATAATTATCTGGTTGCCTAAACACAATGAATTGATGTTGTAGAATTAAAAAATCAAGTTACCTGCGTTCAGACAAAATTCGGTTAAGGTCAAAGATCGGTCAATAATGGATTTCAATGGCTTATTATTGACCATGGTCAATAATGACTTATAAGGTAGAGAAAAACGATTTCTAGCGTTAATAATCGGTCAATAATGGCGATGTTATAGGTTAGTAGTGGAAAAAGAATGTTATAGTTAATTAGTGGTTGGATCTCCCGAGGACTTGTGATACTGTCTGAATTTGTTATGTCATCATAGGGTGACAACTTCAGTGATGCGTCTGTGTAAAGGGTGAAAAGATCTATTTAGGTTGACTTGTGTGTTCAGACATTGATTGTTCGTTTTTAGTTCTTTGTTGATCTTCAAGAAAATCCAATCTAGTAAAGTTTTTTGAGGATATGTTATGCAAGATTTTTGAATTTCCTCTAGGACTGAAATTATGGTTTAAATCCTTAAGATGTGTGCCAAAAGCAGATGAGGATCTGGTAAGGTGCTCAGAAATTCTAGTTTTAAGTGGTCTGTCATCCAAACCCATCAAGAACATTTTTAAGAACTAATTATACATCAGAATAAAGTTAATCGTCAAACATCAAAAAATTTGAATAAACCGCAATAATTTTTAAACTCGACCCGTTTCCGTTGTTCGGTACGAGGACTAGACCTGATCGCCGTTGAATGCGTCCTCCTCTCTCTCATTAGGACCGGATGGGTGCGTTCACGTGTGGTCAGCCTTTTCTCTCTCTCTTCTATCAACCTCAATTTTTATTAACAAAAACCACATGCTCATTGCACCTTTAAACCTCAACCAAAATGTAACGTGCTGTTGAAATATTTTAATTGTTTTCATCCATTTCTGTTTTTTAATTATTTTTAACGAATTATGACTGAAAGGTAACAGGCTAACTGCAGAGTTCCTAAGTTTTAAATTGTGAAGATATAATATGCAAATTTTGAAGATAGTACATGTATTAATTACTGACGAGTAAGTATCGAATATCAGTGTGAATTTTATAAAAAAACATTTCTCCTAACAGTTTATTAACTAGGTAAACATAAAATCTTTTCATCACCTATAAAATTTAACATTTTAATAATTAAAAATAAAAAAACAGTTTTTAACTGTGGATCACCAAATTTTAAATACAATCTTCAATTTGATTATCATTTATTTTGTACTTGAATTAAGATAACAATTAATAAATATCCCTCAAACTGAACTTTCGATGCTTTCTTTTCAGATAGCACTGAAGATGGCGAAAGCCGAAAGCGCTCTGCTACGATTGTAACCAATTATTCTTTCGAATAAATTATGCACGCATTACACAACTAAATTTTTTTACTTATATTTCTACGTGCACACAGCCAATACCCTCCTTTTCATATATAGAAGATAATGACCGTTATCGGCCAGAAAATATTTACTTTCAGCGGAGCACCCCAGCATTATGCGTTCCCTGTTACGACAGTATCTGGATGAAAATTTTTCAGGAAAATGGATTGAAAGAAGAGGTCGTATTGAATGGCCTGCAATATCTCCTGATTTGACGTCACTGGACTTTTTTTTGTCGGGACATTTAAAGTCTAAAATTTATGCAACCCAACCCAATTCTTTGGAAGACTTGCGACAACGAATAGTGTACGAGTGCCGACAAATAACTCCCGTAATGCTCCATAATGTTCGCGAGCATTTTGAACAGTGCCTTAACAATTGCATGGAGGTTGGAGGTGGACATTTTCATTATTTACTTGATTGATACAAGCGGCAATAAATTTTATAACTTTAAAATTTTCTTTTCTTTTTAGCCCTATTTTTCAGGAACTATTCACTCGATTTAAACGAGCAAGATCGCGCGTTGGGAAGGTAATTAAATTCCCTATAAAATAAGGTATCACTCGACCTCCCTTTCCATTTAAGATTTTAAGGGTAAAAGCCGGGGGGTGAAAATAGCAAAAAAATATGTCCTCCTGAGAACTAAGGTTCCCGTGTTCGAGCGAATGGCTTAACCAACGGTTCCCTGACAAATGCATTGGCAGACAATGTGCGATAGAATGGCCAGCAAGATCTCTCGACTTAACTCCTGTTGATTTTTCTTTGGGGGCCACTTGAAAACTCACGTTTTTATGATTTATTTATTAACAAGAAAATAAACCTGGGTGGAAAGTTTTCGGTGCGCCATAGGATAGCCTTTACCCCTGGATTATTATCCTGAAACGTAACGAGATAGGACGAGTAAACTGCCGGCGACGGTTTATTGATTTCCACCGGCCGCCACCAGCTCAACACTCGGAAAGTGCATTCTGCCGGCATTTGGCTCGAAAATTCGCCAGAAACGGTCGAATATTCGTCGGGAAACTGTAGAACATCATTAGAACGAATTCGCGAATCGCGCGCTAAGGCATGCCGCACTTGCTTTTGTTTTTGCCGGCATCTCGATTGTTTTCGGATACCTTGATTATTATCGGTTAAAAGATAGTCCAGTCACTTGGAAATTTTCTAAATTAAAATTAGCTAGGATTTTGTAAGTCTAAATAAATCTTGCCAGAATATCTGTAAGTGAAAGGGATCGCGGCATGTTATGAAAATGAAAAAGTGAATTAAATTTTGGTTGTGTTAAAAGTGTTGGTCTTCGGAATCTTTATATATTTTACGACACGATAATTAATTAACGAGAAATGGGGTTAAATCATGTTTGTTTACCTATATGTCAATTTGTTTTGAAATAATAGAATCTACATCATTCATAATTTTTAGGTATGTGATTCACATTCATTAAAAAACGTACCTACTAAACCATTTTCTAAATTTACATTACACAGTATTTAAAATATAAGGACTAAATATAGTTTTAAAAAACTCACCTGTAAATAATAATTGAAAATGTGTCGGCCTTTTTTCATTGGCTACGCCCTTCGTTTTGATCACAGTCTTTTCTTTTAGTTTTACCCTTGATATCAGAATCTGAATTCTCAAGGTATTCTAAGCTGAAAAGAAAATTGGCTATAATAATCAAGAATATAGGCTACAAAAATATTTTTGAAAATGCGTGCATTTGAAGTTGCTGGTTGAACCTCCTGTACCTTAACTTATATCACCCTATATATTATTATTAGATATTATTTTAAATTCAGCATGGGATTTTACAGAAAACATTAAATGAAGTAAATATTATTTCATTTTCAATTTCTACGATTAAAATATAGTTTAACTCGCTTAAACCATACGGTTTTTGAAATACTTGGTTATCTGACATATGTGAATGATTAAATTCTTAGTATATGTTTTCTTTTCCTTACCAAGTTCGCACAGGAGTCAACTAATTGATGAGATTTCGTGTCGCACTTATTAAAAAGTTGCATGTCTAAAATACACGATTAAATAATTACAAGTCATAAACAATTTCTATTTTATGTCACCAGCAGATATAAAATGTATGTGTACTCCCTATAACTAATTTTTCACGTGTTCATTAAAATCTGAAGTTGCAGGCTGATGCGTTTAACAAATAATGTGTTGACGTTTTATTAGTGCCCTGACTAAGCAACCATTTTAATACCCAATGGTACGATGGTCAATAAGTGGTTATGTGGGAGTTATTTTAAACAATGTTTATTTTGTTGCTGTTGCTTGCAAAGCAGAAAAATAATGTATGGATTTTAAATTGTCTGACACGTTTAAAGGTGGTGAAAAAGCTTCTTTTATGAAATAGTAGATAAACTCGTAACACAAATAAAAGTAAGATTTGCAGACAATTTTTTACCCGAAACTTGTGCCCCTTTTTTGTCAAAAACCTAAACTTCTATTAAGTGTTCAGCACACATTAAATACGAATATTTTAAATATTACTAGGTTAAGTAATAAAGACAATAAAAGAATGGTGGTAATGCAACAATTAATTCCTTATAAAACGTGTTAAAGTCTTCAGCAACATTTGACAACCTTTCTGGGCAACCTTCGTAGTATTTGGTGTTGTTGAAGGTGTGGTATGACTGGTATGAACGATTCCCCCTAAAAATAAATCCGATGAAGTCAAGTCAGGTCATCTTGGTGGCCAATTTTGAGATCACTTGTTTTTTATGTATTGATTTTAGACATGAATACTTTAAAATTCTCAGACGATTGAAATGCGTGGATTCTCCATCAATTTCAAATCACATGAATAAGGAAGTGTGGTCTTCTTCCTTAGTTTAAAGTAAATAAAATTAGTTTTTGTTTCATATCTTATAAATGACATGGAATACAAATTTGAAATTTGGCAGTTGAGTGTAACTTAATATGTTATTTACATACGGAGTGGCAAAAAAAGTCACGCATAATGCCTGTAATTTTTGAATTACATCGTATACGAAAAAGTGACCTTTATGAAAGTTGTTCAGTAAATTATTTCCTACATTTCTACCTGCATAAACTTTTCCTGTCATTGCTGGTTTGGTTGCCATAAACACCAACTTACTTTTTTTAAATGGAACACCCTGCATATTATGATTGATATTTGGGTTCTACTGGGAAAACTCTGAATTTTTTATATTTCAAATTTTTATTTATTTAAAATTGTAAGAAACTTTATAATAACAAAATAAATAGTCGTTTGGACGGTTAACGTAGGCTTTGTTCTTTAAGTGTCCCCACAAAAGGAAGTCGAGCGGAGTTAAGTCCGGGGATCGCGCTGGCCAGTCAATAGCACCTCTTCTGCCTATCCAACGGCCTGGAAACTATTCGCTTATGTATTGTCTAACATTTGCCGCATAATGCGCAGGTACTCCATCTTGCTGGAACGATACCTGTTCGTTTATGCCATTATTTACACCCGGTAAAACCGGTCTGCAAGAAGGAATTATGTAAGGAGGTTCAGATATTTCTCGCCATTCAAACTACCATTTATGAAAAAAGGTCCAACAATATGTCTACCAACTATGCCCGCCCAAACAATAACTTTTTCGGGCCTCTGAGTATGACCTTCCTGGAACCAGTGAGTATTCTCAACAAACCAATAACGATAATTGTGTCTATTAACAATGCCATTTAAATGGAAAGTAGCTTCATCCGAGAAAATTTGTTGCGAAGTTATTATCGTTATTGCATCTTTCCATCATCAGCTCACAAAATTCAGCTCTTCTATTAAAATCGTCCTCGTTTAACTCGTGCACCAACTTTATCTTGTAGTAATGCAACTTCTTCTGCTTAAACAAATTTTTCACTGACTGATGAGACACATTAAAATCCATTGCCATTGGCCTGGATGATTGTGCTGGATTTTCATGTATTGAGAGCATGATATACAAAGCTTTGTCTCCCCCGGTTGCTATTTTAGGTCGACCTGATCTAGCGGCTTCCCTAACACTGCCTGTTTCTCGAAATTTCTTTACCACTTGACACAACGTTGACTCATTTATTGGAGGCCTATTTGGATATGATTCATTGAAAAGTTGACAAACCTGATCTTGCGATCTCCTCATATTTCCGTAACCGCTCAATATTAAAATTTCAACTCGTTGTTTCTCATTCAGATGAACCATAGTGTAAACAAATTAGAAATCAGACAACAGAAAATTAAACAGGAACTCAAAATTGACACCTCTTAGGTCGCTGTCATGAAAACACCTTGACTCAACTGGCGGGTATTAGGTATAGGAATAATTATAATTAGGAAGTTTTTCATTTTTGAGCAGTCATTATCTCGGAAACGCTTGCAGATAGGTGAAAGTTTGAAATACAAGAAATTCAGAGTTTTCCCAGTAGAATCCAAATATGCAATCATATGTAGGGTGTTCCATTTAAAAAAAGTAAGTTAGTCTCTATGGCAACCAAACTAGAAATTCATGCAGGTATAAATGTGTGGAGTAATTTGCTGAACAACTTTCATAAAGGTCACTTTATCGTATAAGTACGAGGTAATCCAAAAGTTACAGGCGACTTATTTGCCACTCTGTATGCTAAAATAGTAAATAAAAACCTAGGGTTGCCATTTAAAAAAAATTCTTGATGAAGTCATAATATATCTAATATAGGACAGGCTGTATCAATATTTTTTAAATAAAAAAGACCACACCTTAAAATATCAACACCAATGTCCTAGCATTTTTCAAAAAAAAAAAACATACTCAACTTACTGAATGTATTCCAAGTTACAAACTTGCACTGTAATAACATTAGATGTAACATACATCGCAGGGTGTTGTATTTAAATTAAACCAGATATGACTGTTGAAAACTTTTTTGGTCTTACCTTTTGGACACCTCGTATGAGTTGACTAAATTCTTCACAGGTGAAATTTAAGCCTAGGTCAATTAATACACTCTATTGAAAAAATGGTCCTAAAAAAAAACCGGGTGTTTTAATACAGAATTTAGTAATATTAAGTACTACATTTTCATAGGATACCAAATATTTCAAAATCCGTAAGGTAAGCGAGGCAAAACTTAATAACACTGACTTTTATTTTGATCGTAGAAACTGAAATAATATAACATTTAAAAAATACAACTTCGATATGTTTTGTAAATTTAGGGCACCCTGTACAATAATAAAATAGTCCCCATAATATTCCGTGTCAAATAACGTATGCTTGTAGAGTACTCTTGGAAAAATAACTTTAACAAAGCCCATTTTTTCATTGGTATTAAAATAATTGGTATTGGTAAAAAAATATCGATCTCTAACACTTTTCACTAACATATCAGACAGGTTTAAAAAGAAAATCGCTTAGATACACGAACCTAGAGTGGAAATTGCTTTGGATCACGAAATGTTTTTTCTTTCAGTGATATTTAACAAAGATTAAAAAAAAAAAGTTAAGCTTAAGTCTATGAGGTCTAGGTCGCAGAAAGAAATATTTAATAGCACGTTTTGCCCTAACACGATGACATGAGGATGTCTTTCAAAAAATATTTGAAAATAATCGCATTATTATACAAGGAGCTCCTAAACATCATGAATATATCGAAGGGGGTAATTATTTTGCTTATTTCACGACTAAAAATTCATATACATAGGCCCGCAATGGCTTTGTTACCGATCTACAGAGATCTACTGAGATATTTAGTTCAAATTTGGAATATAGGTTAGGCTATAGGACTTACATCATTTAGCATGCCAAATGGTTGTGAGAATGTATAGGTAGATATTTCTTCAGGGGTCATGCCCCCTTTTCTCTCCACGAAGGAGTGATAGTAGATTTTTGCTGAAGGTCCAAGGCATGAGAGTCATATCTAAATTTTATCTATTGATATAAATAATCCGGGCACAATTTATTAAACATTATTAGGCTATGAAACACTATTCTCTCTCTCATGTTAAGTCATGCTATTTCTCACACTGTAGCACTCACCCCTCTTTCTTATTCCACCTATCATTCGTCTACAGTAGTTCTGAATCATCTGAATACGTCTGGCATCCCTCTTCAAGAGACACAGGCCGTACAATGCATCACAATAAGTGAATTGAGATAAGACCACACTGCAAAAAATGACTGTAAAATTACAGTTTGGTTCCATAACATATTCACTATTTATCCTCAATATATTATGGTATTTTATTATTACAAAATTAATTATTCAAATTTCATTTGTAAAAGAAAATAATTTATATATTTCTTAAATTCACAAAGTAAAATAAAATTACAAATTAAAATTACAGTTTATATTCCGAAATGTAATACTTTGCTAATTAACGTCAATTTTTACATTATATGTTCTGTAAATCTGTCACAACTTAGTTCTTGAAGGAATCGCATAACTTGTTAAGGAAAATGACGCCACAAGACGATAGCCCAAACCGCGTGTCATTTCTTTGTGAGTTCTGCAAACGATAAGCAATCATTTTGTGTCATTATTGGTGTGATAGTTTTGTATATTACAAACAAAGTAAGAATATTATTTAATTATGTTTATGTGCAATACAGAGTTTGTTGTCCTTAAAAACGTTACAAGTCGTGTGTGAAATGATTAAGTTTAAGTATAATATGGTGAACATGAAATGTATACGCGTTTTCAATTTCTTTGTATTTTTCTTATTTATTATTATTGGTTTTTTAAAACTTGTGACTTAGTACTTATATAGTTATATTTTTGGAGTAAAAAATTTGAATTTGCAATGCATATACTAAAAGTCCGGACCTATTAGGATACCTATAATATCTACCCTTAAGATAAATTACATACTTAATTTCGGAGTGGTTGTTACCAATTAGGCACTGTTTCTTAAGTTTTTTAAGACATTATTTCTTTTGTTAAAAATAAAATTTACAGTCCTTTACAAAGATGCAACCGGGGAGGACATTGAAAATGCCGAAGCAGAGTGCAACGCTTGTGACTATTGTGAGATTTGTGATCTGCGAAAACTCATAGATTTGAATGTTATATTTAGGTAGCTGATATAAGGTTTATTGATTCATAATATAAAAAAATAGTAAAATAAAGGTTATAAACTCTAACGCGCCTCTAAGGTATGGTTTGGCTGGAGCAGTCAGCGGCTGCGGCTGGCGTTCGCGATTGGTAGCTCGGTACTGGTTTAATGCGATTTGTATGTACACGGTTTCACTGCCGCAGCTCAGCGACACAGCGTTCGCAGTCAATTGCAGTGGCTGCGTTCGGACTGATAGAGAGACCAGTCCAGCCGTGATCGCTCAGCAGAATGCCACCGTTTTCGGCAATTGCTAACGAGTGTTTGATAGAGGAGGTTCAAAAGTACCCCCCTTTATACAACTATGAGAACGAAAATTACAAAAATGTTGTAATGAAAGAAAATGCATGAAAAAAAGTGGCAGCAAGTGTAGGGAAGAACGGTAAAGTGTACAAAACCATTCTGTTTATTTTTCAGCATTACATTACAAAGCTTATAATTAGGGTAGACTGGGGCAACTGCGAAGCCCTTTTTAATAGTTCAAGTTTATTTCCTTCCTACTTCAAATATACAATATTTATAAAAGTGTCTTTGTAAGAAAGTAATAGTTTAATATGTTTACTTTTAATACTGCATAGGGCACTCATGAATTATTTACCGAAATTTTACAGTTCAGTACCCCAAAAAGGGAAAGTGTAAAATCGGAATACAATTTCCATGCATGTTCGCAGAAGTGGTAATGGGAAAGTGTAAATGAAGTTTATATCTCCCATGCCAATTTTACTTTTCACAGACTTAAAAAAAAATAAAAATCTGGGAAGTTATGAACTTTTTATTGTTGGGAAATAGTTAGCCAAGCAAATCATAAAAACGAAAAATTAAAAGGTACCTACCTCTGAAAAATAATAAGTAATCCAAAATAACCCTCAAAAAATTCCTAATAACAAGAATAATATTTTTATAAACGTATTTATCCGTTCAAAATCCAGTGTTTGGCTTTAATCTCTAAAACAGTAGGAGTTATTCCCTAGGAGAAACTAAAACAGAAAAGAAAATTAAAGTTTAAAAATTCGAATAATTTTATGGAACTTGTTAAATATTGTATCCCGCAAATTTCACATTAAAATGAAAACCTCCTCGGCGTGTTACTACCGGTTCAGGTAAACGAGTCACTATATCGTCTAGCTATACTACATTGACATCATTGGTGAGTGGCCATAAAAAATTTTATTTTGATTTTCTAGTAAACTTGATTTCAAATCCGTTGTCAACAGTGTTTACCTGGCCAATGAAATGTTTGTTTGCTTTTGGTAATGTGTATTTAACCAGTACCCAGTCTTCAATGGAAATATTGTCTTTGTTTATGTCAGGAATCTGATCTTCGCAATCCGATTCTAAAGTGAAACTTTGATCCGATTCCATAAAAGGTACACTTTCATAATCTGATTCACTGGAGCTGGATTCAAATTGATACGGACTTGGCCGACTTTGTTTATTCTTTCGGTCAATTTTCATAGCTGGTTTAAATATAGTAGACGAACTAGTAGAGATTTTTGACTGACTACTTGCGATAGTTCCTGCAATGGTTTGGCCACCTTGAATTAAGCGCTTTCGTTTCCTTGGATTAGAAGAAGGACTCTGTCGGAGCGAATCAAGTAGTAGATCATTAAAACTGATGTGTGAAATCTCATCTAAATTGTAAATACATTCAGGACGATCCTGAAGACCCAACTCCAATATAGCCTTTTCCAATAAAACAAAATATTGGTCTATTATGAATGGGTCCGTAGATTTCTTTCTGCAGTACTCTAAGCTTTGTGCTTTCTTCATACTCAAAGAGTGACGTTGTTTAAACTTTATTAGCCAGTCTGTGCCTGGCATATTGTTCTTAAAAGGATTGGGAATATTATTTAAAGTTACAAAGTCCCGAACTTTTTCTTGAAGCTCTCTCGAAGTTAATCAATATCCCCACTTCTCCATTGTTTTTATATTTTCGGTCAGTTGACACTTATCTTGCCAAGAAAGTATTGGAGGTCGGCCCTGTGTCTTGCTTTTTTCGCCACGGCGGCCAGTTATCCTACAGTAGATTGTAATGTATGGGATTCTGAATTCAGTACTAGCCATCGACATGGTTAATTGACCTTGATTGACGGCATTTACTGCAGCATTTAATTGCACCTCCCCATAGGCAGCCCTATCGGACTTTCTTTTATAATTTCGTACCATGACGGCAACTCTCTGTAAAGAATAAAAGCTTTAAGTGTCAGTGCCAATGAACTTTAGCATTCCCAGGAAAATGGGGCAAGTGTAAACTAACCTTTACACTTTCCCCATTACAACTTTCACACATGCCCCACATTATGTTTTTTATGGGGGAAGTGCAAACCTGTTCGTGAGTAAAAACCGCTTTTAGATTTGGTCGGTATATAGGATTTTAAAGCTACAACAATTGACTAAACATAAGAAAATGCAATACAACTAAAAGTATATTATAAGTTTTTACCTTTGACCAATTTTTTATGGAGATATCACACACTATTCAACGGACCGATTCGGAGATTATGTTACAAATGACTACTCAGAAAGAAAAAAACACCTGGTAACTCACCGGCAGTAGATAATTCAATAGCGCTAACGTATAGTTAGTTGCCTCGAACCACACAGACAAGTAAACTTTCAATATTGCCTGATTGGCGCTCTGATTTTCCACTTACCCCATTTTTACACTTGCCTATACCATATTCAAATCCAAGATTATGCATACGAAGGAAATATTGATCAGTACTTAATGACAACCGTAACCATTTTATTCGGTGTGACGTCAGGGACAAATGCAACACAAGAATTTTGTTGAATTCCGTACCCATACTAACGTGCCCGTGCGATATTATAAACATTTTCAATGTTAAAATGCACGCCACTGACTTTTTTCTAATTTTGATATTTTTTTCGGATATACCAACTAATGATACAATTTTAAAATGCTTTGATACTTTGACGTCTTAATCAAATTGATTTGTTTACTTGGTATGCTGCAGCTTTGATTTAAATATGGTACCTATAGTATAAATTTAAGTGTTAATATGACGTTTGTCGAAATGGAGGAATTTGGGCTAA
Source organism: Polydrusus tereticollis (assembly GCA_963920685.1). Classification (NCBI taxonomy): domain Eukaryota; kingdom Metazoa; phylum Arthropoda; class Insecta; order Coleoptera; family Curculionidae; genus Polydrusus; species Polydrusus tereticollis. Next base: position 17,824,783 of record OY987330.1, read on the forward strand.
CATCTCCTTTTCGTCTTCGTCCTGCCAACAACAGCAGGCGACTAATGTTATCGGCGTTCATTATAAGTCATACATAAGCGCTTTCACTACGAAATACGAATATGATCTGAAGCGCGCTCCTCGCTCCAGCCGCGCCAGCCGAACCACCCTGCTCCAGCGAAACCATACGATTATTCTCGACTTGGTCTGATCCCGATCATTTAACTCGGTGTGACGTCAGGGACAAATGCAACACAAGAATTTCGAATTCCGTACCCATACTACGTGCCCGTGCGATAATATAAACATTTTCAATGTTAATAACAAATAAGAATTTATTGCTATTTTTATGTTTTTATAATGTTCTACATTTTCTAAAATACTGTTTGTCTCTGTTGGTGCCACTGCCAAAGCATATTTTATAATTTTGTTTATAATAAAATGCAAACAACATATTTATTTATTTATTTCTATATAACCTTTTTCCACCGATATAAGCAGTTGTAAATTTTCTAAATATGTACAGCAAAATTAGCAAGTAAAATTAAATATTATATTACTCAAATGAAATGTACTTCAAGTAACCGTCACTAAATGTTAAGTATTACATTACGCCATTTTAAGTGGTAAATATTATGAATTCGGACACCGAAAACTGAAAAAAACGTATTTCAGTAATATATAAAGTAATTTTAAAAGGGAAATTTCAGGTATACGTTAACAATAATCAAAAATAATAAATATATTGTGTAAAAATTTACTTCATATAACAGTGAATTTTACCAAAAATATATAGGAAAATAAGATCAGGATGTTTGTGTAAATTTACGGTATTTTACGTGGGTCCATTTGTGACCAACGTAAAATAACTGAATTTTACCAAGTTATTTTTTGTAGTGCAGGCTATCACATAACGATTTTCTAAGATCAGGATTTAGAAGGTTCCTTTGGTAAAGTTCGTCTATCTACCTTACAAACTCATTATAAATGCTAATCCCTAATGCCGATAAGACCCAGCGGGTGATCGAATGAAAGCAGGGACGCACTCGTTGCTGATAGAATAAAAGGTTGCGCTGATTTAAGATAATAATATATATAAAAGCGTGGAAAAAAATATTTTTTTTTATTTACCTGTATGCAACAAAAGTGTCGTACTGATTTTTTATGTTAGAAAGAAAACGCAAAAACATATTTTAAACGTAATTTAATAATAACTAATAATAACAAAATAATAATGTAACCGTATATATAAGATACAATATAATTAAAATTATAACATATAGGACGCTTATTAATTAAAACAAAATATACATATGAGGGATAAATAAGATTGGGAAAGTCCTATCACCTTCTTTATGGACTATTATTTAGGACTTTCCCAATCTTAATTAGCAGTTTCGACTTTAATAAAATATACATATACTTGCAAAAAAGTATCGTGTCAGAAAAATAATTATTACATTTTAATCCAAGTCACATTCACTGTCACTGTCGTCATCCAAGCTCAGAATAATTCTTTTTCTGGGCAACAGATCTATATTTACGTATGATTTTTCTACTTTTTGAACATGCGCTACACAATCTTCCCAACTTTTGTTTGGAATATTTTGCATCTCTGACTGTACTAAAGCTGTCACAGAAGAATTTAAGGTTGGCGAAACATTATTCCTCCTTACCGATGCTTTTAGCTGGTGCCATATATTGTTCATTTGAACATGCAACGATAAGGAGGAAGTCTTAACACGGTATGACCCATTTCTGCCGCCAAAGTATCACAATAATATTGCTTTTTTTATTGAAAATGATTTTAAAATTTCGAGCAATTTCTTTTTTGTGTAATTTTCCTCAAGATACATATTATTTTCCATCATATCGTCCTGGATGGTAACTTTTCTGTCCTTGAAACACGGAACTTTATTTAACCTACGACTGTGGTAGCTCGCATTATCCATCACTATCACACTATTTGGTGGTATATTTGGTAGTAATTTGTTTTTAAACCAGTGTTCAAATAGTTCTGCCGTAGTATCATCGTGATAATCAACAAGGTAGTCCTTTATATTGTTGGCTGATAAGGCCTAAGCGCTTGGTATAAATCCTTTTTTGTCCCAGGATAAATTATAATTAATTTAAAGAAATAGTCCATTCTCGAAGTGGAGTTGAGATATAGGGAAAGGGGAAAAAAAGTCAAAAAGTCTTTCTCCACTAATTTAATAGTGAGCTATTAAAGGCTCAATTTTAAAATTAAATTGTCTCTACATGTTTCAAAGGTAGTAACCTTCATCTTCAGGAGACCAAAGTAGTGCTGCAGTTATTATTAGAAGTAGAGAGAAAACTGTTGGTGGAAAATGACGTTGATGGAGCTTTTTTTTATTTAAAAATATTTTGACAAGATATTAATAATTGAATGTAATCAGCATGCTAAAATTGGAATTGAAAGTGGAATGTTATATTTAAATCAAAGTTTATGAAAAGACACTGTCAATCTGTGGTCAAATTTTAACGAATATCTTCCCTTTTTAAAATTCGACCACAGATTGACAGTGTCTTTTCATAAACTTTGATTTAAATATAAAATTCCACTTTTAATTCCAATTTTAGCATGCTGATTACATTCAATTATTAATATCTTGTCAAAATATTTTTAAATAAAAAAAAGCTCCATCAACGTCATTTTCCACCAACAGTTTTCTCTCTACTGCTAATAATAACTGCAGCACTACTTTGGTCTCCTGAAGATGAAGGTTACTACCTTTGAAACATGTAGAGACAATTTAATTTTAAAATTGAGCCTTTAATAGCTCACTATTAAATTAGTGGAGAAAGACTTTTTGACTTTTTTTTCCCCTTTCCCTAAATTATTATTGTTATACGCTTATCTTTATTTGATTGCGCTTTGGTTCTGCATTGACCCGATAAATCTACCCAACCTTTATTTGGAACTTCGTGTGTGTCATACCACGTGTCGTCCAAATAAATAATATCCCTTCCATTCTGTCTATATTCATGGACTGCAAATAGGTATTCCATCCTCCACCTTTTTAACTGAACCGATTCCATAATTACTTGTCGTTTGTTAATTTTTTTCATTTTAAAATACATTTCCTTGGAGTCTCACGACAACACTCTATTCCTGTAGCATCATTTTTTAAATTTTTACAATAGGGTTTTTTAAGTGGGGATCATCATTTGTTCCCTGTACATGGCATATATTTTTCTACGCATTATATCGACATCCGTCGCGTCCACTTTCTTAAAAGTAAAAGAGCCTTTCCTCTTTCTTCTCTCCACTATAGGTTTATTTACAACAAACCACACTGTGCTCACTGGCCTGCGTGTCAAAGCTGCCGCTTCCTTCACTGCACCAAATTTTGAAAACGACGTTCAAGAAGGGTGGTGTAAACATCGAAGATTACTTTTCTTGTGTCAACTGATAAAATATCACGCTTTAATTTGTTTTTATCACAACCCGTAGATCCACTTGGCGTACTGGTTTCTTCCCACGGACGAAACATTCTTAGATATCACGTTTAATTGGCAACAAATAACTTCTTGTCTAAACCAATACAAACATCTAACTGAATTTTAAAACCAAAAGTCGGCATATTTAAATAACTATAATAAACCTATTTTATTTTACCCTAATTATTTTAAGATGACTACTGAGAAAATATAAAAATATAATAGTCTTTAAATGGATCCGTACCTGGAGTCCCCAGATCATGAGGCCGAATTTTACACCTCATACAATAGGTTATTATGACGGTTAGGGATTAGGGTTTGTAAGATAGATAGACGGACTTTAGTATATAAGTTTTAAATTGGCAAATGCCCTTTTAATACAATTATTGACGTAACTGCCACATTTTAGAATTTAGTTCGAGACAATGTTGAGTAGAGATTTTTAGCAGACGATCTAGGTCAGTTGTCAATAGCCTCAAGAATGTTTTCGCAGCTAAATATCTCATAAGAACGGTTTCGTCATGAAATAAGCCAAATAATTACCCCCTGGAATATAAGAACACCCTGTATATTATTCAATATTATCAAACTCACACCATAACTGTCCATAAAGCAGACTTCATATCATATTTTAATCAAGTTAACATTCCATCAAAAATTCTAGGACATTCACATCGGTCCATCTGAACTATTCGAAGGACGTTCGAGATGCTCCAGTGATTCTGCATTACTCATTGATCAAACTATAATAATAATAATTTAAATATAACATAAACCAGTGCGGCTTGCGCTTCATATACTTGATAATACATTGTCAATTGCGTGGAAAATATTTTTATTAGTAAAATAATAGACTGTCGTGTTAATTAAATCAATTTAATACAATTAATTAAATTTGAAATGCCGTCAAAATTGTATTATAATGATATGAATCCGAGTGTCAGAGCAGTCTTATTGACAGCCAAAGCCCTAGGGGTGGAGTTTAAAATGGCCGAAGTCAGCGTTTATTCCAAGGAACATATCAATGAGGAACTTTTAAAGGTAAGTTAGAAGTACTGTTGTTACTTAAGTCTCGTTTTCGTAGGGACGCAACATTGTCTGTCCTTAACTAAATGTATTTCATGTCGGGGAAGTCGGTCAACATGTCGATGTCGGATTCAAAATTCATCCGCACTCGATTTGTTTACTTCTCGTAGTTTTGTTCATCATGTATGATCAAGACAAATTTTATACAGGGCAACCCAGATAAGAATGAACTCTACAGGGATTTCGTGAAGCATCAGACATACAGAGATGATTAAACTAGAGAAAAGTTGCGCATGATTTCAAATTTTAAAAATTCCGAATGGTTCTGAAGATATTCGGGAGAATCAGAGTTTTTGCGATATCGATCTTATTGTTTTCTGATCTGATCCTATTTGAAGAGATATGTCAAAATAAGTTTTACATTCTCATTGCCATTTTTTATCCTCCACAATAAGGTTTAATTAAATTTTCAATCCGACATTTCGTTTTCTCGCAACTATCATCAACTTTGTTTTTTATAAATAATCTAAAAATTTAATTTTACACTTTGAGCTACGAACTTTGTGTCGGAATGTGAAGAACATTTTATTGATAATCCTAAACATCTATGACGTTTTCTAAACACTAAAAGAAAGACTCCAGTTTCAATAAGTACTATTATTCATAATAACATAATAATTAATGACTGCCAGTCAATATGTGATACTGTCTCGGAGTACTTTTCTTCTGTCTTTATAACATCAAGCAAAGTACAGGCAGAATCCTATTTTAAGCCAGGAAAACATATCATACCTATATATAAAATTAATAAACAAAAGTTTAAGATAAAATATCCTCACTACCTGATAAACCTGCCGTCATTATTAATAAAAAAATTGGCGGTAAAAAATAATTCCTACCGAAAGGTTGAGCGAAAATTGTTGCTGAAAATGACTTTCTCTAATAACGTGGGGATTTTCGTCGACCCAAAAATGGTCATTGTCAAAGTTTATAATAGCATCTCGTGAAAATTTTGCCTCGTCCGTAACTAAAATATTTGGTAAAAAATTATTATTGTGTGCCATCCTATGAATCAACCACCTGCAAAACATTAATCTTGGGTGAAAATCCCGAGGCAGTAGAGTTTGGACCCGCTGTATGTGATATGGATACAGGAGGTTTGTTTTTAGAACTTTCCAAACGGTTTTTGGGCTTACTTCAAGCTGCGCTGCAGTGCAATCTTCCTGGTACTATTTGAAGGATCTTCTACTATCGCATCAAGTATAGCTTCTTCTAGTTTAGGCGTTGTTACAGTGTCTGGTCTTCCACCACATGTATTTTTATTAAAACTCCCAGTTTCACATAATCTTGCATGTAGCGTTCTAAATGTTTTAGCACATGGGATTACTCTGTTAGGATATCTGTCCTGGTAAATTCTCCGTGCTTCTTTCGCATTTCCATTTGCTAATCCATAAATAAGTGCATGCCAGCCATTTCAGCGTTAGTTAAATTGTTCATGATGAAATCACTGCTAATTGATAACTCTGAGTTTTACTGATAATATGACAATACTATCACTGTCAGCTGCTCTCCAAAGCAGGTAGGTAGGTACTTCATTTGGCCTTGGCAATAATTTGTTATAAATAGCAGATGTGGTAAGCCAAAAACGTGATAATAAAAGTAAGCCTATTGAAACCAGTCGTGCATTTTATCAGAAGGTGGACATTTTGCTCATTTACTTACTGTAAGGTCGAAATTGTTTATTTTTTATTTTTGGTTGTTATTTTATGTTGTCCATGGATAGCTTTTAGAATGAGTTAAAGTGATTTTTTTTTTCGCAAACGAAGCCAGATATGAAAACAACACAAGAGATCAAAAAGTTGTATTTGTAGTTGCGGACACATATGTTCATAGGAACTTTTTTTCTTAAAACAACCATACGTATCACCCTCTGAAAAACACCTAAATAGCCATATTCAGGTGAACGCTGTGTATGACTTCAGTAAGGCGTTCGATAAGATAAGTCGGTGTTCACGGTAGCTTACTGAAGTGGTTTTAATCATATTTAACAGGGCGATTACAGGCTGTTAGTATTGGCAGTTGTGTATCGAAATTTCAACTAGTAACTTCTGGGATAACTCAAAGATCACATTTGGGCCCATTAGTATTTAATGTGCATATTAAAAATATATCTAAATGCTTTAAGTTTGGCAAGTTTTTGATGTACTCCGACGATTTAATGGTTTATCGCAATAACAGTTCATTTTTAAATTTTAAAAAATGCTATCACATTTCAATTTCACGTAATAAGAACATATTTAATAATAATTATACTTTATTAGGTAACCAAAAGCTTGCAATTGTTAATCAAATTAAGGATCTTGGTACTGAAGAGGAAAGAAAAATGCAAAATGCTTCACAAATATTTAATATTTTGCTCTACGCGTTTCGGTTTCTTAAACTATTTTCAAGAGCTGTCTAAAAAGTTCATTTATATAATAATCTCAATCCAAAATCAAAATTATTAGGTATTAATTACATAATATAATCACAAACTTTACATTAAGGACACAAACAAGTTCACTATGGCGAGCACAGGTTAACTAACTCTATAAAATTGATCAACGGGATAAACCCAAAAAACATTTAAAAAAATAAAACAAAATATACCGAACCAGAGCGGCATCTAGGTTGCACAAAAAGAGGTACGATTATTTAAACAAACATTCACTATTTAAACTCATTCACAATTTTCGCTGCTTCTCTGTAGTGGGCGTTGACAGGATCGTTGAAACGCTCAATCCGATTCTCTCTCTCTCTCTCTCTCTCTCCTATCCCTCACTGCGCCCAGAGTTAAGCATAGGCATCCCTTCTCTTTCTCCAGTTCTCTCTGTTTTGAGCCACTCCCGTCCACTTCAGTCCAGCGACTCTTTTAATATCATTATACCACCTTGTAATTGGTCTCCCTCTACCTCTCTTTCCATCCCATGGTCTCCAGTGGATGATCCTTGCATTCCATATATTGTCCTTCAGCCTTGTTATGTGCCCTGCAAAATCCCACTTTAGCTGCGTAATTCTGTCAGTTATGTCAATAATTTTTGTTCTCTGCCTGATCCACTCGTTTCTCTTTTTATGTTTTATTGAAGTCCCAACGTGACTCTCTCCATTGCTCTCTGGGTGACCTCCATTTCTTGTATCGTTTGCTTCGTAAGTGTCCATGTCTGGGATCCGTAAGTCAGTACCGGCAATATACATTCATCGAAGATTTTTGATTTTATACGTTGGGGAATCTTTCTGTTCTTAAATATTTTTGATATCTTCCCAAATGCTGCCCAACCCAATCGCCTTCTTCTTTCCACTTCAACATCCTTGTTTTCCTTACCAATCTGTATCAATTGGCCAAGGTATGTGTATTGTGTAACGTTTTCTATTTGTACATTATTGATGTTAATTTGTACATTTTGTGGACTCATGACTTTTGTTTTACTTAGGTTCATTTTCAGTCCAACTTTTTGCGATTCTCTTTCTAAATCGGCCATCATTTTTTGCAAGTCGTTTTCGTTATCAGTGATCAACACAATGTCGTCAGCGTACCTGAGATGGTTGAGTCTTTCACCGTTGACGTTGACTCCCATATCACTCCAGTCCAGATTCTTAAAGATTCCTTCCAGTGCTAGGTTAAATAGCTTCGGAGACATCGTGTCGCCCTGTCTAATTCCCCTATTTACCGGTATCTCGTTGGTGTCTTCATGCAATTTAATTATTGATTTTGCTTCTTTGCATATGTACTTAATGATGTTTTTATACCTAGAGTCAATCCGCGCTTTGTCCATTTCTATCATAATTGCCCAGTGTTCGATGGAATCAAACGCCTTCTCATAATCTATGAACGCCATGTGAAGGGGGAGATTATACTCTGTTACTTTCTCAATTAGTATTTTCATAGTTAGTAAGTGATCACATGTACTAAATCCCTTACGGAAGGCAGCTTGCTCAATTGGTTGGTAATTTTCAAGTTTTGCGGAAATTCTGTTCGTAATTATTTTTGTCAGTAGTTTGTATATTTGTGACAATAAGCTTATTGGACGATAGTTGTGTAGCAATTTTCGGTCACCCTTTTTAAATAGACTTATGACACCTGCAGTGTTCCATTGGTCAGGTATCTTTCCTTGTTCTAGACATGTATTAAAAAGCTCTTTCAACCACGAAAATATTTCTTCTTGGGCCTCTTTGATCATTTCTATCAGAATATTGTCTTCGCCTGGTGCTTTGTTGTTTTTCATGTATTGCAGAGCCAGATCAATTTCTTCTGTCGTTATTTCAGGTATTTCTTCAGACCCTACGTTTATTACATTTATCTCTTTTAGATCCCGGGGTTTTACTGTTTTTGAAGAGTATAGGTCTTCGTAATATTTTTCCGTTATCTGTCAGATTTCTTCTCTGCTTGATGTTTCGGTTCCGTTTCCATTCTTTATTACTGTGATTCCATGTGATCCTTCTTTTTTCCTTAGACACTTTAAATTTTTGTTCTTCTCGCTTACATCTACAGCCATCTTTTCATATGCCTCTTCCATGTCTTTGCGTATCTTTCTCGTTGCTTCTTTTCTGACTTCTCTATAATCCTGTGTTGCGTACGTCGACTTAACACATAGGTCGATGGTTGCGTATAACCCCGCTCTGTATAATGTCCGTCTGATCATTAATCTCTAATTTGACTATTTCTATATTTTCTAAAAAAATTAGCTTATGGCCTTTATTCGCATTATGTAGCATTTTAAAGTTGTCTTTAGTATTAAATAATTAAGAAACCGAAACGCGTAAAGCAAAATATTAAATATTTGTAAAAAATTTTGGATTTTTCTTTCCTCTTCAATATGAATAATCTTCACCCCGGAGATATCTATGATTCAGTTAAGGATCTTGGTGTTATTTTTGATGTCAAGATGCTGTTCGATCAACATATTTACTATGTTTCAAAATGGGCGAATAGAATGTATTTGCTTTGATTTTAAAAACCCCATTACGTTACGTTCATATTATTTATGGCATAAATTAATAGTATATTAAGCTATTGATTGCTCTGTTATTTGGAATCCCCAGTATAATATCTATATAAATAAACTAGCTTCTATTCAAAATAAATTCGAATCTCGATAGTTGCAACATTATCTGGCAAAAGCTTAATTTGATTTCGCTTGTTCATCGCAGAATGATTGCCAATGCCAAATTTATTTTCAAAATAGCTAATAATTTATTAGATTCTCCTGCCTTATGATGTCATTTATATTACACAGTACCAACTTATATTACCAGAATAAAAAATAATTTTTACCTAAATTCGTCCCACACTAATTATTACTTGAATTCTTCTTTCGATAGATGCCTAAAAACATGTAATAATTTATGTAATCTTCCAGAGGTCAATATTTTTTCTTGTTCCCTGAACACTTCAAAATTTAGCAGTCACCTGATTCGACTTATTTTATTAAATGCTGAAAATGGCCTCATTCAAGTGGTCATCTTTATTCTATCTTTAAGTCCTCAATATTGTTTGGTCTATTCTGATACACTCTTTCCTTCAAATATAAATAACCCCATTGAAACAAATCCAATGGCGTAAGGTCCGGAGACCTTGCTGGCCAATCAATTGGATCCCGGATCGGTAATTATGTCTATTGATCATTTTATTTAAATAAAATGTAGCCTCATCCGAAAATATAATATTTTGGCAAAAAATGTTGTTTTTTTTGCCTCTTGCCATCATTTCCTCACAGAAACTATCGTACTCATGGATTTTAAAAGTATCTGTAATATTATTATTAAGCGTTTTTTTCACTTACAGAAGAAGTATATCAAGTGTTTTCTCTTCAGTTAAATAACGTCATGGTCTTCAAATTTGTGAAATTCCCTACTCACAATTGACTGCGTAATTGGACTCTCAGGATACTTTTTGTTAAATAACATACAAATTTCATTCTTCTTCGTACCTTATCCCCAATAATTTTAAAACTTTATATAAATGCACAGAACGATACGGAACTAGATTATCCAAATACTAACATTTGCTTTAAATAAAAGGTGACAAGAAACAAAACGGTGCAAAAAAGAATGTTTTATTGTATTTACTAAAAAAAAAACATGTTTACAATTTAACTAAGGTACCTATCCGTTTTTAGATGTAAATAATGTAGGCTTTTGCCAATTAATAGCGGATTTTTGGGAAAAACTTATTTAGGTTGGTTTTACCGTAACGAAATGAGCAAACCCCTACTCCTTTAGTACCATGGGATTCAAGACCTGTTCACCGAGCCCCCAATTTGACCTAGGTTGCCACTTGCCACTCGAAATTTTAAAATTTTAAAATTTCGTCTTATAACACGAAATTTTGCCCGTCTTATAACACGAAATTTTACTTTAAAATTTCGACTTATATCTCGAAATTTTAAATTTTCGTCTTATAACACGAAATTTTAAAATTTTAAAGTAAAATTTCGTGTTAGGTATAAGACGAAATTTTAAAATTTCGGGTTATAAGTCGATATTTTAAAGTAAAATTTCGTGTTATAAGACGAAATTTTAAAATTTCGGGTTATAAGTCGATATTTTAAAGTAAAATTTCGTGTTGAGTCGAAATTTTAAAAAAATTGTATTTTATTATTTTATGTGGCCCTTCTACGCCTTCGTAATAATGCAAAAGCTTGTTGACAATACAAAAAATACGTTGTTTTAGTTTGCCTTCTCTGTTTTCAGTACCCTTCTGTAAAACTCAATTAATTTATTTATAGGATTTTCATAATAAGATTAAAAAGGGATGAAACCCTTAAGGCCTTTGCAGCCTTTTCTCTTTTTTAATTTAACAATTATTGAGTAACTCCTTGAACGATTTCTGGGTTAGAAATTGGATTCGGAACAATGTTGTTTCCTTAATCGGGGCTCTCTATTTTTCGAAATTCTCTTAGTTAATTCCGTTGTATTTTGTAAGGTTTGAAAATCCTAAATGGCGTCCCGTGTTGAATATACCCACAGGACATCAACCCTTCTGCCGTTTCCAACGTAACTTTCGATCATAAAAGCTTTTTATTCTGCGTAATTGCCATGCTATTTAATTTTAAAAAGTTTTCAAATACGGGGTGTGTCTGGTAAGTACCTTCTAATTTCTGAGGAGCATACAGACGATGTCAAAATAACCCTAATTTCTCATAGAAAGGGAATTCCTAAAGTGTCCCTTAACGGAGATACAGAGCCCCAAAGGGCTCTAACTTTTAAACCGACTTGTATAATTTAATGAAATTTTAATATTTTATATAGACCATTAAGAGTCATTAAAGCATACTACAGTAGGACTTGCCAGCCCACTCGTTGGTCCAAGATTTTGACCGATGTCATTTGACATCTGAAAACTGATTTTTTTTAAATGCTCTGTTCATTCCCATCTCTATTGAGGATGCCACTAGAGTTACCGAGATTTCTAGGTCCATTATCGATCACGTTTTATCTGATCAGCATAATCATTTAAATTGTAATGTTAGGGTTGAAAGTAATCCACTTTCTGATCATAACCAGCTCCATATAACTATAGAAGATCATTTAAAAATTTTTAGTAAGAAAATTAAACATGAGGTTAAAATAATTGATTGCAAAGTGTTTTCTAGAGTTTTTCAACAAGCTACAAAAGGCATACATATTTTATCTTTCCATTGTTTGGCTCAGATTATCATGGAATCAAAAAAAAAGTCCGAGGTCATTAAGGTCTGTAAAGCTCGTGAAAGGAAAGGAGTACATGGATTAAAGATGAAGTACCGAGAATGATGAGGAAAAGAGACAAATTGTACAAAAGAAAAATAGGAAATCCCAACGATAAGTTTATGGAGACTGAATTTAAAGCAATTAAAAATAAAATAAAATCATTGAAAAATATTCACTTCCAAAGAGAATGGGAAAAAACGGGTACAAATGTTAAAAAACAGTGGAAATTTGTCAACAGCTTCTTTAAAAATAGAAAAAATGAAATACAAATAAACTGTCTCGAAATAGATAATATACAAATTAATAATCCACTTGATATTGTAAATAGTTTCAATGATTATTTTTCTAAAATAGGAGGGTATATTGTTGATGACCTTCATAGGGACATTAATTTGGCGAGACCGGATGGTGTTCCCTTATGCAATGAAATTACGTCACAGAGTAAAATAGATACTGAATTAACTAACAGAAATGAAATAATGGAAGTCATATTGGACTTAGAAAAAGATGCTTCGACAGGTCACGATGAAGTGACGGTTAAGGATCTGATCAAATTGGGAGAAACTCTGGTAGAAATCCCAAATAAGTTAATTAATAACGTACTTATTTAAAAATAAACTATTTTCTGAGGACTTAAAAATTAGTAAAATTAGCCCGATATTTAAATCTGGGAGCAAAAAATGTATAAGCAATTATAGACCACTATCTCTACTAAGTGTTTTCTCCAAAATGGTAGAAAAATTAATTAAAAAACGAATGTTATTACATACAGAAACATATAGAAGTAGATGAGTACCAATATGGTTTCTAAAAGAATAGTAGTACCTTATGCGCAACGGCGGACTTTGTGAATTACATCTCTAGAGCCTTGGATAATTGGAAATATTGTGGTTGTTATTTATGTAGATTTGAGAAAGGCTTTTGATGAGGTATGTTTCAATATTTTTTGAGTAAATTGGAAAATATGGGATTTACCGAAATAATGCTCAATCTAATAAGAAGTTATTTTGAGCGTAGAAACTAGTATGTTAAAGTAAATAGTGTCACTAGTGACATAAAATCAAATAAGTTTGGTGTTCCCCAGGGATCTGTCCTTGGGCCACTGTTTTACTCCTTATACGTTCTTAATTTAAAATGTGCAAGTCTTAAAACACGTTACTTTACATTCGCGGACGATACGGCTCTAACCTATATAGGAGATAGTGCAGACGAACTTAGTAGGGAGACCAACAGTGACCTAGAGACATATGTAAACTGGCTATACTCTAACAAGCTCAAGATAAACATTGACAAAACAAAAAGCATTGTATTTAAACAAAAAAATGAACATGTAGAAGAAATTAATATTCAAATTAATAATATGAAATTAGAGCAAGTCTTCAAAATCAAATATTTAGGGCTAATTGTTGATGATAAATTAGATTGGGCGGAACATGTATTGTATATAGCTGATAGGATTGCTCCTATGTATTCAGCAATGTTTAAATGCAGGGACCATTTAACTCTTAAAACCAAGTCAACGGTGTTCAGGGTGATCCCCTATAATGTCGCCCCCCTTTAACTTTTTTATTTTAAGTGTCCCAAAAAATTTAAAACTATGGTTATGTAGGTACTGAAAGATACTATTTTTTACGTATAAAGATAATTTAAAAAATGATCAGTATACAAGGAAACACGAAAAGTGTATTTTTTTTAATGGATCACCCTATATATGAATTTATTTTTTGACTCCTTGTAAAGTTCTAAACATAATTGATATATCACACCAGATACGTAAATTCAACCGTTTCTGAAATATTCGAATTTAAAACATTATCATCAAATATTTTTTTAAACAACTGTTACAAATCAAGAAGCCTTATGATAACAAACTGTTTCTTGAAAATAAATACCCATAGTGACATTATGTCCCTATTGTTGTATAGTTGTCTTGTTAAGTAAGTAAAAATGCCGTACTCAGACAGAGAAAGACAAATTATTTTAACTTATTATATTAAAAATAATTTAAATTGTCGCGCTGCCATTAGAAATATGATAGAAGATAATCCCGGTATGCATGTCCCAAGTCGAAGAACGTTCACATCTATATACAGTGCGTCCATAAAGTCTTGCACAAATTCATTTAAAATTCAGGTATTTACTTTTTAAAAACGCTCGGACACGTCAATTAGTACTTTTGTTTGCGCATTTTTTAACGTAAAATGTTTTTATACAGGGTGTCGCACGTATGAGGTATGAGGTCATCAATAAATGTGTTTAAAATAAATTTTCAAACGTCAATATTTCGGAAACCGTGATTTCCAGAGGTATTAAGTGTTCATCATAGAATTCAAAATTGATATAATATACAGGGTGTTCCATTAAAAAAAATCCTTGATGACCTCATACCTCATACGTGCGACACCCTGTATAAAAACATTTTACGTTAAAAAATGCGCAAACAAAAGTACTAATTGACGTGTCCGAGCGTTTTTAAAAAAAGTAAACCCCTGAATTTTAAATGAATTTGTGCAAGACTTTATGGACGCAGTGTATAGTAAGTTTCAAGAAACTTCAAATTTAAAAAGGAAAGAAAGAACTATGAACGGAGATGAAAATGCAGAATTAAATATTTTGCTAGCCATAGAAGATAATCCAAATAATTCCATAAGAAACATTTCAAAACCATTACAAGAAACAGAAGATAATGTTCAGAATACCTCATACGGGAAAGTCCAAAGAACGCTTAAAAAATGGGATTTCAAGCCATATAAGATTAAACCCACTACAAAGCTTACCCAAATGCAAAAAGATAATCGGGTCACATTTTGCCAACTGATTATAGATAGAATTAATATAAACAACAATTTTTTGAAAATAGTTTTATGGACTGACGAGTCTACCTTCTCTACGAGTGGCCTGTTTAATCGAAAAAATACTAGACAATGGGCAAGAGAAAATCCACATTCTTATAGGGAATTTAAGTTCCAAGGGCGACAATCCGTAAATGTGTGGTGTGGCATTCTGGGCGATCGAGTTATTGGTCCGTATTTTCTTGATACTGTTTTAAATGGACCCCGGTATTTAGATTTCTATTTCTAATATGTTACAAAATATCATTTTTCAACAGGATGGGGCACCCCCTCACAATATTCATGATGTGCTTAATCACCTAAATGAAAGGTTTCCTGAATGGATTGGAAGAAATGCGCCAATTAAATGGCCAGCGAACCGCCCCGATTTGACACCTATGGATGCGTTTCTTTGGGGATATATAAAAAACCGTATATACAGCCATCAAATTGAAAACCTCAATCATCTTAAAGATATAATAATGAATGAAATAAATAATTTAAATGAAAATACCCCAGCATTCATAACAGATGCATTAGAGAAAGTTCGAAGAACACTTATACGGTGTGTTGAAGAAAATGGAGGCCCGGTAGAGCATCTTTATGTTTAATAACCCATTGAAATTGTTTTTGTTACTGTTATTGTTACATTTCTTAATCTGGCAGTTGTTTAATAAATTTCTTTATTATTACGATATTTTATTAGTAAATAATGTTTCAAATGCGAATATTTCAGAAACGGTTGAATTTAGGTATCTTGTATGATATATGAATTATGTTTAGAACTTTACGAGGAGTCGAAAAATAGATTCATATATAGGGTGATCCATTTAAAAAAATACACTTTTCGTGTTTCCTTGTATACTAATCATTTTTTAAATTATCTGTATACGTAAAAAAATAGTATCTTTCAGTACCTACATAACCATACTTATAAATTTTTTGGGACATTTAAAATAAAAAAGTTAAAGGGGGGCGACATTTTAGGGGATCACCCTGTGCAGTGCCTTCTTTTTGTCTCACCTTCGGTATTTGTTACCCATTTGGGGTACTTGTGGTAAATAAAACAAAGCTATTACAAAATAAAACACGTATAACTATGATAGACTAACCAATACATTATGACGGACCTTTTTAGAATGTTGTGTTATTTTCGCTAGCAGTTCTTCTCTGGTATTTATACTGGTGTTGAATAAACTTTTTATTTTAGATGTCCGCAGAAGTAAAAGTCTAAAGGATTTAGGTCTGGAGACCTTGATGGCCATAAAACAGGCCCACCTCGACCTATCCATCGACGGCCAAAAACGCTTGTTAAGTGTTGACATAGGTACTATTCGGTTATAATGAGTTGGAGCACCATTATGCATGTACCACATTTGGAATCCTCTATCAAAAGGCACGTCTTCCAACAAATTATTCAAATCTTGCTGCAAAAATTGTAAATAAGTCTCACCATTAAGTCTTTCTTCCAAAACCAATGGACCTATAGGATTGGTGCTTGTTTTGAATTATGCGTGCAGATTTTCATCAGCCGAAAAATGTAATTTGTGTGAGTTTATTATGCCATCTCTTGTAAAACCGGCTTCATCGATAAACCAAGTAAGGTTAAAAAAATTTAGATCTACGTTATGTTGCTGTATAAACCAGTTAAAGTATTGAAGTCTTGCTTGATAATCATCCGGAGAAATTGCGTGTACTTTTTGAATATGATACGGGTGAAGTAACTGTTATTTTAGAGTTTCATATACAAACCATTTTGTAACATTGTTTTGTGTCGCGATCTTTTTTATGTTGTTTGAAGGGTTAACTCTAATAATAACTTTCTAATCATCGTTGACCTGTTTCCCTTAGGCTCCGATCAACCATTTGAAAGGCTTCTTGACTTGGCAATGTTCGGGCTGAAAATTTTGAGAATAAACTCTTAAGAGTGGAACAGCGCTTCACCCTAAATTAAATGCAGATCAGCATATTCTGCGTAAGAATATTCTTCAATTTTTTAAATTATTTTTACTTGACGGCGGCTTGGACAAGTTCCATCAATAGTAATTCACTGTGTAATATTAACAATAACAACCTGATATTTACCTGTTTGTGTTTAACATTAGTAAGTTTTTAAAAAATCAGTTTTCAGCTCTGTCAAAATTTTGGCCCAATGAGTGGGGTGGCAAGTCCGTTCCTGGCATCCCTGACAATGTAAAACATCTACAAACTCTAGTGTGGTATTATGAGTCTTTGTGGCCTACACAAAATATTAAAATTTCATTAAATTATACGTCGGTTCAAAAATTAGAACCGAAAAGGTACCCCTGGGGCTCTGTATTTTCGTTAAAGGGCACGTTAGGAATTTTTTGTGTAACAAATTAGGGTTATTTGGACCTCCCTTATGCTCTTATGCTTCCGAGAGTATGCTATACAGGGTGTACCAAATTAAGTGCGCACCATTGCTAACTTTTTTATTATTGGAGATACAAAGTCGGTTAAATTAGCAAAGTAGTAGCATTTTTTCTGTTAATTTAAATGGCGAAAGCAAAAAAACAATTGGACATAACGTTTCTGAATAAATGAGGAAAATGTATTTTTTTTAAATGGCACACCCTGTATATTTTTTACCGAAACGTTTGCACATCGTATACGGAATAAAAAAGTCCATATGCAATATTGGCCTGAAATTGAAAAAAACATAAACAACACAGCCATGGAAATAAAAAATGTTTTGCCTTTGGCGTTTTCATCGAAACTGCCATGAAAACAAAACGAATTTATTTATTTATTTTCAGAAATTAAAACTCAAGAAATAAAAAAAATGTTCAAACATATCACCGTTTGGTTTAATACATTTGCGGGCATTCTTTAATACACGTTTTGTAGCTTTTAAAACTGTTCTGCCATCGATGGATGCTATAATGCGTCTAATGTTGTCTTGAAGTTCGCCCAGATTCGCATATCTCGTTTTAAGGACTTCGTCCTTGACATACCCCCAGAAGTAAAAGTCTAATGGAGTTACGTCAGGAGACCTTGAGAGCCAACGTATCGGACCATTTGTTGCCATCCACCTATCTCTGAAAAGCCTTTCTACCAAATCTCTAGTTGAATTATTTTTGTGCGCTTCAAAATATGTCAATACATTTACTTCTACTTGCTCACTTATTACAAACTGTTTTTTAGTCCTTGTCTTTATTAAAAACTCTTTCGTTACTTCTAAATTTTCTATACAGCCTTAGAAAATACCTTTTGTCTGGTTGCTCACGTTCAGGATACATTTAACCGTATTGCTCGAGTGCTAGTAGACTATATTTTCTGCAACCAAGATACGCTTCTAACATATCGCAATGTTCTAAATGCGTGAACGCCATTTTGTAAGATTTAAAAGCAAAAACTAGATAACTTAACGCAAAACTACGAAAATTTTGGCTTCGTTAACAATAATGGCTACCCAAAACGAGGACACTTTAGCTAATTCGTTTTTATTTTCATGGCAGGCTCGATGAAAACGTCAAAGGCAAACCATTTTTTATTTCCATGGGTGTGTTGATGTTTTTTCAATTTTAGGCCAATATTGCATAATATGAACTTTTTATTCCGTATACGATCTGTAAACGTTTCGGTAAAAAATATACATAATGTGTGTCATTAAAAAAAATACATTTTCCTCATTTGTTCAGGAACGTTATGTCCAATTGCTTTTCTACTTTCACCATTTTAATTAACAGGAAAAATGCTACTACTTTGCTAATTTAACCGACTTTGTATCCAATAATAAAAAAGTTAGCAATGGCGCGCACTTAATTTGGTACACCCTGTATACTTACCGGATACCCTGTATCGAGACATTTCACCCCCCCCCCCCCCTCTAGCGACTTCTTTTTATGTATAATATATAATATAATATACATAAAATAAATAATGTTTTACAAATTTAATCAACGAGGATAAAGATCTTTTGTTTTAAAGTTGATCTACTTGGTATTTTAATTTTTTTTTCATTGCTATTTACAGCTTTACAAATTTTCTGCTTTTATTTTAAATAATAACTAAACGGTTAGTGTTTCTTTCGCCCCCAGATTAATATATGTCCCTACTACTAGTGTTTTACGATATTTTACGACCGCCGACGGATATAAAATTAGGTACACTCGACTTTGCCTGTATTAAAACTTCTACAGAAAATTGTCTTCGTAAAATGAAACAACAATAATTTATATCCAACGCTGTGTTAGGATTTATTTTAAGCCAAAACTTTATTGCTTTAGATTCAACATAAATCTTCTGCGAGACCCAAGTTTGCTTGTATGATATAAAACTTTTTTTATGGAACAAACTTTTTATGTTTTCTGTTAAATTAATTAAAAGTGTCCTGCTAGATAGAAAGACACAAATATGAGCGGATATTGGATAATGCTTTTACTCAGAATGTCATATAATAATTGATATTTGATTGGTTGATATGCTCAGTGACACAAGAAAAACAATTCAATAGAAAGCAAACACGCAAATGACGTCACTCCGGGTAATTTCCTGCGTTGGGCTTTTACGGCTAATGGAGACACTATTCAGGTGAAGATTAAAAAAACAAGGCTGACAGAATCAATTCTAAGTGGAGAGGAATAGCCTGAGAATCCAGCTGGTGAATATAAATGGTATTAAAAATTTTAAATAATTACTTTAATATTAAACTCCAGCCTATCATTGGTTAAAAAACCGAAAACGAACTCCTGTAATTATGACTAGCTAATCTTTGCAGGTTGTTTCTTCTCGACTTTGAACATATGATCGTAGAGATCATAGTTGCGCCACGGCTCTTCTTAAGGTTAGTGATGATGTTCTGGAGGCGGCAGATCGTGGAGAACCTACTGCTTTGGCTTTGCTCGACTACTCTAAGGCCTTTGACAGACTAAACTATCAGCTCCTATTGGCTATCCTGCGGTTTCTTGGCTTTGATGATAGTGCATGTCAACTAATTTAAAGTTACCTTACAAGAAGGACACAGTCTGTAAAACTCAACTCGGAACTCTCGGGTCGTGTAGAGGTCTCATGTGGTGTTCCTCAGGGATCGATACTGGGCCCATTATTTTTCACTCTATATACCTCTCAACTTATCGATAATTTGGGATACGCCACTGCGCACATGTATGCGGATGATACCCAGCTGTACTTATCCTTTCGCCCTGAAAACATTCTTGAGGCTATTGACAGTTGACCTAGATCGTCTGCTAAAAATATCTACGCAACATTGTCTCGAACTAAATCCTAAAAGTGTCAGTTACTTCTGTAGAGCAGGGAGCAATGTCGAGACATGTTTCGCGTTGTTATTGGTGGTCAAACCTTATCCTGTTCAACCATTGCTAGAAACCTTGGATTGCTACTTGACGTAAACCTGAGGTTTACCGAACATGTCAATAACTGTATAAAAAAGGCATTTGCAAATTTAAAACTTATATACTACCAAAGGCACCTTCTAAATCCTGATCTCAGAAAATCGTTATGTGATAGCCTCTAGTGTTTCTTGCAAAGGGATGCCAGACGTATTCAGATGATTCAGAACTACTGTATGGTACGTATGATAGGTGGAATAAGAAAGTATGATAGAGGGGTGAGTGCTACAATGAGAGAAATAGGATGGCTTAACATGTGAGAGAGAAGCGAATGTTCCATGGCCTAATAATGTTTAATAAAATAATCGTTAAAGAATGCCCGGACTATTTATATCAAAAAATAACATTTAGATATGACTCTAATGCCTTGGATCTTCGGCATGAATCTACTATCACTCCTCCGTTGCACAAAACCACTCTGTTCGAAAGATCATTCAGTTATCAAGTCTCTTTAATTTACAACAAAGTTTCCATTAGTTTAAAATTTGCTTCAACTAATCTATTTAAGAATGCAATTCGTCCTTTTGTCAGACAAATATGTTCCGGTATACGATAAAAAGTCTACATGTATGTTGCTGTCCCTCAGTGCCCTCCACCTTGCCAGCTATAGTCAACTTATATTTATTTATAATACTTTAATTAGGTAAATTACGTGTGCACATTAACTTTAAATTAATTTTTATGGAAGTAGTCCATCTCACAGTGGAGTAATATTTTAAGTGAGGAATGAAACACAAAGTCTGCTCCACTAATTTAATAAATAGGTTCAGATTAACATCCCAAACATGTTTCAAAGGCATAAACCTTCATCTTCAGTGGGTAATTATTAAGATGGTGTTATTTATGAAGAGACCAATGACATTGTTACGTTTTTTTATAAACTAATGTTGCAGAAAAATTTTTTTATGAAACCATATGTAACTTTAATTAGGTAAATAATACATCTTAAATTAAAGTAAAATTAACTGAATAAACATAATTTAAATGAATTTAGTTTTATTTTAAACTTGTTGAAAAACCCAAATTTTACTGGGAAATCATGGTGGAGTCGTACCATTTTGGTACGACTCCACCATGATGGTCGTACCCCATTACAATTTCCCAGTAAAATTTGGGTTTTTCAACAAGTTTAAAATAAAACTAAATTCATTTAAATTATGTTTATTCAGTTAATTTTACTTTAATTTAAGATGTATTATTTACCTAATTAAAGTTACATATGGTTTCATAAAAAAATTTTTCTGCAACATTAGTTTATAAAAAAACGTAACAATGTCATTGGTCTCTTCATAAATAACACCATCTTAATAATTACCCACTGAAGATGAAGGTTTATGCCTTTGAAACATGTTTGGGATGTTAATCTGAACCTATTTATTAAATTAGTGGAGCAGACTTTGTGTTTCATTCCTCACTTTAAATTTATTGTTAGTCTATGTCTTATAAATTCAATCGATTTATTATTCTCATCGTCAAAGTTTAGAATATTAGGTTAAGTGAGGAAGATTTGCTTCAACTTCGCCTTTTGTAATTTTCTTTCTCTTAAATTACAAGAAAGATATAATTATTATTATTATTATTATTATTATTATTATTGTATAGAAATTACAAAAAGATTGGACCGGATGGTGTGTCTAGGAGCCGTGAGATGTCGTTTTGAATCAGCATCTCACCTGTAGTCTTATACAGGCTCTTTAGGTATCGTTTCATCAAATCTTGACCAACTAATGCCAAGACTATAAAGTAATCTTGGTCTTGAGCATTAGGTCTTGGTGCCAGTCTTTTCTTGTAGAAGACGTCTCAGTCTGTGTCTTGCATAGTTAAGTTCTCGTCTTGTTAAATTAAGTATTGGTCTTCCAAGACGTGATATTTTTCATTGCAAATAGAAAAAACCCCAATCGAGTCTTCTGACGGGAAAAAAATCAACTAAATCTTTCATTTAAATAAAAAATTATGTGAATTAGACCTCTATTGGGCTCAAATACAGCGATGGTAACCGTAACATTGAATAATGTTGGTTTATAACAGGGTTGGCTTGATTAGGATGAAATAATTTAAATCAAGTGCTTTTTTTTTTAAAAAATCAATGGTTTAAATCATTTTTCAAAATTTTACACATGGCGCGAGCAACATATAAACAAGCTAATGGATTTGCTTTAAAAATGCCTGTGGAGGTTAGATGGTCGACGATGCGACAAGCCTTAGAAAGTTATCTCTAAAGGGCCTTTAGAATATGCAGTTATATGCATTTTTGACCAAATATGCATACTGGTATGCAATATCTCTTAACCTATTGTAGTAATATAGGGCGAAGAAACACACTGGGTTCTAAAAAAGATGTTTATTAAAAAAAAAATGCAAAAAAAAACAAAGAAAAATAAAAGTAAACAATTTTTTAACCTGAAATTGTATAAAAAGCATTTATTACTAAATATTTTTCATATATTTATCTGCCACAAGCATCTGTGCTTTTATCAACAATAATGTCAAAAATTTTATCACCCGGTGAAGCTCTAATTTCTTCTAAAACGGTTTCGTTTACTGAATGGACATTCTTATTTCTAAGAGTGGATTCGTCAGGAAGAAACAATATTTTTGCAAAAATCCTCTCCGCATTTTTTACACTCAGCTGAACTGGCTCAGATATCATTTTTTGTAACTTTGATTTATGCAGCGCTGTTTTCAAATGTTGATCGATTTGGAATTTCTTTTCACAAACAATAATTTTTGCACAAGCTTTACAGACAGCTTTTTCTCTACTAAACTCTGGGAAACTTTTTATCCACGAAGACGTTTTCGCTACTTAAGACATTTAGAACACAAATTTGAAATCACTAGTTTCACACTGAAAATACTGAAATCTTTCGACAAACTAAAACAAAAGCGCGTATTACAACCCGATATAAATACAGTTTGTTAAGCAGGTAATAATAAGGCATTATTAAATGACAACAACTAACCCCTAGCAGTATACCTGCAAGCCCCGGAAACCCCCAATAAATACCTTGTGTATAACCAGAATGTAAATATTAATTATTATATAATTATCGTCAGATTGGAAAATCCAGACAGTGACGCAAAACATTCTGGTACCAGCTTGTAAAAATGCAAAATGTAGGTAATATCTTACCTGTTGTATTTATGTCCTTTAACTCAAATTATTTCTTAAACTAATAGGTTCAGCCATATGACATGTTTCATAATTGTTGTTTAGAATGTTTAGAGGAGTCAGAAAACGTGATTAAAAAGGGGTCATTCCATTTAAATAAACCAAAGTTTTGTTTACCGTGACTGTTTGAGGCACCCTGTATAATTAGAGGTGCCCTAGTTTTACAGATTTTTTTCTCTCTCTTTATTAAAAGAAGCTTTTCAGCAGCTTTTGGATAATATACAGGGTGCTCGGTAGGTATATGGCATACTCGCGCATCGTGGTGGAGAAGGGCCTCCAAGAAGACAACAAAGAACCATCAGTTAGAGGAGGGAATTCTGAAATTCTGGAAACTGTTGATCCAAGTTCATGCAACAAAGTACATGAGACCCTTAGAGAACAACTGCTGCATCCTTATCACGTTCAGAAGGTACCTCGCTGATTATCCTACAACCATTTAGGCA
Organism: Polydrusus tereticollis; assembly: GCA_963920685.1. Taxonomy (NCBI): domain Eukaryota; kingdom Metazoa; phylum Arthropoda; class Insecta; order Coleoptera; family Curculionidae; genus Polydrusus; species Polydrusus tereticollis. The sequence goes on from OY987330.1 coordinate 17,848,790, forward strand.
AAATCATATTTTTACTAGTATTGTTTTGTTCACCGAAGAGCTGGACTTACCCGAGACGGAGTAATAAATTGCCATAATTTGCATATCTAGAATTAAGAAAATCTCCATGCAACAGTGCAGACAAAGCACCAATAAAGGTTCATGGTTAACATGTGGGCGGGGATTATTGGGAATCATCTCATTGGACCGTTCTTTATTTAAGGCAGATTAATGATGCCATTATATTTACAATTCATAGAACCAAACTTAAACGGTTTATTAGAAAATGTGCCATTAGAAACTAGAAATCAGATGTGGTATATGCACGACGGTGCACCACCCATTTTAGCAATGTAGTTCATCAGCACTTATCAAATACTTTTGGTAATCGATGGTCACCCGACATGACTCCATTGGATTTCTTTTTATGGGGAAATTTAAAGAGGCTTGTATATTCGACGCCAGTTTTTTTCCCTTCGTTATTAATTCATTAGGATTATTCAGTTAATTAAAAACATACTTAAAAACCTTACGTGACAGACAGAAACGGAAGCTAGCTTTGAAATCGGCGTAACTAATTCACTTATAATTAATTTGTCGAACCCAAAGCAGTCCTCATAAAAAAGTAAAATGCCGATTTCCCATAAGACCTTGTTGTTTTCAAAACGGTATATGAGGTTTCGTAGGCGTCGATAAAGTTACGTCATTTATTGCTGCCTTTGACGAAAATCCTACGTCAAAATAAAGACACTTTGTTACCGGGATAGTTCCTTTTCAGTAAATGTCGTTTGGGCCGTTATTTATTTAAAAAGTATTCAAAAGTTTAATCCCACTTTAAAATACGCACACTTTATGAATTCGCTTTTAAACTAATTGGATGAGGAAACTGAAAGCCATTGCTTTACTTTACCATTTTAATATCTTCATTACTTAGCTAAAATTTGTCCTATATTCCATTTTCCCACAACGAGTAATTAATTTACTCTGGCTTAGATCTCGGAGAGAATTCCGCTCTTGCGTAAATTTTTCCTTTTAGTATTTATTCGAAAATAAATTCTCATATTTTCCCAGTGGCGGAAAGAAGGGATTTACAGGGCTTATATGGAATCCCGTTTTACCCCAAGGTGCCCTAAAGTATCTTAATTAACATTTTAATAAAAGTAGATATTATTAATTTACGCTTATATTACATTATACAGAGAGAATTGTATTCCTTATGGGTTATTTTGGTATGTTCAATAAAAGTCAGGGTCGGCTCTCGAATCTATAAATTAATAAGTATCTTATGGCAAAGTCCATCCGAACATATTTCGTTTGACCTAATAACTGCAATATTAGTTTTATTATATTGTAAACACCCAAACCCGCTACCTGTTCGATTGCCAAACCTACGTTTTTAAAGAATTTCTTGGTAAAATTACCTATATAAAACCGTCGATGAGCGTGCCAACCAGCGAAATCTACCTGGCCCCAGCTGGCATCACTGTTTATATTACTGAAATGAAATGAAATAAGGGGTACTACTTTGCACAGGAACGGAATTTGTAGTTAAATGAAAAGCCACAGTAACACCTTATAGTAGCAATGTTTATTATGTTTATTTTTACTATTACTTGTATTATATGTATATTAATTTATTATAAGCACAAAACAAGTGTGAAAAATTTACGTGCGGAAAAGGGGGAACTTTTCGCACGCATTTCGGTAAAGGCAACAATAACAATTTATATACCTACTTTAAAAATATATATTTACATATATACACAGAAGGTTTAATTGTAATTATAAAACGTTTTAACCTATTATACCATTATCACTATCATCCTCATTTATAATAAAAGAATGTATTTCGTTTTGTTGTGTAGTTATATCAGAGTCTTTAATGTTTAAGACGTGGTGGTTTCACTGGTATTTTTAATGACAATTACTTTAGGCTGACCGCTCTTTAATAACGATTCACATGCATTTTTCACGATCACTTTGGCGTCAGAAGATAAATGCTTCCTGGAATGTTTAGGGTAGCTAAATATCGCATTAGCTGAAGATTCCCAAGGTCTCCACATACTTTTAATATTAACTTCTTGCACACTATTTCAAAGTAAAATAGATAGGTACTAATATATTTCGAATACTATGTTTACTATTTATATAAGCTATATAAACAGGTACCTGTAACTAAAAAGTTTTGAGAAATATCCTAATAATTAAGTTGTTTCTGGAAAACCTTAATTAAACAGTGTATTAATTTTGATAACAAATCAAGTAATGTACCTATCTATTGTTATTATAAACTGGCATTAAAAATAAACGTGGGTTAATACGTCTCTGCGAAAGCGAAAGCCGAGTTTATGAGGGGTTTTATTGCAGTCATTAACCCAAACGAAATATGCTGGGAAGTACTTTACTGGCTCATCATTTTGATGGGATTAAAGTTCATTTTCCTAGCTCTTTTAAAGATGCTTCTGCATGATCTTTTCCCATTGTCTACAATCGAACGAACTGTGGGCTGCATCATATACTGTGAGCAGGGTCATGACTTTAGTTTAAATATTTATATAATGTTGTTGGACAGTTGGGCTATTGCTCGGGTATATCAGTGCAGGTGCCCGGCCAGGTTAAGTGTAAGAACAACCTTTACGTCAGTAAATGGATGAGCTTCGCCATTTCAGAAGATGCACAATATTGATTTTGTTTTTGTTTATACCTTTAGCAACTTTGTACCTTCTGAATAAAGATCTTATTTATTTATTTATCATCAGTCATGGAACAGTATGGACAAGCTGGAGTTGCCTCTCTTCTTCTGTCGTAAAGGTATTTTCTGAAGCAACCGTGACCAGATAATCCGTGCTTTCTTTTTACCCACGTTTCTATGTTCGGGAAAAGGTAGTAAGTCCACCTTCCCTTTGCGGTGATGTCCCAATTTTGCTGCCATTCCTCCATCAGGTAACTTCTGGCGTCTCCTTTTGGAACGCCGTTGTTGTTAGCAGTCGAAACGTTGTGAGAAACATAAATAATGACTCCGGAAGTTCAAAACACGTTTATCATTCACGATACATTATTGTCTATAACCTTCAAACAAACAGATGTATATTTTTCATTCCTTTAAGCAGATTCATAGACGAATATTTTTTGCAATATTCATTTTGTCGAGTCACATTATATTTGTTTTTTATAATTTGCAAGCTATCAAATTATTTTTATGTGTTCTATCTGAATCCAGAATATTGCCCATATATTCTGGGACACCCTGTATAATACTTCTACATATGTAGACGCAGGTACTCTCATGTAATGATCACTTGATCCTACTTTATTACTATCTCCCAGTTTCAAATAGGGTGTAGGTATTAATTTTAATAACTAAATTAATTAGATGGGTCAGGTATATGAAAACCATTTAGGAAAATTAAGTCATAAGAATTTGCATCTGCAGCTATCAAATCAAATCAACCTTATTAGGAATTCAACAGGCAGACTTTTAATTTTCTTGCAATTTTACTCTGTTTCTTATTTAACTAATGTCTGCTCTAACACAATAACGGGAAGTAATGTCCTCATTAACAAACAGTGTGCGATCATTTACGTTTACAATGATCATTAATTTCGTTTTCTATGCCTATGAATTTTCATGAGGCACGAAAGCTTTAGAAATGTGACTAATTTATTTGTGTCTTCTGTCGTTTATTTTTATTATTTTTTGTGTGTCTACTTCTGTTAAAAGATAAGCAGGGCATACATAAATTGACGTTAGGGGGACGGAGTCTCCTACATAATTACAATTTAAAAGGATATTTTCAAAAAAGAAGTGATGTAAAGTCCGTTCACAGATTTAAGAGAATGACTACCTGCCTTTAGTTATCACCCATCATAAAATTCTTTGTTGAAAAAGTTTCAAGGATCATAGAGATAATGCTTTTATTATCCAGGTAGGGACCGTACTTGGCAGTAATTAGTTTACAAAGCCTTATTAAATAATGGGAAAAAAATAAATAAACAAATCAGTGTTGCAAAAGCAGTCATTTTATTAGTTCGTGTAAAATAAAAACGCAGCTTTGATTATCCAAATATGTGGCATCCGTGGATTGGTGAATCTAGCATAGAAGAGCCGGAGGAGGTACAGGTACAACCACAGTGGGGAAATGAAAATGGAAAAAGACACTTATCTTTAGATTCTAAAGAGATTATGAACAATGTATATACAACTCTCATAGAACGTGAAAAGTTGAATAAAATGGAATGTATTGAAGAAACAGCCACACTGACTAAAATTTCGGAAAAAGCAGTATGGAAAATTGTGAATAAACCCATCACCGAAAGGAAAAGAAGGAAAGATTCTGGGACTTGCAAAAAATTAGATCGCAGCGATCAAGATTTAGTCCGACGCACAATTTATAAGATGTATGAAGAGCATACGGTACAACACTGGATAATTTACTGAAAAGACTTGAGATAGATAACACAGATATCAATTGCGGTAGGACAACGCTGTGGAAGTGTCTTCAACGAATCGGCTTTAAATTTAAAGTGCCTATGAGTAGCTGGAAAAATTGTGTTTCGCATATTAAAACTGTTGAAAATTAATACATTCAAATTGGGAATATTACAGAAAGACGTATTATTAACATAGGTGTTGATAGTGACAGTGAAAATGAATTAAATTAGTAAACTGTAGTTGCATTATTTAATTATAATATATTCTATCTAAAATTGTTTATTATTTGTGTAAAATCATCCATGCTTGAAATACAATTCAGTGCGGGCCTGTGTAGACCCCAGTCTGGTTTTAAGCAGGCGTCAACACGAGTCGGTAAGTCATTCTCTTAAATCTGTGAACGGACTATACATAACCATACCACTAGATTTAATTAAAATATTACCTCGTATTGCCTCGAACGGAGAAAAATTATGAGAATGTTTTTCTCTCAAAACAACGTTTTCAAATTTAATTTTTTAAATTTCAAACCATTTTTCATGTAAAGACAAGCGGCGTACATTGGGCAACTGGGTAATTTCAACTACTTATTAGTCGACTGTGTAAACCCTATTTCTCCTACGAAAAAATAGGAAATGAAATGGCTAACATTTGCTCGGAGTACGAATAAAGTAAACACATTTATTGATTTATAATTTATTACCTGAACTAATCTATTAATAGATGTTATGATTAAAAGAAAGCAATCCTTAAAAAAAAGGCAATTAACTTTCTTTTTAAGGTTTACACTTTCGATCAACATGTTATATTTTTCTTAAAACACTTGCAATTAAGCTTCTTCCCGCATTTTGCATTCATTTTGACAAAACTGTCGGACTATCAATAGTTGCAGAATCTTCACGAATGTAAACCTTTTACACCTATCTTTTAATCGATTTTTTTTCGGTTTGCAAGCACGGTTCCAACTGAAGCACAAAAATTAAAGAAAATGTTAATTAACAGAAACCTATACTCTCAAAGTGATCCATCCCGAGTGTTCGTTTTATACAATTTTATACAAATTTATTGTTTTATGTTAAAAAAACCTTTATACTGTCGCGTGCAAGTCCCAACCGAGATTTAGCAATTTGTTCCTGTTCTCTTACCAGACTGACTTCTTTTACAGTATTGTATAAGTAGGGTTTTTCATACCTTCATGATGATCCCGGAGAGACGAAACGCGTGGAGGATATAAAAAAATTGAAGAAGTAGAAATAAGACTCTTTTTTCCTTTACAATAAAAAATATCTGTTCTGGATGGCAACCATAACTTCGTCATATCTATTAATTTTCCAATGACAAAATCCCACAAAATTATTCACTTCGTGAAACAGTAATTTTCTTTAGTTATTTTTAGTCCGGCGGTTTAATTTGCTGTGACAAAATGTGCTCGAATAGTTGGCTAATGATTCATGATGTAACATTTTTGCATTGTTTTATAGTCGATTAATTTAAGCCAGTAGTTATGGGGTTAAATAAGTATTACGTATAATTACGCATATTAGTGGGTTTTCTTTCAAAATTTTTTTTTGTTTTCGGGGGCAAATAGCCCAAAAATCAACTTTTTTCTTTATTTCCTTTTCAAATCCGTGTAGTTTCTACAAAAATCAATATTTCTTGCCTTTCTATTTGTTTTCGTTCTGTTGTTTCGAACCTGCTCAATGTCTGGGACTAGATAACTTCAAGGCATCAAATGGATGAATGGAAAAATTCCGTCGTCGGCATGATATTACCTTCAAGAAAATATGTGGCGAATCAGCCGATATCAATATTGAAGTCGTAACACGTAACTGCTTGGAAAGAAAGGCTATTGACCATTTTAAAGGATTACGCCCAACGGGACGTATTTAATGCAGATGAGACAGGTCTCTACTATCGTGCATTGCCAACAAAAACATATGCATTGAAAGATGACTGGAAAAAAACTGCAAAACAACAATTTACAATTCTGTTCTGTGAAAATATGGAAGGTGAGAAGGAAGAACCACTTATAATAGGCAAAGGCAAAAATCCTAAATGTTTTAAGGGCGCACATATTGATAAGTTACCTCTTCAATAGGTCTCAAGCAAAAACGCGTGGATGACAGCAGACATCAGAACAACATGGCTTCACAGATTTGATACCAAGATGAAGAAGCAGAATAAAAGAATGGTACTGTTTTTGGATAATGCAACGTTTCATCCCAAAATTACACTGGATAATATCAAACTTATTTTTCGTCCACCCAATACTACCTCACATTGCCAACCTTTAGACCAAGGCATTATTCAGAATTTTAAAATGCTTTACAGAAGCTATCTTATTATAACATGTATAGACAGTGGTTGTCCTCTTCAAGAAATCGAAAATAATATTACCATAACCAACAGAAAGTGCAGAATTGACTGTCATCGAGTGTATTGAAGAGATCCAAGAAACGGATAAAACTACTCCCTCTGAGACAGAGGAAGAGGAACCTAAACTTGCTCCAATGTCGAAAATATCAAGCCTATCTCAAGCCTGCGCAAGTTTGAGAGACTACAAATATTTCTCAGAAATGTTCTATGGGGTTGAGATCCGGGCTACATGCGGGCCATTCCAATGTTCACAGTCCAACCTCATCCAGATACTCGCTTACTACATGTGCAAGTCTAACATTATCATGCATTAAAATAATTGGTTCCCAATGTGGGATGAACTTAGGGGAGCTGTTCGTCGTCATCCTAATCACCACAAACTTTGCAAGAGCTAAGGTTGGTATTGACTATTCCTCAAGAAAGAGTAACAAACCTTATTCATTCAATGCTACGAAGACTGCGAGCTGTCATTATTGCGAGAGGCGGACATACACGATATTATGTAGCTCTTAGAAGAAATGAGATAGGGGGATAGTTCAAAAAACAAAATGTTAGGAATATATACCTAAGATTATAGCAAAAATATTGTTAACAGAATTATCCGCCTCAATTTTTCCACAGGGTGTTTTGAAAAATGTGACAAAGACAACATTTTTATTTACTCCGGTATAACATCACCTAAACGAAAAATGTTAATTATTAAAAGAAAATAGAATAATCTCCTTAAGTGTATTTACAAACTGGTAGAAATATCATTAAAAAAACAATTTTTGGGTGGCGGAATTTTGTGCCGGTGCCGGTGAGTGTAGTAGACAAAAAAATCTAAGGGCATTATTCAAGTTTAGACATAGCACTTTTCAATAAATTAAAAAAAAAAACCTTTTAGGCTCATTGCAAATATATTTTGGTGATTGAAATCATACGACACGATATACTCTCTGAAGAGGGTGCATGTAGAAAATTTAATCAATAGCCTTCAGGCATTTTTTTTAATTACATGTTTTCGTTTATTTTCATTTTATTTAACGACCTACGAAGCCGATTTAAAAGCGTTTTTTGGGAAAATATATTTAAATTGTGTTTCTAAAAGTCGATTACTTTTTTTTATCGAATGAATTTAATTAACAAAGAATATAGCTAAAGCAGTGGCGTAACAAGCATACCGCTTGTTTGAGTAATGGGCAAGGGCCCACAATAGAACTCTCATTAGATGTTCAGTTCAAAAAACCCTCACAAACAAAATTTATCCAGTAAATGTATTTTTTTCTTAATACTGTTATAGACCTACGACGTACGGTTATATCTTAAAATGGTCCCAAAATTATACCCTGACATATTAGCATAAATTAAGGAACGCCCTTTATACATTATTTCTTCCATTCAAGAACTGAATTGGATTTAAGATCTGGAATAAACATCCCACGCATGATTGTAAAGATTCAAAGAAAACTCTTTCTGTGACATATATTTGTTGTATTAAAAAAAATATATTTTTCTAATTTGGCTTCATAAAAAAGCTGTTTCAATATCGTTTTCAGTATCGTAATGAACTTTATCTACTTTCATTTAGTAATATGAATTTTACAGTTCTGTAAATCGTTTTGTAAGGGCATCTATTACAGCACTAGTGCTGTAATAGATGCCATTACAGCACTAGTGCTGTAATAGATGCCCTTACAAAACGATTTTTAATAGCAGGTGCATTTTTATTTTTAAAAATGCCTTTTGCCAAATATTTTTATTCATAGATGAAAGTAGATAAAATTTTGTACAATATTCTTGTTGTAAATTCATATAACTACACTCGATGTTTGATTAAACTCGGCTGACGCCTCGTTTAACAACTTTAACATCTCGTGTTGTAATATGAATCTTTACAACACTTATATCGTAAATAACTATTTTATGAAACAATTTCCTTTATATTCCGACGTGTCATAATGACATTATTATGGATTTCATTTTCAGTGTCAAAATGACATACTTTATAGGACTGAGTACTATAATGAAAAATAGACGCAAAAATGAAAAAATGTATTTAAAACAAAATGGAACAAAATTTAATGATTAAAATAAAAAGTAACATTATTACAATTCGTTAAATTGATGTTGGACATAGGAGTTGAAATTATTGCATTGTTGTGATTTTTAATTTCTATGGTTTCTGTTTCTTCTGAGGGAACGACAGTCGATGAAACACTCGATGATGATTTCTTCCCGCCACCATGGCGTTTAATAGTGTGAAGATCGACTCCTGAATCAGCCAGCAGTGAAGCTGAAGACCTCCGGAAACAGTGACCTGTGTATTCGGCTTTGTACATTTGTTGTTTCTAAATAATAGAAAAAAACGAGAAACTTCGGCATCGGGGGGTCTCATTACTACATAGGTCCGAACAAGCTGCACCATATTTATTCCTTCGACATCGCCAGGCGTTACGTAAAATTCTCGGGGAACGTTGGTTTTTGTACTAGGTATGAAAATTCGAAAAACAACCCCCTCATCGTGTACATCTTCTATCCTTAAGTTTTTTAACTCAACTCTTCGACATGCTCCACTTATACCTATTATCATTGACACTTTTAATAGCAAGTATGTTTCGTTGTCTGCCTCTTGTAAAAACTTTGCAATATTTTCTTTAGTCAAAATCCTGGATTTTTTGGTTGCGTGTAAGAATCAGATTTTCGTTTTAAAAAAGCTATCAATTGATTGAACTTACTTATTTCGACGTTTTTCTTAAGTAATAGTGTACTCCTTAACATAGAGTAATAACTCCATAAACTCGAAGACTTTTTCTTCATTGATTATTCCTTGAAATATGCCAAAAGTACCTTTTCGTGTACGATATTGACAACCTTTTTCTGGGAACACCAAGTTTTGTAATTGGCATAAGTTTTTTCATATATGCCTTTAGACTTTTCGGGCAACAAACCAACAACTGCTTTATTGGCCAATTCTTCGATTTCTGATGGCAAATTATCGTAAGTAATTACATAAGTGCATCAAAATTACCGATAATTTTTTATGAAAGCATGTTGTCTAAAAACTTCGGTGTCGGGCTCTTTTCATGAAAGAAAAAACTTACATTCTCCCACCACTTTATTATTGAAAATAGAAAAAACGATTCCTAACATAAGTTGCATAATTTTATAAAGAATACAATGCTTATATTTTTAACATATTTTTATTAAGAAAAATCAAGAGATAATCAAGAGAAAATCGGCATTTCTATTTTGAAAGTTCTCTTACGCCCCCTAGCGGTCATTTTTTGAACTTGAAAATAATTTCCAGCTATTTCTCTTGGCCGCTTTTATCGATATATATTTTTTCCCAAAGTCCTAGTGTTATTACTTTCTGAGATATAGCCGATTACCTCCTTAGGTGGAACACCCGGTACACTCGCAAATCAAGGCAGTAGCATATAACAGCAGGACGTTAAAACAGCATTCTAATTATGTGTTTTTGAACTAATTAAATAAGTAAATTAAACAATTGTCGCCATTTATACTAATAACACTTTGTTTTTTTAGGTCAACCCTGATCACACAGTGCCGACTTTAGTCGACGAAGACTTTATAAGTTGGGACACCCATGCGATCTTAGGCCATCTAGTCGAGAAATATGGTACTGACGATAGTCTCTATCCAAAGGACCCAGACAAAAAGGACCAAGTTGACCAAAAACTATTCTTTGAATCGGACACGCTCTGTCCGAGAGTTAAAAGTGTAATTGTAAGGACTTGTCGTTTTATACAGTGTGTATCACCTAATATCTTACATATATCATATATATATCACAAATGGCTTCGTAGGCAAATAAAGTCGACTTCCATTTAACTAGACGAGTTAACAAAGGTCCCACAGTGGCGCAGCCACAGGGGGAGAGGGTTAGAGTTAATCCTTTCCAATTTCTTATATCAAAAGCTTTCCATGATCAACCTGAATTTTTGGAACGTTCAAAATGACTACAATTACTGCTTTATTGATAAATAATAAACCTATTGTTAACTATAATGTACTACTTAAATACTAGATTTATTGCTATAGTCTATATCAGAAAGGTGTAGAGTAATAAAATGGGAAATTCCATCCAGTTCGGCTCAATTTCGGTGTCGGCCATAGGCGCAGGTAAACTTTGTGCATTAAATTATTTATGATAACTAACCAAAAATTTTTTCACAAAAGATAAAATAGTATTGTTTGTAATATTAAAACTTCAAGTAATTGCGTAAGAGGATTAGGAAAGGTATGTTTTCTGGTCTGAAGTGTCAAAATCGAAATATTGTGTAGGGATTAGTTAGGTAGTAGATTATAAAGTTACGTTTTGCGTTTAACAGGTACCGAGTTTGGCTCTGGCCTCTTTGGCTGGATCATATAAATAGGTGGTAATTTGGAATAAACTTCATATGTCGTGTGTATGACCTTAATAAGTATATTTGTTTGGTTTAACGCATCAGTATTTGCTGTTAAGCTGTATATAATGTTCACAGTATTATAAGATTAGTAATAAAATGGCGACATTCACACCAACAAAAGGATGTTCCAATAATTCTTAATTATTATTTTAAATGTACATGATTGCATAAAATACGATTATCCGAATTTTACTGTACAAGAAACTGTCGACCGATGTTCCCGAATGACTGGAGTTGGAAGTCCACCGTTTTTAAATTATTGCAGGAGAGAAAGACCGCAGGTCAAGTGGAACCTTCCAAGAAAAGTCCAGGCAGGCAAGTAAAAGTCCTCGATGAAGACACCAAAAGTGTAGTTCGAAGAAAAGTTCACTATTTTTATTTTAAAAAAGAAATACCCACCCTAGATAAAATTCTAATGAAGCTTGGCCAGGATAACAGTATTCCGTTTATAACTAGAAAACTTTTATGGACCACTTTAAAAAATATAGATCTTGTGTGGGAAAAGCATAACCGCAAATCACTTTTACTGGAAATCGATGAAATTGTTTGCTGGCGACGAAAATACTTGAGAAGTATAAAGCAGTACAGAAGAGAGCAGAAGAAAATCTTTTATCTTGATGAGACGTGGATTAATGAAGGTTATATAGTACCAAAATTGTGGCAAGACAAAAATATAACCAGTGCTCGCCAAGCTTTCATGGAAGGCCTGTCAACGGGTATTAAGGTGCCTTCAGGTAAAGGGAAGAGACTAATAATCGTCCATATTGGAAGCGAAAAGGGATTTTTAAAAGGTTTGCTAACCTTTCAGTCGCTCAATACGGGAGATTACCACGAGGACATGAATTCGAATGTTTTTGAGGACTATTTTGGTGAAATGATAAAATATCTTCCAGCTGATTCAGTAGTAGTTATGGATAACGCAAGCTATCATTCACGACGCACAGAGAAGACTCCATCTTTATCTTGGAGAGAACAAGAAATTATCGACTGGTTAACCACCAAAAGTATTGAATTTGAAGATAATTTAGTTTTATGAAATATGCCGTGGAAGGTATAGCAGAAAAACATAGTGTAACTGTGCTGCGGACACCGCCATATCATTGCGAACTAAATCATATAGAACTTATATGGGCGCAAGTGAAAGGATTTGTAGCAAGACACAACACGACATTCAAAATGAAAGACGTTAAGCTACTGTTTGATCAAGCCATTAAGGAAGTGACACCAGAGAACTGGCGATAAGCAGTCCATCATGTCATTAAAGAAGAGGAGAAAATGTGGGATCTTGACCACCTGATCGATCGGACCGTCGACCCGTTAATTATAACGTCAAGAGGAGATGACAGTTCCTCAGATGACGAAGAATATTATGATTTTTTATAATTTAATTTCTGTATAATGTATTTTTTGTATTTTGTATTTTTTAATAATGTTTAATAAAAAATAAGTGTAGGTACCTAATACTATGTACATAATGCCTAAATTTTATTCTGTTAAAATAAAATTCTCTCCTTTTTTCGAGTATAATTTAATTTATTATAATTTTTACGAGTATAATTTAATTTCTGTATAATGTATTTTTTTAAAAATGTTTAATAAAAAACAAGTGTAGCCAATACTATGTACATAATGCCTAATTTTTATTCTGTTAAAATGAAATTCTTTCCTTTTTACGAATATCCTACCGGCACGCCTTTGTCACACCATTTTCAGTGTTTGTGAATGGATAACAATGGGCAAAACCCATAAATTGACCCAAACCCGGGTGGTACTACCTGCACATGATGAAAAGAAAGAATTTTGCAATGTAATCAATGCCAAATATTCGTTGGGTCACTCTGTAGTCCCTTTGCATACCTAATGAGCTTTTATTACTCTACACCTCTCTGAAATAGACTATATATATAAGATACCACTGTATATCAAAAACGGGGCAACTCCGTACACATGTTCATATGAACTTTTTCTCTTAAGGAATCATCATCTTAAGTTACGTACCGTACTTCTGAAACACCCTGTATAATAGGCCCATAACCCACATAGTTAAATGAAAGTCAACTATAGCCATTATTACAAATACCCGGGAAGAAGACAATGCCGCGTCACAACCACAGCTTGTTACTAAGGTGCATAATATATCTATCAAAATTAAGCAAAAAAATTACACTCCCCGACAATGAATTCCGACAAAGATAATTTTAGTGAGGTTCATAGTCCTGTAATTGTTCTAATTTTTTTCCGATTCTGGTGAAATTTTAGCGAAGTGTAGACTTGTGTATTGGAATGTTAGCCTCAATTTTAATTTCCAAAAAATACTGATGGCTTGATCATTATACAGGGAGAAACAAAATATACTTTTTACCCTTAAGTTCTAATCGCCCTGTGGAATAATTGAGCAGCAAAATTTGGCTTCATTATATTTTCGTTTGAAGTGTGATCTATTATTAACACAATGTTTTTTGGTTCACGTCATTATCTGCTTCTTAAGAAAAGATACAAATTTTTAAAGATAGTTCAAGAAGTAGTCCATTTTCTGTGGCGAAATTATGAAAGAAAACAAGGTCTGTCTATACCACCAAAATAAAATATATTTGTCCTTTTAGGGTGAAATAAGGGTCAAAGTGTGTACAAAATTTAATTTGACATTAGGTTGAACTAGTTTCGACTTTAGTCAAAGTCATCTTCAGCAACCAAGAAATTAAGAATTATGTTTTTTAGGAAGTACCTAAATAAACAAGCTAAAACAAATTATAAGAGGGGACGAAGTGGTTCAACAAAACATGGTCATAACGTGTACCCTGTGCAGCCAATGGATTCAACAGAAGATAATCACGAACATAATACTACTTCAAGCAATGAAGGAGATTAGATGTAAAATTATAATAGAGGCTAAAATTCTTAATGGAATCATTTATAGTTATGATATGGTGTATAGATGTCAATAACGAAAATTCAACAAAATCATCGTTTCATGAAACAACTCAGTAAGGAGACATGATTTATATTTTGGTGGGTCAGAAATTTAATAAGAAAGTAAAAAAGAGAGGGGGGGGGGAGAAGGAAATTAAAATGAGTTAAAAACCCTTTGCGTCATTGAGTAAAATAGGGGTCATCAAATTGTCAATATTCAAGCTTAAATTTCTCGATGGGTTTGTTTTAAATTATATAAATGTAATGAAGTTTATCTTGCGAATTTTCTTTTTTTCCTTTTGGTAAATGAGGCACAAATTGAATCATTTTTATTTCAACATTCGATTTGATGACCCCTATTTTACTCAATGACGCAAAGGGTTTTTAACTCATTTTAATTTCCTTTTCCCCACCCCCCTCTCTTTTTTACTTTCTTATTAAATTTCTGACCCACCAAAATACAAATCATGTCTCCTTATTGAGTTGTTTCATGAAACGATGATTTTGTTGAATTTTCGTTATTGACAACACCATATCATAACTATAAATGATTCCATTAATAATTTTAGACTTTATTATAATTTTACATCTAATCTCCTTCATTGCTTGAAGTAGTATTATGTTCGTGATTATCTTCTGTTGAATCCATTGGCTGCACAGGGTACACGTTATGACCATGTTTTGTTGAACCACTTCGTCCCCTCTTATAATTTGTTTTAGCTTGTTTATTTAGGTACTTCCTAAAAAACATAATTCTTAATTTCTTGGTTGCTGAAGATAACTTTGACTAAAGTCGAAACTAGTTCAACCTAATGTCAAATTAAATTTTGTACACACTTTAACCCTTATTTCACCCTAAAAGGACAAATATATTTTATTTTGGTGGTATAGACAGACCTTGTTTTCTTTCTTTCTTTAAAGATAGTGTTGCAGTTTCTCTATTTTATTAACAAATCAGAACATTTCATTATCTTATCTAGTGAGCCTTGGTTGCATGATCATTGTTTACCAAAGTGTCACTATACTGCCATTGCAAAATACACTCTTTAAAGTTTTTCGTTTAAAATGAGACCAGAAGATGTTGAACGAGTTGTTGCATTAAATGACGATGACCGCAATATACGGTACATTGCGGAATTCTTAGGCAAACCAAAACGTACTGTACAAGATGCGATCAGTCGGTTTCGCGAGACTGGTGAGTACATACGACGTGAGGGATCAGGGAAACCGCGTGTTACCAATCAACGTGATAATAATTTCATAAACCTTATTGCATTACGAGATCGTAGCGTTCCATCTACAGTTATTAGCCGTAGACTTCAAGATGTACGTGGTACCATAGCCTCTGCAAAAACCATCCAGCGTAGGTTACAAGAAGAGGGTTTAATGTCCAGAAGACCAGTTGCATGTCCCGCTTTACTTCCAGCGCACCGTACAGCAAGATTGCATTTTGCACATGAACACAGAAACTGGGGAGCAGAAATGTGGGCATTAGGTAGGTATTATTCACGGATGAATCGCGGTTTTGTATGCGCTCACCTGACGGACGTGAACGTGTCTGGAGGAGACCGGGCACAATGTTGCATATCTCCTAGGACGCGTTTTGGAGGCGGTAGTGTCTTAATGCAAGACAACGCCAGACCCCACGTTGCACGGGCTGTAGTAGAGTATTTGGACGAGGTGAATATTCAGCGATTGGAGTGGCCCCCGCGTAGTCCAGATTTAAATGCTATTGAACACGTTTGGAATATGTTAGGTAGACGTGTTCGGAATCGACACCCGGAAACATTGCCAGATCTACGAAGAGCCCTTCTTGAAGAATGGGAAAATTATCCCCAAGAGGCAATTCAAAACTGCATTGAAAGCATGCCACGCCGCATAGTAGAAGTGATAAGAGCAAGAGGTGGCAATACGCGCTATTAATTTTTCGATAATTATTTAGGCTCACTAGATAAGATAATGAAATGTTCTGAATTGTTAATAAAATAGAAAAACTACAACACTATCTTTAAAAATTTGTATCTTTTCTTAGGAGGCAGATAATGACGTGAACCAAAAAACATTGTGTTAATAATAGATTTCTTCAAACGAAAACATAATGAAGAAAAATTTTGCGGCTGAATTATTCCACAGGGCGATTAGAAATTGAGGGTAAAAAAGTATATTTTGTTTCTCCCTGTATAATGATCAAGCCATCAGTATTTTTTGGGAATTAAAATTGAGGCTAACGTTCCAAGAAACAAGTCTACACTTTGCTAAAATTTCACCAGAATCGGAAAACAATTAGAACAATTACAGGACTATGAACCTGACTAAAATTATTTTTGTCCGGAATTTATTGTCGGGAAGTATATAAGGGCACTGCGAAATGACCTAAAAGATCATTGAAAAAAGCGAAATATTATGTATTTGTTAATAAAACTGGATCAAAAAGTTTTGTCTTAAAAAATATAAATCCTATTATTTAAAGTAATGACACTGATTTTGTTTTCAGCAGTCAATAGTTATAGAAAATGAAAAAGAAATTCCCACAGAGAAGATAAGTGCAATTACCGAATCATACAAACTTCTGGACGGATTTTTAGAGAATAAGACTTTCCTCACTGGCGAAAGTTTGACGGTCGCAGACCTCTGTTGCGTGGCAACAGTCAGTACTGCAACTGTCATTACCCCCATATCAACAGAAAAGTACCCCAATCTATCCCACTGGTACCGAACCTGTAAAAATTTGGACTACTACGAGGAGGCAAACGGAATCGGGCTGAACAAGCTAGACGCTTTAGTGGAATTGAAACTGGGAAGACCGCGAACCAAAGAACTTTGTGAATAACTCTTTTGATTGGACACTTTTGTGATATTTTGTACAATTTTTACTCTTTATTCGTGATTTATTTATTCGTTAACTTATTTATTATTTCTGATGCAACTTTATAATATCCGTATACCTAATAAACGCACAAATCTATCTATCTTACAGAAGTCGAGTTTGATTTAAAAATAATCTGAACTAACTTGTTAGGGTTTGCTACAAAAGATGCGAATTTTAAATGTTTTACAGTGTTATTTATTTATACAGTGTGTGTATAAAGTCTGGAAATGGCTTAATAACATCACAATTTATTGACCGATTTAAACCAAATTTGGTACAGTTGTGTAAGAGGATCTGACGCACCGAATGACGATATTGGAGTCGTTGCCAGCTTTTCAGTTTGTCTGGAATTCGAACGAATTTTATATTTTTAAATGTAACACCCTCTATATTTTTCATTTATAGTTTTTACTTTAAATTTGTCACACTTTTGGTAAAACATACTTTGTTCCTAATATTAGTAGTTTTCGAAATAACGACGTGTTTTTAAAATAACAACAAATTGTGTGTTATTTATTAATAAATAAAACACCAGTTTAGTTTTGATGTAAAGTCATAAAAGCTGTCATTTTTACATGCAAAATGTCTTTAACTGAAATTAAAAGAATTACAATTCTTATGATAAGAGGATATGGCGATAGGGTCAGGTCTTACGAAGAGGTTAAAAATCTATTTAATGACGCATTTCCAAACCGAAATCCAATTTCAAAAGCAACTGTTCTAAAAACTGTTCGAAGAAACTGCATGGAAATTGTAGAGATAGGCGACGATCAGGACGACCAGCAGTAGTAGATGAAGAGAAAAGTTTAGAAATTTTACAACATGTTGTTGAAACTCCTGTTTCTTCATTAAGAAAAATTTCTCAAGTAAGTGATGTCTGCTTCAAATCCGTCCGTAATGTTTTAATAAAACATAAATATCACCCTTTTAAAATACATGTAGTTCAAGAGTTATCAGAAGATGATTATGAGCGAAGAATTGAATTTTGTGATATTATGATGTCAAGGTTTGACCAAAATAACCAGTTTTTCAAATTTATAGTATTTTCGGACGAAGCACCATTTATGTTAAATGGTAACGTCAATATACACAACTGTAGGTTTTAGGCAAGTGAAAATCCCCACTGGATGAGAGAAGGTCATACACAACGCCCTGAAAAATTGAATGTGTGGGCTGGGCTTCTGGGTAACCACAAGATCGGTCCATTTTTTATTGATGGAAACTTGACATCACAACTTTACCTTGAGCTCTTGGAAACGCAAGTAGTGCCTACTATACGAAATGTAATGGGTCCAAATTATGCAAGTACATTCTTCCAACAGGACGGAGCTCCTCCCCATTTTGGTCGAAACGTGCGCGAATTTTTGAACAACACTTTTCCGAATAGGTGGATCGGTAGAGGGGGTAAAATCGAGTGGCCACCTAGGTCCCCTGATTTGTCGCCTAACGACTACTTTTTATGGGGACCCTTGAAGAACAGAGTTTATACCACAAAACCTCAAGATTTGGCCGATTTGCAGCGTCGAATTTTGGACGAATTTGAATTATTAACGCCAGAAATGATTTACAACACAATTGAAAAATTTTATTTTCAATTGGCACACTGTCAAGCTGTACAGGGAAAACAGTTTGAACATTTAATATGTTTTGTTATTTCGAAAACTACTGATACAAACAAAGTATGTCATACCAAAAGTGCAACAAATTTGAAGTAAAAACAATAAATGAAAAATATACAGGGTGTTACATTTGAAAATATAAAATTCGTTCGAATTCCAGACAAACTAAAAAGCTGGCAACAACGCCAATATCGTGATTCGGTGCGTCAGATCCTCTTACATAACTGTACCAAACCTGGTTTAAATCGGTCAATAAATTGTGATGTTATTCAGCCGTTTCCAGACTTTATACACACACTGTAGATGACAACAGACAGCAGTATAAACATTTGTGGATGCTTAACTACGAAACAATTAGGGCACATTTCATATTATCTGTAAAGAAACATTATTTACAACAATATATAAAATATAAAAGCATATTGACGTGATTTACGTCGAGGATAACGTATCATAACGTCATTTTGTTACGTCGCATAACGTAATAAATAATGACGTCGTAAAAGGCCGTTAATTGACGTACTGTGTCGTAGATTTCCAACCTATCAAGTTCGAAAAGTTCTATGTACCAAACCATGACGTAAAATAACGTCATATAACGAGATTAAAGTAACGTATGGGTACTGACGTTATCCAACGTATTGTATCGTCGATTTCAAAACAAAGTCGGGCAACGTTGTAAACTTCTAAACTGCCAATTTAAATAAATTACACGTTCCGTTAAGCCGACAACACATAATTATGGAAGCTTCCCTTATTAAAGTATGATTCTGCAACGTTCAATTTACGTCATAATTCGCAATTAGGACGTCAATGTTAGGTCCAGTATATTGTCAATGATGACGTAATTATTAACGTCACTCGACGAGACTTTCTCCCGTCAGTAGGACGTCATGCAACGTCATTATAGACGTCATTTTGGTTGGTCCTGACGTTACTAAGACGTCGATACGACGTCTTTCTGCTGCCTGGGAATGCGCGTGTTATAAATTTGAGGCAATTTTCAAACGATTCTTAAAATTTTGAAGAGTAGCAATTGTTCTGTCAAAAAATTTTAAGTGATTTCATAGGTCAACACCCAATCCCAATGTCGAGAAAAGACAGACACCAGCCCCGGTTGACTGTACAACTCGTCGAAGTTAGCGTATTGGTTGTGTTCATAGGCATCGTAACTATAGATCCGACACGCCATTCATAAATGCTATAAAATTGTGATGCCAAAACCGTTTGGTGGAGAGACGCTGTGAGGAGCTAGGTGGGGCCGGGAGTGGGGATTACGCTGTCTTTACATATGCATGCGACAAAACTCCAGGAAAACAACATCCGCTATGCCGAGTATTGTCGAGTCGATGCGGATGGCCACGAAAATGATGAAATCTGGGCGGATCCGTTATTGCTGCGTTGCCATAATACAGATTTTTTACAAGGTTCTAGGCAATGTTATATATTTCCCACATCATGTTAATCTAGTTAATCATAGAAGTTAATGCTTTTAACAGAGTAAGCCCAGAAAACTACGTTTTCTGTGGCGTAAGTCTGGCAAACCAAGTCGAGAGGAGCAGCTTGAATGTTGATTTACTTTACACTGGAATACAATGATGACATCACGTTTATTTGTTATTGTTCGGTCTAATAGTTACGATGTCTATGGTTGTCTTTGGTAATATATGAGAATATCAAATATGTTACGCCCATTCGATGCGCCATGGCTAAAGACAAAATTTGTCATATGTATCGCGACTTTCATAGAGTAAAGAACGGTATAGTTGGACTGTACATGACGAATCATGTCTCTTATTTCCTCCGATCGCGTTCTTTTTCCGATTTGTAGGCAACCAGCAGTTTTCATATATCACGCTAGCTTGGACAAGCTGTACATTGCCGATATTGTGGTCAATGCTACAAATGCGCGGCGCTCGATGGACTATTTGAATGCAGTTAAACCTATTTATAAAGGCCTGACCACGCCTTTCGCTAACCCCACCTTCACACTACACTTCAGGCAGATAAGAATCTCCTCCAAATAGAAAAGATTTATTGGGGTTGAGTTCTCAACCTAAAGAATTTAGCGCGAAGGTAAAGGATTTAAATTGTAATTGTAAAAGTAGACTAATTTAGAAAAAAATTGTCCATAAAGTAATGTGGAATATCTGCTCCCAAGGTAAAGAAATTCAAAAATGCCCTAAAAGTTGCTTCATTTGAAATAACGTTCAAAACTAAACTAAGTAAGTTGGGAATATTTTACGATGACATAAGAAACCTGTGTAATTTAAGGCCATGTACCTGTTTATTGCGGTTTTACGACTAACGACCCTTCCCTGTGCTGTCAACCACTAACAAATAAAGTATAGGAAAAGAAAGTCTCTAAAACTGACCTAAATGACTCAATTAAATTTTTAAGCAATAAATGGGACCTGATACCTGTAAATCGTATTTTTACATTTAGGTTTTCAACAAAAATACCAGGAGCTTTTTTTTTTATAAGCCAAAATATCCTTAAAAACGGATCAAGTTTATGAAATTAAAGAATCATTTTTAATTTTTTTTTTAATAACGTCATTTATTTGGTATTAATAATGCTAACAAAACGATAAGAAAATTCACCTACTACTACAAAATACCAAGTATTAAATATCACTCTTTAATAGTGTAGAGGTAAGTTGAATTTTTTCTCCTGGTTTAAAGGCAGGCATTCCAAGATAGGGGCATGAGGCACAACGAAAAGCATCGCCTAGGTAACACTAAAAACAAAAAATGTGTACTATACAACCTATAAAATTCCTCTAACTATTGTTAAATAAATTATATTTTTATAATAATAATATACCTACATACTTCTTAAGATTAAGGAGTCAGAACAAAGCTGGCGCAACATGGTATAACCCAAATGATTTGGCTCTACATTTATTTTAAAATAAGGAAGAAAAGAGAGACTTGAGGAAACAATTTAAAAAATGGGTACTATGTAATAATAATGCATGCATCATATGTTTAATGATTAAAAGGAATAGCTATACAACGTGTCCAAGTTAAGGAGGGCCAGTACAGGGATCTCGGAAACCGAAAGAGATACGAAGTCGGTTAAATGGAGGTAAAGTTGCGCATTTACGTGCCTAATAATATGCCGTTTAGAAAGTTTTAAAATTCCGAGTAGTTCCGGAGATATCCGGTAAATTGCACTTTTACATTGCCACCTTTTCCGCTCTATCTAACAGCCATAATTGTCTTGTAATCCGACGAGTCGTCTTCGAGGGGCCATTATCAACTTTATTTTAGTATGAAATAAAATATTGTACGTCATTCGTCCGACAAATCCTTTACAGTATTCGTTTCAAACCCAGTTTAAGTACCTTGGATGTTATATCACCGAACATCTAGATCCAGACAGAGAAATAAGGTGTAGAATAGAGACAGCCCGAACAATGTTCCAAAAAATGAAACCACTATTCTGCAATGATAATCTGAACCTAAAATTACGTCAGAGAATGGTAAGAACCTACATATGGTCAGTGTTGCTGTACGGGGCAGAGATCTGGACAATTAAGGCCGCTACAATTAATCGGCTGGAAGCGTTCGAGATGTGGTTACACCGGCGAATGCTGAGGATACCCTGGACAGCTATGCAGACCAACGAAATGGTGCTAAACAGGGCCGACACAACACGTTTGCTACTGAATACAGTTAAATGCAGGAAAATTTCATATCTCGGACATGTATTCAGAGGAGAGCGATACAGAATCCTGCAACTGATCATGATGGGAAAGGTGGAAGGACGTAGAGGAGTGGGAAGAAGACAAGCTTCCTGGCTGAGGAACATCCGTGAATGGACCGGTATACGCAGCGCAGAGGAACTGTTCCGATTGGCGCAGAATCGAGAAAGACTCGCCCAAGTAATTGCCAACGTCAGGGGGACCTGATATGGCACTTGAAGAAGAAGAAGAATTCGTTTCAAAATTCCAGATTCGGCTCCTTCGTCGCCTCGTCTCGAAACATTTCACTCATACTGTAAAAGTTGATTTACCGGACTTATAAGGTAAATATCTATTACAAATGCTGAAAAGTTTGATATTCTATCGTGCTTTATTTTATCTCAAAAAAACTGTTATGTGGAAGAGCGCATGCATTTGGAGAAGTAAAGGAGACAACCAAATAAAAGAACATTTAGTAAGTTAGTGACTAATCTCAGACAATACGGTTCATTTAAAAAACTAGTGCTATCTCGAAAAAAGCCAAGCAACATAGAAAAAGTCAACAACGTATTATTAGCTGTCGTTGAAAGCCCCGGAATATCAACCCGGCAAATTGAAAAAAATGTAGGTGTAGCGAAATCCACAGCGCAATTTATTTTACAGAAAGAAAGTTTTCATCCATACAAATACAGAATTTGTCAAGGATTAAGGCCAGGTGATGCAGAAAGACGGCGAATATTTTGCGAGTGGTACACCAGAAAATGTCAGGAGACCCACAATATTCCCTACAAGGTAATATGGTCCGATGAGAGCATGGTTACTAAGAATGGAATTTTTAATAGAAGAAATGTTCATTATTGATCGAAAGAAAATCTTCATTTATACAAAGAGTCCAGACACGAACATCGGTTTGGATTTAATACGTGGGCTGGAATTTTAGGTAAAAAAATATTAGGCCCATTTTTTTATCATCAACATTTAACTTCTGAGCGTTACCTAAACTTACTCCAAATCGATTTGGATTGATAGTTCTAAAGCAGTTAGAGTGTTAGAGAGTACCTTTCTGTGCGCTTTCCTGGAAAACTGATTGGCAAATATTCTGAAACACCATGGCCAGCACGTTCGCCTGATATGACACCGTTAGATTTTTTCCTCTGGGGGTATGTTGAAAATTATGTTTATAAACAACTTCGAAACAGAAGACGAACTTAGGAGGTTGGTGCTTGAGCCTTTTAAAGTATTACGCCAGAAATGTTGTCAAATGTTTTAGAATCGATTAGAAGATGTTATTTGTGTTTAGAAAATAACGGAAATCATTTTGGACACCTGATTATGTAGTTCCTAACTTTTTTCGTTGTTGGTTTTATTACTGTTTTGGTATGTTTTTTGTTCACTTATTGTTGTTTATTATTAAATTATTTGTTATTTATTGAACTAGTCCAACATAAGTAAAAATTTAGAGCTTACTTATGAGATATTATTTATAAAATTAGGAGAAATACAGGACCGCATCCCAAAATCTCCTGATGTTGTTCAAAAAACCCTCGAAACGTCATTAAACCACAATGTGTCATACATCGTTGCATTCGGAAAAAAAAAGCTCTCAAATTCCAATATCAGGAAAACAGGACCGTATTTTAAAAAAGAAAGTTGATAATGGCCCCTCAAAGACGACTCGTCGGATTACAAAACAATTAACGCTGTTAGATAGAGCGGAAAAGTGGCAATGTAAAAGTGCAATTTACTTTAGAATTCGTTCTCAAAAAAACCCAGGAAGAAAATAAAACGATTTTTCAAAATTTCGGTTTTTTCCGGATATCTCCGGAACTATTCGGAATTTTACAACTTTCTAAACGGCATATTATTAGGGACGTAAATGCGCAACTTCACCTACATGTAACCGACTTCGTATCTCTTACGGTTTCCGTGATCCCTGTACGGAGACGGTGTTATCGGCCTATTTTTCGGAACTGGCACAACAACAAAAGCCATCAACAGTGTGATCGAATTATTCAATGATTAAAAGTATGTTACAATCCAATAATAATGTTTGACATTTCAAAATATTTCAAACTAATTACATTTCTGAAACAAAATGGGAAAGGTTACACGCCCAAGAAAGCTGCGATTTTTAGGAGTACAGATATTAGTGATTTTTTAAATAATGCTCCCGATGAAGTTTATTTAATGGCCAAGGTTGTTGTTTTATCTGCGATTGCAGGAGCTTGTCGAATTTGTGAAATCAGCCAGGTAACATTAGATAATATTGAAAATTCGGGATCCTTATTCATTGTGAAAATTAAGCAAACAAAGAATGATGTAAACAGGAGATTTGTAGTTACTGAAAAATATAAGTATTAAATTTTACCGAATGTACAGGGTTTTCTTTTATATTTAGACCCCTATTTAGAGGAAAAACTATAAGAGATAGAAAAAAACTTTAAATATGAAAGTTTTATGATTTTTACTGAATCATCAGAATATTAGCAAAAAATTATTAAAATACTATTACAATGCCGAAAAATATAAGCAACTTATGTTTTTTTAAATGGAACACCCTGTATTTATTTCATTAAAATTATAGATCTTTTTTTCCTGATTACAAAAATATAGGGTTTGTCTATATTAACTCCAACCAGTTTTAAGATATTAGCGATATAAAATAAAAATTAAAAATACTTTCTTTTATGAAATTTTAAAATATATTTAATACAAAATAAAAAAAAAATGCAGAACCATAGAAAATTATTGATTTTCAACATAACCCCCTTCATTTAATATACATTTTTGAATGTTTCCTAATAACTTATGATTTATTGCGTTCATAATGAACACTGGAAAGTCCCTATTTAGCACCAAAATTTCTTCGTGAATTCTTTGTTCCAGAACTTGAACGTTTTCTGGCCTATTGTAATAAATTTTATTTTTTAAATAGCCCCAAAGAAAAATGTCCAGAACCGTCAAGTCAGGGCTGTTTGCCGGCCACCTTATTGGTCCGTTTCTTCCAATCCACGTATTATATTTTTCATTTAAGTATCTTGTAACAGGGACAACATTATGGGGTGGGGCACCCTCCTGTTGCCAAATGAGCGTAGCGTATTGGTTGAGAGGAAGCTCTTCCAAAATGTTTTCAATCTCATTTTCAAGAAATTCCATATATCTTGGACCAGTTAAACTCCCATTATAAATTATTGGACCAATGACCCTATTTCCTATAATGCCACACCACACATTTATAGACCTACGACCCTGAATTCTAACAGGCTGAATTTTGTGGGGATTTGAAGTTGCCCAAAAATGTTTATTTTTTCGGTTAAACATACCAGCTGTGCTGAAATTTGCCTCGTCGGTAAATAAAATTTTGTTTAAAAGATTCCCATCAATTTCACGCCTTCTTAAAACATCCAAACAAAATTCTAGCCGCTGTCTCTTGTGATCTTCTGTTAAGTTTTGGACTGGTAAAAATTTATATGGATGATATCCGTATTTTTTCAAAATTTCGTGTATTTTTGATAGGGATTTATTAAAATGGCCTGCCGCATCTGGTATAGAATTTTCAGGATTTTCTGTAATACAACATTTAAGTAATTATAGTAGGATTTAAGAATTAGTATAAACTAGAATGTTTACCTTCAAAGAACAGCAAGACATTTAAATCTAATTGCTCATCTCTCATTACTGTCCTCTTTTTCCTTTCTAAGCTTTTGGTCTCTTCAAATTTTTTCACAACATATTTAATAGTGCTTTTGGAAGGTAAAATTCTATTGGGAAATATCCTGTGGTACTCATTAAGAGTTGTAGATGGATTTCTATTATTAGAATAATATAGATGGATAATATCGAATTTTTCTGCTGTAGAATATCCCATGTTATTGTTTTAAGTACGTAGCAAAATGTTCGTTTAATACAAGCAAACAACGACAAAAATGTCATAATAACATGTGTTTTCAATGGCGACAGACCTTTATCATTTTTAATTTCCAAAGCATTCTAGACTAGAAACTAAATACAACTTCTTAAAATTTTGATCGTTTATATCTTAAAACTGGTTGGAGTTAATATAGACAAACCCTATATTTTTGTAATCAGGAAAAAAAGATCTATAATTTTAATGAAATAAATACAGGGTGTTCCATTTAAAAAAACATAAGTTGCTTATATTTTTCGGCATTGTAATAGTATTTTAATAATTTTTTGCTAATATTCTGATGATTCAGTAAAAATCATAAAACTTTCATATTTAAAGTTTTTTTCTATCTCTTATAGTTTTTCCTCTAAATAGGGGTCTAAATATAAAAGAAAACCCTGTACATAGCCCTTCAAACAGTAGCTAATTTTCTTCAACTAGAAAATGTTAACTTATATACGGGTCATTCATTTCGTGATCGTCTGCTACACTTTTAGTTGAATCTGGGGGAGACTTGATAGTTGATGACACTAAAGAAACATGGCGGTTGGAAGTCATCAACGGTCGCTGAAGAATATGTTGATGAATCGGTAGCACACAGGACAGAAATATCAAATAAAGTGTTTAGAACGTGTGGCAGTGCCGAAATAACACCCGATTTACGACCAGGTATCTACATCAACGGCAGTTGTGTCCATGGCAGAAAAAAACATAATTTCAACACCAGAAAATTCGACTATTGTACCGAATAGTAAAAGGAACATGTCATTCATGCAATGTACATTTAATAATTGTACTTTTGATATTAAGAAAATGTAACTTTGTGTATAATAAAATATTCTAAAATTAAATATCTACCTTTACTTATGTGTATATATTATATCCGGGGAAAAAAGTAATCATTTTTCTCCCGGGGAAAAAAGTAATTTCATAAAAAGTGTCATTTTGTTACCTGTCAACAGAAAATGTCAAACTTTTTTCCCGTCACAGAAAAAAAAACATTTATTTCCGTTTTTTTTTTCTTAAAAAAAAAAAGGTCAATTCCTTTGCGACTCTGTAAGATATTAAGTTTTTCTTTTACTGTATATTAGGTACCAGCAACTGAAGAAGACAATAAGCTTTAAAAGTTAAAAAACAGTTATATAAACTTGTTCGTACTTTTTCTATGGCCAATTAAGGGCCCCAAAAAAGCGCTGTTGGTTGCAGCAAATTGAACATGACTCATGTATAGTTGGGGTCAAGCAAATATTTGACGCGTGACACTTCCATATTGTCATGGGTGTCAAATACGGCAGGCCACTCATAATATAAAAG
This sequence comes from Polydrusus tereticollis, assembly GCA_963920685.1. Classification (NCBI taxonomy): domain Eukaryota; kingdom Metazoa; phylum Arthropoda; class Insecta; order Coleoptera; family Curculionidae; genus Polydrusus; species Polydrusus tereticollis. Next base: position 17,876,297 of record OY987330.1, read on the forward strand.
TTACTAATGGCTAATTTATATTATAATAATTGCCACCCACTCGAAGTATTTGTATCTTTATCCTTTTATATGACTAAAAAGAGATATACATAATTCTCGTCGATTTGGTCAAATCATATGGGCTGCAGATCCGCATTTTATTTATTCCAAAACGAGTGATGTCGTTGTCTTGTTGACATTCTGTATTTGGTTTTGGATTTTGAGTATTTAAATCATTTTATTGCCTTTTTATAGTGTTCTATTGTCTTTATTTGTGTAGTGTTTCTCAGCAGTCATTTTCTGCAAAGGTTTATAAATAACAATATTCGGCAGTCCGGCCCTGACTAAGTATCAGCTGTAATAAAGTTGGTGAAATCGAAATAACCTAGTATTGGACAAATATGACAAGATGGAAGTGTCACGCGTCAAATATTTGCTTGACTTCAACTATAAGTATGATAGGTAATTAATATTAATGTAATGCATATACTGGATACCAATGTTTACTACATACTTATTATCTATTGTTAGGTACTTACACTTCCACAAGATGACTTTGGAGCATCACCAGTATTGACAACTTTCCCACTTTGGGCCTCCTCTTTTAACTCGTCAGCTAACCCACAGGAGCAGTCTTTGCAGGCTTTGCGTTTGCCTGTTGTTCCACACACTAGCCAATAAGAAAGCATAAAAGAAATAACTTACAATGTTATTACTAAAGTACGGATGTAACGATAAGAAAGGGTCTTGTTTTTTTGACAAAAACGGGTCTTTAATGCAAAAAAAAAACAAAAGCACTGGGTTTTTTTTTTAAACACGATTTTTTAAACACACGTTGTCATTTTTCAATCTAAATTCGTATATATTCGTATTTTAAATGTTGAATTTAGAAATAAAAGTAAAAAGTGAAAAACAACTAAACTCAGCAAAATGCAATAGAAATTGAATGACTCAAACGTCAAACTCCAAAATATCAGCAGGCTCAGACAGGCTCAGCCTCATACTCGTATTAACGTACGCATTAGTGTTGCGCTTCAACTGTTGCCAGATTGACTAATTTTTCGCGAGTTGAGGTACTTTCAAAAAATCAATTGATTAAAATAGTAATAGTTCATGATTATTCTTTGTAACAATCGCAATTGGCATATTGGGGGATTTTGAGGTTTGCAAGAAGGGATTATTTTTTGTGAAATCTTTTGAAAATATAAAAACCAGTCAAAATGACGAAATTAAAAGATTCTAGTAAATTTTTTGTATTTTTCTTTTCAAACGCAATAAAAAAACAATTAAAAACAAAACAAAACGTTTTTTTACATCCTTTAACTTAAACTTACTTAACTTTGTACAGAGTAATTCTTTATATTTCTTTACTTCCAACACTTTCTAAAATTATTGAAAAACTTGTTAAAAATAGAATGAATTCTTTTTTAAATAAAAACAATATTTTAAATACAAACCAATTTGCATTTCAAAAAAATAAAAATACTAGTGATGCTATTTTTTCATTTATTGAACATCTTTATTTTAAATTAAATGAAGAGGATTTTGCTGCAGCAACATTTTGTGATATTTCTAAAGCTTTTGATTGTGTTAGCCATGATATATTATTAAAGAAGCTCGAGCTTTATGGCTTTAGAGGTACATATATATCATTTAAATGGTTTAAATCATATTTATCTGAAAGATCTCAAGTAGTATTGTTAAATGGTAAGAAATCAAAAAGTAATAATATTGATTGTGGAGTACCTCAAGGTTCAGTTCTCGGTTCATTACTATTTTTAATACATATATATATAAATGACCTTGCGTCGATTTTTATAAATGGTAAAATTACCATATTTGCTCATGATACAACAATACTTTGGCATAGTAAATATTGTATTGAAATAATTAAAATAATTAATGAAAATTTAATAAATGTTAAAAAGTGGTATGACTGTAATCTACTCTCATTTAATATCACTAAAACAAATATATTAACTTTTAAATGTTCACTTAATAATATAATTTTTGACAATCTCGTAATTAATAACCCCAAATTTATACAATTTTTTGAAACCTATATTACTCAAAATCTTTCTTTTGACATATCAAAAAGTTATGTAGAAAATTAGCTTCAGGATGTTATGCCCCGAGAATACTTTCTCATGAAATGAATATGGCGGTTCTTCGAAATGTTTATTTTGCTTTAATAGAATCTCTTTTGAGATATGTTTTTGGGGAAATTCAAGCCAATATCTTTTAAATTCAATTTTTATTTTACAAAAACGAGCTATGAGATATTTGTGCAAAGCTAGATCTAGAGATTCTTGTGAAACTCTATTTATCTCACAAAAAATTTTAACACTAACTTCAATTTTTATATTGGAAACTGTTTGATTCATAAAAAGCATAGAATTAGTATTAATTCACATACTTACAGTACAAGACCAGCCTTTAATATATGTTTACCTATTCTTTCTTCAAGTCTTGTAAAAAAATCCATACCTAATTTATGATTCTAAAAAAATTTTTAATTATCTTCTAGATTTTATAAAGAAAATGTCAAATGTTAAAATGTTTAAAAGAAATGTTAAACATTTATTATTGGAAAAAGCTTATAATACTCTAGATGAATATTTTGGTGATACTCTGTCATAATTATTTGCATTTTTTTTTATTTTTTTTTTATTCCGATATTTTAAGTTTTACTATACTTACCTATTATTATATTTTATTGTTAATTTAATTTTAAAAAAGGCTTTGTGGATAAAAATAATACTTTATGACAATAAAGCATATTTTGATTTGATTTGATTACTCAATGAATATTTCAGCTTATCAAGAAGTTTAAATTAGCAATTTCGAAGTATTTTCTTTGAACGTTCAGAATTCGTTATCAGAAACAACAAAAAAATCATCAAAACTTAAAATTTTTAAATACCTAACCTGATATTTTTTAAACTAAACACCCTTACTTTTGTTAATTTTCTCGACAAAAATAAATTTTTTTCATATAAATCATATATATTAGGTAGTGTCCCCTCCTGTAGTCATATTATATGAAAAAAATCTATTTTGTTCGAAAATTATTAAAAATAACCATAATAAACTAGGTAGGTATAAGTACCTATATTTTTAAAATCAGGAGAATGAGCCCAAAATAAAATATGGGTGTTTCATTTAAAAAATACCAGGTTATTTAAATATTTTAAGTTTTTCAAGCCTTTTTGTTTTTTGTGGCAATTTTGAGTGTTCATAAAAAATATTGTGAATTTCCTAAATTAAACTTCTTTGTAAGACCAATATTACCAGAAATATCCATTGAGCAAAATATAAAGAATCACCCTGTACAGGTGCATAATTATTCAAGGGTAGGATAAGTGGTAATTTTCTATTAGTACTAAAATTTTTTGTGAGATTTATCTGAGACAGTAATAATTCTCCCAATCCTAGTGGCGTATTACCCATAAGCATATAATTTTTTTTATACCATTTCCAAAAATTACTTAGCTTAAGAAGAGACACTTACAAGAGTCAGGAGAGTTTAGTTCTTTCGTGCCGAATACTAGGTAATAAAAAATAACCAAATTTCTTACAAGGGGAAATTGCAATATTACATACCAACAAAATTACAAAGAAACAACTTTCTAACCTCTTAAGCTTGTAGGATCAGGTTTAATCAAATCATCTTCATCCAATAAATCATCAGGATCAATAAGATCTTCATCGTCCCCATCATCAAGTTTCCAAACAGCTGGTTTCTTCAAGTTTAACTTTGCTGAAGATCCAACAGCAAACTTTGGTTTAGAAGCAGTAATGATACTGTCACTAATTGCTACATTCATAAACCCATTGGTCTTTAGATTAAATTCAAGGGAACTAACATCTAAGGCGTTTGTTAGAATAAGTTTGCCTTCGGGTTTTAAAATTTTAAGAACGTTAGCAAGTACCTCCGAGGTGAGTTTTTCAGGGACAATAGAAGCAACTACATGAGCGACCGAGTTGTGTTCAATATCTACCAAAAAAAGATTATTGTTAATTATGTTACAACAATTTGGGTTGCACAATTTTTAAACAAAGATTAATTTGCAAATCATCCTACCTTTTAAAATCTCGAGTGTGGTGATTCGTGCAGACTCAAATTTCTTAACTACATCTTCATATTTACTTTTTTCCTCACTATTACTAAGAACCAAAAGGGGCTCTGATTTCGTTAAACTTTCAAAAACATCCATAATATTTACGTTCTTACTCACTGACATCACTTGAATTTTAAATTTAAAATTTAAGTCATTTGAGGTTACTGGGACTGGTTTTAGAATTCTTCTTTTAACATTATATATTTGTCCAGCTTAATGGATCTAGTCCAGGTATCCGATACCATAATCGTGTTGTTAGACAGTATGAAACTTAATTTAAAAAAGTAGAGAGCGCACATGCAACTGTCCCTTTTTATTCTTTTTGTGTCTTCTTCTTACTCACGAGAAGAGAACTTTTAAATTTTTCCAAAAAACTATTTGGTAAGTTTTTTGTGTTTAATTAAATCTAATTAGATAAAAAACGTAATTTTATTGTAATTTGTGATTTTATTAATATATCCACTTTTTACAGGTTGAAAATATTATAGGAGCATGTCGCATGTGCTCTTTGTTTAAGGTTACATTTTCAAAAATTTTGCATGGGGCTTAAAATGAGTACTAAAATGCCTTTGGTAGTAATTTTGGGTTCTACTGGCTCAGGAAAAACCAAATTATCTTTAGAACTTGCTAGAAAATTTAATGGCGAAATAATTGGAGCAGATTCAATGCAGGTAATTTTTAATATTAATATTTATAGACCTAAAATTATAAAATTAAAATTGGACCTTCATATAACTTTGTGTTAAATAAATATCTTGCTACAAAATATTTAAATTTCTTACTGTTCTATTGCAAAACGTGATCGTGTTCTTTGTTCTTTATATCAAGACCATGTGCTTATAGAGGGCGAATACATGGAAGACTAATTACAATAGAATAAATTTTAGGGTGCCTACATAAACAAAACTGCTAATATTTCCTCTGTGTGGCTCAATAATTTCTTTACTGAAAATATATTTAGGACTTTAAATACTGAGTTACTTGAGCATTTTATTTGGGCCTTGTGCAGCCTTTGTTATAAATTTTCTTCGAATGTTCTAGTAGCAAGGAGTGAAAAGTGTATTCGTTAATTTTAAAAAGTGCACCTATTTATAGAGATGATGAAATAATAAAATTATACCTAGGTATATCACTAAATTTATGATCCAACTGATTTCAAAATAGATTAAATTTAAATAAACTTATCTACCTTACTTTTATAGGGATTCATTAAGTTTAAATTTATAATTAAAGCTTTTATATCAAGAAATTAACTTAAATTGTATTAGGGCCTTTGTTCATAATATATATTATGCTTCCTTCACAGTATACGGATAGTTCCGTATAGGTAGGTACCTACTGTGCTTCCTTGCAGAAGCAAGACATATATTTTGGGAATCAATAGGTAATCCCCTTAAATTTGGAATTAAACTTTTTGTATTTATTTCTCACTGAAATAAAAGGACTCTCTGCATTAGATGTTATATAAAGTATTAACAAGTGTCATTGTAATAAATATTTTCCCTTACTCTTGTTAAATTATGTTAATATCAGACCTATACGAATTCCTTAATATTTACAGAACATTAATTATTTTTTACTTTATCATAATGACAAAAATAAAGATTATCATATCTCCCACATACCTAGACAGAATGGTCTTTCGTGTTTTTAGAAAACATACAGTGTGTCCACAAAGTTAACAAGCAAAAAACACATCCCTGTATTAACGATTTTGCGAACAAAAGTAATTAGGTATTTATTAAAAATTCTAAGATGTAGGCAGGGTATTAATAAATTAAGAAAAACGAAAATCTTTCAGAAGGATAAGTAAGTACCGTCATTATTTATTATTTTAAACAAAATGTTCATGACACAGAATTGTCAATATTCTAAAATAAATCAGATTTCCAATTTTTAAATTTGTAATTATAATACCTAATAGTGATTTTATTGGATTATTATAATCTTGTTTATGCCGGTCATACTAATTGTATTCTTGAGTGTATTTTCGTCCTGATATGTTTTCCAAAATATTTAAAATAAATTTAACTAGAATTTTTATTTCAAAAATTCTATTTAGCATTTATTTTCCATTACAAACAATAATAATAAATAATGGTAGTTCTGTCCTGAAAGAATTTAATTTTTTCTGATTAATTAAAATCTTAGCTCAGATTTTTGTATGATAAACTTATTTTTTTTACCTGCTGAACTTTGTACAAAGAGTAGGTACCTAACTTTTCACTGTAAAATCAATAATGAGGTTTTTCTCCCTTGTCAACTACATCTGTGGATACACCTGTCTATAGGTAGAAGATTACTTACTTGTAAAATATATTTTTTAGATATACAAAGAGTTGGACATAGCCTCAGCCAAAGCAACAAATGAAGAACTATCCACAGTTCCACATCACATGATAAATATATTGAAACCTTATGAGACATTTACTGTTTTAGAATATAGAAATAGGGTATTGCCTATTATAGACAACCTATTAGAAAGAAAAAAACTTCCTGTTATAGTTGGTGGAACAAATTATTATATTGAATCAATTCTGTGGAAAATTCTAGTTCAGGATCCAGGCGAAACTGTTGGTGACTGTGGTGTTTTGCCTTTTAATGAACATGAACTATCTAGTCAAGAATTACATGAAAAGCTTAAAAAATTGGATCCTGCGATGGCTAATAGGTTGCATCCAAATAATAAAAGAAAAATTTTGAGGTAAACATTCACCAGTAATTAAAAAGGTAAAAATGTTAAATTTGCTAAAATCAATAAGTACCTATTACTACCTATATAATAATAATACAGTGTGTGTATGAGGTCTAAAAATGGCTTAATAGTCTCACAATTGATTGGCCAATTTAAACCAAATTTGGTACAGTTGGTTGGCTAAGAGAATCTTACGCATGGAATGACGATATTTGCGTTGTTGCCAGCTATTTAGTTGATCTGGAAATTAAACGAATTTAAGGTTTTTATATGTAACACCCTGTATATTTTTTTCATTTATAGATTCTACGTTACATCTGTTACACTTTTGATATAACATACTTTGTTCCTGATATCAGTAGTTTTCGAAATAACCACGTGTTTGTAAGATTATCAACAAATTATGTTTTATTTATTAATAAATAAAGTGGAAGTGAAAGAATTGTAATTCTTATGATGGATTATGATATGGCGATAGGACTTACAAAGAGGTTAAAAATGTATGTAGTTCACGAATTAAATCACTAACTTAATTCATGTAAATCAATTTGTGCCAATCCTGACATAAACCTTAATGATGTGGGGGCATTTTTGCAAATCACCTAAACCAATTAAACAAAATTAAGGTCTTAATTGGTCTGCATAAATCCACCTTTATTTCACATTTGAGAATATTCTTATTTCGCTTATGACAGTAATCCATACACACCTTTTAAACGTAATCGTTTTTGTCGGGTTAAAGTAGGAATTATATTACAAGAATTTTTACAATAAATTATTTCGCTAAGGGTACAGAATCGAAACATTGTTTGTATGATGATTGAACTCCTTTCTATTATCGCTTTTCTTTAATCCATGCTTATGGGACAATACAAAATACCATTAAAAAAATGCATAATGCATAGGAATAAGAAATATTCAATAATATTATTGTTAATTTTAACATTTGTGTATTATATGCTTACTATAAATAGGTATTCTTGAAATTAATTTTAGCATTTTTAACATTTTAACTTATTCTATGTAAGGACACCAGTATCTGGCAGGCTAGTTTTATAAAACTACTAATAGCAGTAATAGCTGATGTTAAAAGGATTCAAATTATCTTACCAATGCTTCTCTTGAGACGTTTTGTGCCTGTAAAAAATAGAATAAACATAGTTAAAAAGTCTCGCTAGGTTGGTCCTAGCATCAGGGATCCTAAATGCCTGTGACAATATACCAATGTATACTAATCTAACCTAAACCATATAAAATATGAAACAATTCCGATTTTTTTAAATTTACTTTGGGGGGAGGGGGGGTGGTGGAAGCCATTCTCACCTTTCACCGACTCAAACCCCATCTCAGTGAGGGGTGGAGGGCAGCACCCGATTTTCCCTTTCCTAATGCCCTGCATATTGGCTTGTGCCATTCATGCCATTTTTTCTGCTAGGTGTCAGTTATGGGTTATATTATGTCTTGTAGGTGTGAATAGCTCACAACCCTATGTAACCTGAAAAATTACTATTCAGGCACTATGTATGAAACAAATTAATCTTCTATTGATTGAAAAATACACTCAGTTTTTAAACGATTTTTCAACAATCAATTAGAAACACTAAAAAAACCTTAGCGTTTTTTGATTTGCCTGCTATACTGAATATATTCTTTATTTTTTCTTAATTTAGCAAGTTGTTTACAACGCATCAGCTACTACTAGGGTTGCCAACTTTCGACTATAAAATTAACGGATAATCCAGGATCGCAGCTCACGCCCAAAATGTTTCTGGTCTCTGAAAAATTGTATGCATACCGATCTATCGGGTTGAGGTTGGGGACGAAAATGGTCAAATCAATCAATAACTCGATAAATAAAAGAAATATTGAAAACTCTTAAAGGTACAATATTATTGAGAATTTTATTCCTAACCAATTTACTATCTTCACTTTTCGTCGCGAAATCATCAGGAACCGGGCTACACGTGAAAAGCATTTGCAACCCCTTCGAAAATAGTCAAATCGAGAAATAACTCGATAAATAATGAAAATATCGAAAATTTGTAAAAGTATAATTTTATTCAGAATATTATTTCCAACTATTTTCTTATCTCCACCTTTTGTCGCGAAATCATCAGAAACCGAGCTACACGTGAAAAGCATTTTCAACCCCTTCGAAAATGGTCAAATCGAGCAATACCTCGATAAATAATGGAAATATCGAAAATTCTTAAAAGAACAATATTATAGAGAATTTTATTCCCAACCATTTTACTATCTTCATTTTTTGTCGCGAAATCAACATGAACCGAGCTACACTTGAAAAGCATTTTCAAACCCTTTGATAATAGTCAAATCGAGCAATAACTCGATGAATAATAAAAATATCGAAAATTTGTAAAAGTATATTATTCAGAATATGATTTCCAACTATTTTATTATCTTCACTTTTTGTCGCGAAATCATCAGGAACCGAGCTACACGTGAAAAGCATTTGCAATCCCCTTGAAAATAGGCAAATCGAGCAATAAATGCATGCCGATCTAGCGGGTTGGGGAATTGGTCGAATTCGGGGATTCACCAGTATATTTTAACTATTGCCAACACGCAACACATGAACCTATAGTATTTTCAGCCAGTAAACCTGCAAGATGGCGGCGGGCAAATCATGTCAGTGCTCTCAAATCACGTTTAAACGAAGATAAAAAGTTACTAGGATTTCACACCAAAATTTATTAAAATTAAATTCCAAACATAAACGAAAGCAACTTTTATTAGGTACCTAGATCGTATATCTATCATGTTTCCTCGTGTTGAGTTAAATACATGCAAGAGAGAGACACACACGGGTGCTAACTAACACGAACCATTATACGATCACAGGCCAGGTCAGGCTTTGCTTCTTCGCTGCTATAGTTGTAATAGTACGGGCAAATCAATTAAAAATTTTAATTAATTTTTAGGATAAACGCTTACCCACTACGAAAAACTTCGTTTTTAAAAGCGCTAATACCGACCACCATATTTATGATTGTTCGCTAAGATAATGCAAATTAAAACAACTCTTTCTTCATATTTATATTTTTATGAGCTTTCGATTTCTAAGTAACCGTAAAAAATTTGTTTTTGCATTATATATACACATACACACACACACACAAAAACATTTTTTAGTTATAGTTGAGGCCAAGAAAATATTTGACGCGTGACACTTCCATATTGTCATGGGTGTCAAATACGGCAGGCCACTCATAATATAAAAGTTACTAATGGCTAATTTATATTATAATAATTACCACCCACTCGAAGTATTTGTATCTTTATTCTTATATATGACTAAAAAGAGATATACATAAACCGAGTTACTTCACGTGAATTCTCGTCGATTTGGTCAAATCATATGGGCTGCAGATCCGTATTTTATTTATTCCAATTGCTTTTGTTAAGACCTGTGATATTAATGGTCAATCCTGAATCCCACCATTACAATGCACAGAATTTATCAAAACAAATTTATTTATATTATAATTCATATTCTTAGACCAATTTCCCAGCAATCATTTTCTGCAAAGGTTTATAAACAACAATATTCGTCAGTCCGGCCCTGACTAAGTATCAGCTGTAATAAAGTTGGTGAAATCGAAATATAACTAGTATTGGACAAATATGACAAGATGGAAGTGTCACGCGTCAAATATTTGCTTGACTCCAACTATATATTACAGGACATGTAAAATATAAAAGCAAGAATTAAGTTCTGCAAATTCTTTTTGTTTTATTTTCCCGTACTATTAATTGAATCCACATTGCGATGCAAATTGCACAATTTTTAAGTCCGGTTCTGACCATAAACACCTGCTCGCCATTGTATTGCTGCCAATATTATTCTTACTAAAAATTAAATAGCTGAAATATGACTGTTGTCATGTGACATGTCGGCCATCTTGCAGGATTACTGGCTGAACCAAGTTTAGAAAGGAATACTACATTTTTAATCTAAGCTTTACAAGGCGTTAAAAACTATCGCGGACGTACCTAGATATACATCCAACAAAGTACTTCACCGTGACTTTCAAATGACGATAAACGAGTTTTTCTTGAAATTTATTAAAAACTATTACCGACGCACAGACGTATCGACAAACCCACTAGTCACAGACTCACATACGAGATATAGACAAGACACGACATATAAACTACCAAAAGACTGGCTCCCTGTTAGTCCAAATCCATAGTAGAGAGGCGCTATATGAAATATAATAGAAAAGGCGCCAAAACTTTGCAGACAAAAACTTAAAAAGAAAACGCACGAACCAAAATTAATTAAGGCAAAAGCCGATATCAAAATGTCTATAAACGACAATACCTAAACAGTACGCAATAAGTAACAGATGTCAAAGGATAAAATCCTGACGTAAAAATACCTTCAAGAACCCAAATAGATGTTAGATGGGATATGTTAGGTAAAGGTAACATATTTTTATTTTGTTAAATGTTAAGTTTTTTTAAGGTACTAGATAAATCGTTTTGTTTTAAAGGGCATTTACTGTCCTTTGACACCTCTTCAAAGGACAAAGAACTTTATTTCAAAATAAAGGACTGTCCTTTGAAATAAAGGACGTTTAACAAGCCTGGCTATTACAGTACTGCCAGGTAATGTTGCCAGTACCTGCTCACTGAATATATCTTTATGAATTAAAAAATTAATTCATGTACAAAATCTAAAAAACCTAACTCTTTGTTTAGATCTTTAGAAGTATTACATCAGAAAGGAAGAAAATACAGTGACATTTTGGCTGAGAACCAAAGAGGAGGATCTACTTCTGGTGGTGGACTTAGATTTGATAATGTTGTGGTGTTATGGTTGCAGTGTGACCAGGTTTGTACCTAAGTGGTTTAATTGATCCATGTGCGTCAATTAAGATTAATTTAAATATTTACAACTTCGATCCCTAATTGTAGTATTTGTTACGATGTGCCATGCACTCCTACTTATGTTTAAATTTTCAATATTTTACAATGCACTTATAATATGATTGTTTTGTTCTAGTAGGAAATTCTTGACAAGAGACTTGATGACAGAGTTGATAAAATGATTGAGCAAGGACTCTTAAACGAATTGTTGAACTTTCACCAGTTGTACAATAAGGAGAGAATAAAATATAACAGGTAAGGTAAAATTGTGTAATATTATTGGCCATTCCAGAACATAGGACTTCGACAGAAAGTATAACCTACAAGTTTTCAATTATACTGTCAATTCATGGTTTTGGACAGGATATTTCGTTTGACATGAATATAATATGTCTCTTTGATCTCATTACTAATGATAAGGAGATACTTTCAGATTTAATAATTTACTAATTATTTAATGTGTATGGTTTCAGTGAACCAGATTACACTAGAGGAATATTCCAGTCAATCGGATTTAAAGAATTTCATCCCTACCTAATGTTAAATGAGGAAGAGAGACACACTGAAGAAGGGCTGAAGAAATATCAGGAATCTTTGGAAAGGCTGAAGATTGTTACCAGGAGATACGCCCGAAAACAGACCAAGTGGACTGTGAATCGTTTTTTGGGAAGAAAGGATAGACAGGTATATAAAATTTGTATTAAGTGCAAATATGTCTTAGTTAAAAAGTACATAAATGTGTTTTTATGCCTAGTTAGGACTTACAAAAATTCAAAATGATATCTAAAGCAGTCTCAAAAGTATTAAGGATAAACCGTTTTTTTTTTAATTTTCAAAATTTAAGCGGTCGCGAACCTATGTTGATAGGTTTGTCTTATTTTTGGGTAAGGTATCACTACATGAGCGACGACACATGTTTTTTGAAACACCCTGACTTTGGATATTTAAATGTAATTATTTTATGTATAACATCTCCTACATATTATAACAGGGAACAAGACAGTACAGGTGCCCTTGTTTTAAAGTTTACGGTTTCATAATAAATAAAAGAAAAGAAATTTAGCATCCCTAAAAAACTAAAAATGTTGAAAAAGCACCTTGTAAGGTACTTCAAAGTAAAATACTATCTAAAATCTATCCATTGAATGGATGTTATGGATTTTAATGGACCACCATTCTTCTTCTCCAACTCAAAATACTCGCAAAATTTTATCTCTCATTTCCAAAGGAAAATATTCGTTCCCTAGACAAGAAACTTGTCAAGATTAATTACAATAATAATCATATCTCGAATTTTTAAAATATTTAATATTTCATTTTTAATTAGCCAAATTTCTTTATCAATTCTGCAATCAACAATATGTTACCGGGACAGGACCTTCTGAACTTTTACAATAATAATACTTTGCATAATGTGAATGATCTCTTTAACTTTGTGCTGTCTACAGAAAATGAAATATTTAACATAGTAAAAAACATAAAAACCAGAGCGACGGGAAATGATAAAATAAATATAACCTTTATTCTCCTCTGCTGTCCATATATTGTTCCCTATATTACTCATATAATAAACGAGTGCATTTTAACCTCTTATTTCCCAACACTTTGGAAACAAGCCCAAGTTATTCCTCTACCAAAAATCAATAATCCAACTGAATTCAGTCAATTACGTTCTATAAGCATATTGCCCACATTATCGAAGGTTCTTGAAAGAATTATGAATAGACAAATTGTACATTTTTAAAACTTAAACAATATTTTACCCGTCAAACAATCAGGATTTAGAACTGGTTATAGTTGTGAGAGTGCTTTGTCTGATATCACTGACGACATCTTAAAAGCTGCAGATCAAAATAAAATCAGTGCTTTAGTTTTGCTGGATTTTAGCAAGGCTTTTGACATGCTAAATCATGAGGTGCTCTTAGCAATACTTCATTACGTGGGTTTTTCTAATGTTGCTGAACAATTTGTAAATTCATTTCTATCTAACAGGACTCAGCAAGTTATATGTAATCAAAAACATTCATCTTTCTTAGATGTTCGCATAGGAGTTCCACAGGGTAGCATTTTGGGTCCCCTTTTGTATACTATATATACCTCGAAATTCCTTAATGCACTCCAACATTGCAATTACCACTTTTACGCGGACGACAGTCAAATTTACTATTCGTTTCGCGAGGATGAACTAAATGCGGCCGAAATTGCTATTATGTCAGACTTAACCAACTTCTATAATTTGGCCACAGATCATCTCCTAAAACTCAATCCTAGCAAATCTTCGGTAATTTTATTCGGAAATGAAAGTCAAATTAACTTTGTGAAGAACAATATGACAATCAAATTAAATAATGTACCGTTACCTTACTGTGATTCGTGTAAAAGTCTGGGCTTAACGATCGATTCTAGATTGCGCTTTAAAGAACACGTGACAGCTAAATTAAGATCTGCATATGGCAATCTAAAGCTTATTTATGGTAATAGACATTCCCTTCCTCACGAAACTCGGAAATTGTTGTGCGATACTCTGGTTCTGTCACAGTTTAACCATTGCAGTGGAGTATATGTACCCTGTTTGGATGCTGCCGATCGTTACCGAATCCAAAAGGTTCAAAATGCATGCCTTAGATTAATATACGGTATAAAGCGAAGAAACCATATTTCCCCTTATCTCGCTACTTCAGGATGGCTAAATATGAATAACAGATTTAAACTACATTTCACCACATTTGCGTTTAAGATAATTAAGTTTAAAACACCCGCGTACTTATACCAAAAAATTAGGTTTCGAACAGACGTACATAATTTAAATCTACGCCGTAGGCACTATCTGACTGTACCCCAACACCGCAAAGAAATTTATAAAAGGTCTTTTTCCTATGGTGTCGCTTCTTGCATTAATGCTGTAAGGGCCTTAAATACAAACCCACCCATCCTGTCTCTAGTTTTTAGCCAAATCATTAAACATATTTATTTTTAAATTTAATGTACTTCGCTTGGAGTAATTATTATATTAATTTGTAGTTATGTATTATATGAATTTATAATATTAAATTAAGGCCTGAACAGTATCTGGGTCCTCTGGATGTCTGCCTTACCAAGGCCTATTGTTGCCATTTCTTTCATTTTTTGCCATTTTTGTAAAATGTTTGTAACTGTTGAATGGTTGAAACAATAAATGTATTATTATTATTATTATTATTATTATAGGTAGGTAATAATATAGGTAATCTAAGTACATATTTGAATTTTTATTTTATGAGGCACATTTTTTTAATTTAATACGTCCATCCTGATTAGTAGGCACAGAACTGCTCTTTGTTACTCTAATGTTGTCGTATCAAAAAACGTCAACTAATCTGAACCTACATTTTAAGAAAAAAAATGGCTCATATTTTCAGTGCAATTTTTGCCTGTCACGCGGATATTTACTTTTGGAGGCTTAGTTGTGAAACTGATAGAGCTATTTTCAGCTCTATTGCGTCACTTTTGGGGATAGTAATTATAATTAATACAACACACATAAGGAAAGAAACGTGGTGGGCCTCATACATTCAGTCTCTGGGAAACTCGGTAGACAAGTTAAATGCGATGCAACAAGAACACCCTGAGTGTTATGTGTATCTAAACACTGGAAATCAGAACAGCAGCTAAAAGTGATTGGTATCAAGAGTTTTAAGTTGAGGGCTTATTTCTGCAGGGAGGAAGGTCACCATAGGGGATCTGCAGTCTGTATTAGGGAAGATGTCAAGTGTAGCGTGAGCCCTAAGCTGCGCAATGCATCTGTGTGCGGCATTTTCAAATGCTCAGCGTTTCAATGTCATTTGGGAACTTTAAACATTGTAGTAGTGTGTGCATCATATAAGCATATAAACCCCAATACTGGATGAGTGCATAAAGTCAGTAGATAACAGATTCTCAGATCATTTGGACCTGTCTGAGAAGGCACATAGATCCATAATTGCAGCTGCAACACACCCGATGTTTAAACTAAGATGGGTTGGATGTATTCGCGAGTTAGGAAAGGAACTCAATTATGATATTAAAAAAAAAATTGCAGACGAAGCGAAAAAATTTCAGGACTCTGAGGAAAAGCAAATTTTAAAACTTAAAAAAACAAACTTAGATACGAGTTTTTTCGAATTTTTTCATGAAAATACCGATGATACAAGTAACGAAACCGACAGACTTCTGGAAATGCAGGTGCTACAGTTTCTTCAGGACTCGGAGACCGACCTTACAATGCTACAAAAATATCCTTACATTAACAAAGTGTTTCTGAAATTTAACACGCCGCTGCCTTCCTCAGCTCCCGTGGAGCGTTTGTTTTCCTACGCAACGTTCATAAACACTCCTCGCAGACATGCCCTCTTAGATGAAAATTTTGAAAGGTTGGTCCTTTTAAAAGCCAATGGGGCAATTTAAAAATGGCCCCTGTTTTTTCTTTGGTTCCTTCCTTAAGAAAGTTTTGTGTTTATTTAGTTTTGTTACTTTATTTCTGTTTATTTAATAGGTTTAGTTTAACAATTTGTAAATAAAATGACATTTTAGGTTCTTTGACGTGCTTAATTAGAAAAAAAAAGTATTTCGAGAAGTATTTAATGTATGATGTATGTATAATAAATTTGTATCTGTTATACAAAGTTACAAAATATGTAAATTTTTATTAGTTCATCGTTTTCCGTAAATTTTAAAAATATCGCCGTACTTATAAATACAGTAAGGTAAATATTATACTAACGTACTGCCTTAAGCACCCAGCCTACTTGAACTAAAGGAATTTATTTTAAAAAATCTTAGCATGTTATTTTTATTACTCAGAGACACTCAGCGTGTGCTTTGTAAAAATCCTTATTATTTTTTAATCAAATATATTATTAAGCTACAATATCAGTTACTTAGTAACTGTAGCTACTTTCTTAGAAAACAGTAAATTTGTAACTTTTAAATAATGTTTCACTGCCTGGTATCTATTGTTACTTTAAAAGTATCTTAGTTACTTTCAGAGTATCTACGTTACTTTTAGAGTATCTGAGTTACTTTTAAAGTATCTTAGTTACTTTTAAAGTAACTAGTTACTTTTAAAGTAACTAGTTACTTTTAAAGTAATTAGTTACTTTTAAAGTAACTAGTTACTTTTAAAGTATCTTAGTTACAATAACTAGTTACTTTGACCAAGTAACTAAGAACTAAGTTACCTTTTGTTAAAAGTAACTATTCATTTTAGGTATCTAGATACATTTGGGCAAAAGTATCTAAAAAGTAACTAGTTACTTATCTGAAGTATCTTTCACAGCTCTGCATATAACTAACCAAAACTGTTGGTAAAGGTTTTTGACGAAAATAAACTGATTTTCATAACCGAGGACCTTAATATAGAATTGCTAAAAGAAAACATAAACAAGTCAGACCTTTTATCACTAATGAGCTCTTTTACGCTGAACCCTATATTTCAGCTCAATTCGAGAATAACCTCCACTTCTAGTAGTTGCATTGATATTTTTCAAATTTTGAAAATGTTAATACCTACTATAGTTTTTAATAATTTCGTATTTGATCATTTGACACAAAAATCAATTTTGGGGCAGGAAGTGTTATCCAAGCATTGCCACAGTACAAGCGAGCGGGTTTTCACTAATCAATACCTATAAAACATAGTAAACATTTTTTGTGATACATTGTAAATGACTCTACAATATTGGACGTATTTCCTGACCAAGTCAACGTAGCTCTTATTAAGACCACTTTATGAAAACGGGGACCTTGAAGATTATGATATAGACCAGTTAGTCTACCTGAATTTTTAAAACTTTTTGAGTTAGTCATCAGTGAGAAAAACGTGTAACCTAATCTGTAACAGTCAGCAAGGGTTTTTGAAAGCAAAATCCACCATGGCAGCAATATTTGAATTTATTAAAGAGATATCAAAATATCTAGAAAATGGTTGTTTGGTGATTGGAATGTCTTTAGATTTGTCAAAGACCTATGACTGCTTGGACAGAGCTTTGTTAGTTAAAATAAATGAACTTGTATGTTCTAAGAACGTTTTATAATAAAATAAAAAATAAGCAGCTAAAAATACACCTTTTTTTGTCTCTTAATATTTTTTCGTATTTTACTTCATTTCGAGAAAAAAAAATTTTCGACATGCAATGAAATGGCTTTTATTTTTTTTCTCGAAAACGAAGTAAGATACGAAAAAATATCAGGAGACAGAAAAGTTGTATTTTTAGCTGCTTAACCCGAGAACCAGTGATGTAAAAAAAACGTTTTTTTCAAATTTGAAAAAATGTAGGTCAAAAGCTGATATCTTGTCATTAGGCGATTTCTGAGAGTTTATGAAATAAAAACCATACAGTCTCAAAACCGATTTAAACTAAAAATTAAGCCGCTGCTGATGAGTCTGGAACCATATAGTTTGGACGAATTCTTTAGTAGTTGAGCGGGGTTTCAGGATTTTGTTGTAAATTTTAAATGTAGATGTAGAAATTTTTTTTTTTTTTCTCTTGACGAAATTTCAGTTTTGTGTAAATTTCCTACTCAGACCTCAATACTTCCATGCAATTTTTACCCTGCTTCATTTTAAAGATACCCTATTTTTTCTGAAGCATTAAAATTCTCTCAATTTCTGATTAGTTTCCACAGAATATTGGAGTAGTACCTAACATCCCAACATCAATGCATAAAACAGTACTTAGTTACACTGACATACGCAGGTATTTATATTTTATTTATTTTATTTTAGATACCTCCGTTGTATGGCCTGGATACTTCAGATGTAGCCAAGTGGAACGACAATGTCACCATCCCGTGCTCTACAATAGTGCAAAGTTACATCTCTAAAACTAAGTGCGACATCCAACCGTTACCACCGCGCGACGTAAACTCGGTACCAAACTCCCTGGATGAAACGTTTAATTGTGAAGTGTGTAACAGAGTTTTTATCGGAGAAATGCAGTGGGAAATTCATAGGAAATCGAGAAAACATAAAAAAGTGGCCCAAAAAGTGAAAAAGAGTGAAGAGGAAAGTGTTGTCAATTGATAAACCAATTTTTAAATGGAATGAGCCTAAAGTGATTAATAAATCTTATAAAAAAAGTGTTTTAAAACCTAAAACCCAAAGTTTATAACCACAGTGTATAGTAAATAAAAAAGATTAAAACACAGTGCTATATAAAAAGTAATCTCTTCAAATAAAGTGTTAAGTAATCTCTGAGTTATGTGTTTGGATCCACCATCCAGATGTCATTCACAACAGCTCACACAAATATGGATCATGCTTCACCCATTATGAGATTCAAGGATGCAGTCTGATGGATGTTCGTGAGATAAGTCCACCCTTCGCTACCATACCTTGGTAGAAAAGGAAGTCCCACATGTGAGTTAGTTACAAAGTTCCATATGTAAGAGCTTTAGAGTGCTCTAGATACTTCATATTCGACAAAACTGCTTGGATTGTTAGATTAGATCATAGCTTAGTATATTCTTCAGAGCATGGGAGTTAAAAAATTTAAATATCATGTAGTTTCATACTGTGATAGTAGTTAATAAAGGTCTTAAGGCATGTATGTAGTGGTCGAAATAAACGTCTTGGCATGCAAATGCGAGGGAAAATGATTTAATTCTTTGTAGACAATAAATTAGTAGCTGTAGCTCCTGATAAAGTACAAATGCAAACAGTTTTTTTTTCGTCAGAACAATCTTCCACAGATAAACAATAATAAAGCCTAAAGTTAAGCCCACCACTTTTGAGAGGTTGGGTTGTCTTATTTAAGGTGCACCAGGAGCGATACCTTGCATTTTATAGATTGTGAGAGAAAATACAAACAATTTAAAAGTTTTGAACTCCGTTTTAAATAAACTAGGAAAATATAAAAATGGTCTCAAAAAAAAATTATATGCCATCTGTTTGGTTAAAGTCTGTTCAGTTTCCTATTAGGAAAGACCCCGGCCAGCTGTAAAATTGAAATATGGCCGAACCCGAACAGGTCCGTATTTTGCTTAGAATTTAACGGGGAATTTAATCATGGTTTGTAATAAAAATAAGTAAGACGTTAAATAATGTTTTATTTAGGTACCTATATGTTTAAATGTGAAATTACAAGTTATTTTATTAATAAAAATTATATTAGGCTGTTCGGAGGTATATTTGGAATAGCTCTTAATTAAATTATCTAATGTAGGCACCGAGGTAGGCACGCTTTGTTCCTCGTATAACTTGTAACTTTTACGCCGTATTATATCTTGATCAGTTCCGTCTACCTTTGAGAAAATGCCAGTATCGGTTCTTTTTTTCCTCGCTAAAATGGGATTATTCACAATTTTCCATACAGTTGATGTTGGAATTTTTGTTAATGTGACCATTTCTTCTAACGCTGCTTGCTTGCTGACCCCACGTTCAATGAGAGTTGAATAAACATTGTTTATAACTTCCTTACTTTCCACAGAAAAGTGTTTTCTGCTTTTCGACGGGGTTATCTCCTGAGATACATTGGGCTCGCACATATTTTCCATGACACACACGATTAAACAAACGCTGTATTACACACGAAGTAAGAATAATTACTAAGCTTAAAACAAACTAGAGTGGCTATATATATATACAGTCTACAGTCTTTAGAACATAATTTGTTTTATGGGATTAACCTTCTCATTTTGAATCAGGTAAAAATCGGTTTAAAATCACCAAACTATTACTTTAATACATAATGAAATTACGTCTTCCGGATTTGCAGTTTACTTTAAGACATTTTTAAGTACGGACCATAATTTACCTGCATTTATTCATTCATTCGTTGTTTGTTTATGGCCACCCTTGGATAATCCCATTCAAAGGCAAAGTGTAACTTTCTTATATCTCTGGACAGGCTTTACCTTCTTCCTTCGCTTCTTCTGAAATAAATTGTACCTAGTAAAAGTAAAAAAAAATAATAAACCTGTACTTAACACTCACATCTGGTTTATAGTTAGTTTTGTGATTTTTTTATGTTTTTATTTTCTGTTACTTATATTGGCTCCCCTATTATGTTTACATTAAAATTGTATTAGACTTTTTTGAAGGTCCTTGCCGAGGTCCTTGCATAATGGACTGGCACACCAAATGTTATTATTTTCTAATAAGCCAATAAAAAGTTATTTAGAAAAACTCTTCCTAAAATTCTTAAAAATTAAATAGGACTCTGATATATATATATACCTCAATGAAACCACTAGTAATAATTATGATAAATATTAAATGCTTAAAACTGTTTTTTTTTTTTGGTGGTTTAATTTGGCAAACTTTACTAAAAATCGCATAGTACCTAAATCTGTCAAACAAATATTAAAATAAAAAGCAAGCATTTTTTTTTAAGCAATTGAGCAATTTTTTTACAGAAATTGGTGTAGGTACTCACCGAGGTACTCACCTATACTAGTAGGTACATGCCTACAGTGTACTAATCCAATAATAAAATGTGGCAGACTTTACTTAAAATCATAAATCTGTTAAACAAATATTAAATTACAACAAAGGAAAATCCTCGGGAAAATCATTCATAGCTAACATTTAGTATTTAAAACAATAGTATACACAAACACGTTTAGGGCAATGCGTTTTCAACAGTTAAACAGGAATGATATGTTTAAAACACTTGTTAGTGTTTTAAGCATATTTGTTTAAAAAATGTTTTTTTCCAACCCTGTTAAAAGCTAACAAAAATGACGTTGTCTTATCATTTCTTTTTTGGAAACATTCAAGTATATTTTTCTAAGTAAGCAAGTAAGAAGTACCTACCTAGTTTATATCAAACTTTTAAATTATTTATATTTTTTTCATAGCCTACTAGGTGAACTGTCAGCAATTTTATTAGGTTTATATTTTTGAAGAGCTTAAGAGGAGGTCGAGGAGGAGGTAATTCGAATGATGGAAAAATATATATGGTGACCATTTAAAAAACGTAGGTTTGGTTGACTTCAAGAAGATGTAGGGGGCCAAGAAAAAAACTAGTTACAACATTGAATTATACCTGAGATTATACCTTAGAATTATACCTAGAAAGTTAGGTATCTATATAGATATCTTAACGCTCCTTTGGATATACCAAATGGCATGTATTTTGTTTGTTCTGCCTTTAAAGTATCTTTATTTCCAGCTCGGTTTCTAGTGTTACAAATATGCTCAGACAATGAGTCTATAAGCAAGTCAGAATGTTTCTCGAATTGACTTGATTGCTGTGCAAGTACATACTTAATAGCAAAGAATGACTTAGCCTCTCAGTATTAAACATAATTGTTATATTATAGTCATGCAAATAAAAAGTGATTTACTAAACCCTCCTTGACTGCCAACTAGGAGAAAAACGTACGAGTTTGTTCTACTTAAAGAAATTGTACCTAAGTAGGTAGTGTGGATTTAAAAAAATAGCGAGAAATACACATTATTATACAAGGTGTTTCAGAAGTACGGTACTCGGGAGTTGCCACGTTTTTGATATACAGGGTGTTAAAGTTTAAAAAAAATCATTCTTTTTATATTTTTTTTAAATCTCCTTTTCCCGATTTTTTTGAAATTTGGTACCGTTATTCATAATGATACAGGGCTTAATTAGCCCTAATTAGATTAAATTTATTAAGTCCAGGGAGCACCTTAACAAATATTATTGACAGAAAAATATACGCCACTGACTTTTTTCTAATTTTGATATTTTTTTCGGATATAAGTACCAACTAATAAAAAACGATTTTTTTAAAAAAACTTTAACACCCTGTATATCAAAAACAGGACAACTCCGGACACATTTTCATAATATCAACTTTTTCTCTTGGGATATCAAAATGAATCACCCCCTTAAGTTACGTACCGTACTTCTGAAACACCCTGTATATCACACATGACCATTACAATGCCTTTTTATTGAAGTAACCAATTAATAAAAACCTTATTAAGTTTTGGTATGCCTCTTACATAATTGCGTATGCAAATTAATTACCTAAACATTCAGTGGAACCCTATAGAAGACGTTTTACAAAATACGAGATTGGCGAATGCGCAGGTAAACCAGAAATTTACTATAGAACTTCACTATGTATTATAAAAGACCAGAGCCATTGAGTCAATTTTGGTAGGGGATAAACCGAGGGATAAACAAGCATCACTAATGATTAATTTTGTGTTTTAAAAAATCAACCTATTGTCGCGAATATTCTTTTATAAATTTCAAAATGTTCATTATAATGTTGTTTGAGAATTATTATACAAACAAATTCGTCACTCAGCTCTTAATCTTTCATTTTCAATTTAATTCTTTGTTTAATTTCCTCGTCAATATCACAACATATAATCAGTCACAAGTCACAATATTTAATAGGAAATTTTAATTAAAGTTAAAGCTAGGAAAAAATACAATACAATCACAGTTTAAGACTAAAAACTAAGGGATACTAATGCACAATAAAATAAAAAAAAAAGAAAGCTTAAAAACTGAAGGAAATGTTTTCGTGAACAGAATACCTAAATAATTTTTCTTTAATTCTGCATTTGAAAAGTTTCAACTTCAAAGTCTATACCCAATATATTGTGGCTGTTTATTATACAATTTTACCTGGCAGTATCCTGAACTGGATTTAATGTAGGGGAAACTGGTATACTGGGACAATATTTCTCTAGATGGAACAAAAAGTTAATGTTTCGTTTCAAATGTGTATTCTGAATAGTTTTTAATGTTTTAAGCGGAATTGTTCATTGATACCTAAAATAATATTCACAAATTCTCACACAATGAGAGAAAATAATTGTATGTCTCACTATACACCATTTTTCCAGTATGCAACCACCCCATGTTGCATACCGGGACAGTGGCGCCAAATTTGAATTGTACCACTATGCAACCGAGTATGCAACCTGTCCCACTATACAACAGATTTCCCTACTTACGCGGGTGTTTTATTTATTTATGTTTTCCTACCTACTTCACGGGCATATTTTTGGAAAATTCTAGTTTTTTAACTTCTTAACTTGAAAGTTTGAAACAGCATATTTTGGCTGGATGGAACATGTTCTTTTATGCAAAAAACCAAAATTGTGAGTTTTTAATACCAATAATCTGAAAATACCCAGTAGACACCCCTATCTGTGCCTCTGAACCTTCAGAAAATCGAGTCTGTAAATATTCTTTCGCAAGAACTTAAAAAATAGAAGAGATAAAGGATTAAACCAATATTTAATAGAAAGATAAGACGATTATTCCCAAGATGATTGTATATCTTTCAATTTTTTTGATATTTTCCTTAGATTTTAATAACGAGCGGTGACCCAAAAACACAAAGAATTAATAATGTATACTACGGTGTTGCGGACAAGTTTCAGTGTAGTAATTGTGACGTTAGCGAACTAGTTCTAACTAAAATACTCACTGGTCTATATACAGGGTATTTCAGAAATACGGTACGTATTTTAAGGGGTGATTCTTAATGAATTTAAAATAATAAAAGGCCGCGTTTGTAGCTCCTTAAATGCTCTTTCAGTGGCATTTCTTAAATCTGCAATTGTTTGGTATTGAATAGAATAAATTTTATTTTCAAGGTATCCCCACAAGAAGAAATATAAAACCGACTAAGTCGGGTGACCTTGGTGGCCATCTTACAGGTCCATAAGTTCCAATCCAGTGACCTGATAGTTAGCGCATTGTGAGCGGCTGCTCCATTTTGTTGCAGATGCAAGTTATTGAGACCCGCTAAGGGTGCGTCTTCTATTATTTCCGGCACAACGTTTTTCACAATTTCAAAATATTTATTTGCATTAAGGCTGCCTTCAAATATATTATAAATTATTTTGCTTCCTAGTATAAAACATGAAACGTTAAAGCCAAACATGCCTTGCCGTTCGAGTGGAAATATTACATGCTGATTTTCCTGAGACCAAAACCTCGTATTGTGCCGATTAAATATACCAGCACTGGTAAAATTAGCCTCATCGGACCATATAAGGTAACGGTTCTTTCAAATTTATTTTCTGTGTTGATATTTTGTAAATACCGATTACAGAACTCTATACGGCGCTGTGCATCACCAGGATGTAAGTTTTGTACTAGGAGGAATTTATATGGCTTAAAATTGTGTTTTTTTAGGATTGTTTGAACTACTTCGACCGAGCCTTCAACCGTTCTGCAAGAACTAGTTGGATTTGTTTCAATTGAAGCTAAAAGATTTGTTTCATCAGTCTCGCGGTTTTCCTTGTAGATTTTAGGCCGAGGTTTAGAGAATGAACCGTGTTCAATTAAATTTGATTTCATCCTTAGAAAAATTCTTTTATCCGGCTGTCGTCTTTCGGGATATCTGCAAGTAATTTAAGAAATTTAATAAATCTTCATAGAGGTACTACAAAAAGGCGTATATTTACCTATTGAAATACACTTCTAATGCTTCATCTGCATTTTCATTAGGTACAATGGACATAACAAACAAGCATGTCGTATTTTTCATTATTTTCAATCATTTATATTTTCCGCCATAATGAGGACAAACTGATTTTTTACTAATAATTAGATTATTTAAAACAACTTAGAGAACCCGAATACTGTGACAGAAACTAAGGAAGTTTTTAGTATGACATAAGTGACTGTTCTTTACTTTTTTTAAATACCCGTCATGGCCTACTAACAAAAAATGTATATTTTTAATAAAACGTAAATCTCGTGCTTATTATTAAAAATAAAAATAAAAAATTATATATTTCTGAGAAGGTTGTTATAAACTAAATTATATTATTAAAAAATATATAAGGTGACCCATTTAAAAAAAAGCAAGTTTGTTTTTTCTCTCGGAAACTAATTGAACGTAGAAAAAATCTGAGTACGTCACTGGATTCTACGTAAAAAACTACAAAAAAAACATTTGTTCTCTCTTTGATAAGCTACAGGGTAACCTAAATATGAGGGGGGGGGGGGGGGGTCCCAAAATGTAAAATTTTCAAAAACATTCCGTATATTAAAAACAAGGAGGACTAGAAAAATTCTGATTGCGTTTTACAAAAAAGTAACACAGTGCTGCGAAAACCGTATTCTTTTATCTTTACTAATAACGGAAAATCCCCGTAAAACCATCGAAAACTGGACACCCTGTACAAAAAATAGGTTAGGTAGATAGATAGGGGACACCAGGAAAAACACGTTTTAAATATTTTTTTAAAAAACTTGATCACCCGGTATTTCTATGTTTTATTTTTAATGCGGTGTCCCGTATAAATATAGAACGTTCAATTTTTAACAATAATATTGGCGCCACATTGCCACACGTGTTTTAAAAATCTCAAGATTAATTTTTATCGTACGATTTAAATTTTCTATTGTGTGCTATTTTTATGGCTTAGTACTCGGTTCAAGGTTTTTTCGAGAATTTTAGAAACGGCCAGGTAGGTAGTTTTCCTTTTTATCAGCGAAAATATGAGTAGGTAGGATATGGTGTCGGGTTTACACTTGAGTTACTTAAAGTTTTATTTAGCAACAATGGTGTCCAATTGATAACATAAAACTAAAATTAAGCATGTCGTGTGTAACAAATGGAATATCGTTCTTCTTGCTGGGTCCCCGCTAAGTGAAGAGGAAGGATATTTGCTAAGTTACTTATTAATTAAGGGTGGCCGTCCACTGGATTCGTAGTCGCATAAAGAAAGGACCAGCAGGCGTAAAAATACAAGTGTGCCGACAGCCTTCTATAGTCTATTTCAGAAAGGTGTAGAGTAACAAAAGCTCATTAGGTATGCAAAGGGACTACAGAGTGACCCAACGAATATTTCAACCACTTTCATAATTTGGCATTGATTTCACTGCAAAATTCTTTCTTTTCAACAAGTGCAGGTAGTACCGCCCGGGTTTGGGTCAATTTATGGGTTTTGCCTATTGTTATCCATTCACAAACACTGAAAATGGTGTTACAAAGGCGTGCCGGTAGGATATTCGTAAAAAGGAAAGAATTTTATTTTAACAAAATAAAATTTAGGCATTATGTACATAGTATTAGGTACACTTATTTTTTTATTAAACATTTTAAAAAAAATACATTATACAGAAATTAAATTATACTCCTAAAAATTATAATAAATTAAATTATACTCGTAAAAAGGAAAGAATTTTATTTTAACAGAATAAAATTTAGGCATTATGTACATAGTATTAGGTACACTTATTTTTTATTAAACATTTAAAAAAAAATACAAAATACAAAAGATACATTATACAGAAATTAAATTATAAAAAATCATAATGTTCTTCGTCATCTGAGGAACTGTCATCTCCTCTTGACATTATATTTAACGGGTCGACGCGACGCGACGGTCCGATCGATCAGGTGGACAAGATCCCACATTTTCTCCTCTTCTTTAATGACATGATGGGCTGCTTTTCGCCAGTTCTCTGGTGTCACTTCCTTAATGGCTTAGTAGCTTGACGTCTTTAATTTTGAATGTCGTGTGTGTTTTTCTGCTATATCTTCCACGGCATATTTCATAAAACGATGTCTGTGTAAATTTGCTATAGGTAGCTAATAGTTCCTTCTTTATCAAATTATCTTCAAATTCAATACTTTTGGTGGTTAACCAGTCGATAATTTCTTGTTTTCTCCAAGATGAAGTTGGAGTCTTCTCTGTGCGTCATGAATGATAGCTTGCGTTATCCATAACTACTACTGAATCAGCTGGAAGATATTTTATCATTTCACCAAAACAGTCCTCAAAAACATTCGAATTCATGTCCTCGTGGTAATCTCCCGTATTGAACGACTGAAAGGTTAGCAAACCTTCTTTTAAAAATCCCTCTTCGCTTTCAATATGGACGATTATGAGTGTCTTCCCTTTACCTGAAGGCACCTTAATTCACGTTGACAGGCCTTCCATGAAAGCTTGGCGAGCACTGGTTATATTTTTGTCTTGCCACAATTTTGGTACTATATAACCTTCATTAATCCACGTCTCATCAAGATAAAAGATTTTCTTCTGCTCTCTTCTGTACTGCTTTATACTTCTCAAGTATTTTCGTCGCCAGCAAACAATTTCATCGCTTTCCAGTAAAAGTGATTTACGGTTATGCTATTCCCAAAAAAAATCCATATTTTTTAAAGTGGTCCATAAAAGTTTTCTAGTTATAAACGGAATACTGTCATCCTGGCCAAGCTCCATTAGACTCTTATCTAGGGTGGGTATTTCCTTTTTAAAATAAAAAGAGTGAACTTTTCTTCGAACTACACTTTTGGTGTCTTCATCAAGGACTTTTACTGGTCTGCCTGGACTTTTCTTGGGAGGTTCCACTTAACCTGCTGTCTTTCTCTCGCGCAATAATTTAAAAACGGTGGACTTTCCCACTCCAGTCATTTGGGAACATCGGTCGACAGTTTCTTGTACAGTAAAATTCGGATAATCGTATTTTATGCAATCATGTACATTTAAAATAATAACTTTTTCACTCTTTTTCTTAGTGTGAATATCACCATTTTATTACTAATCTTATAATACTGTGAACACTATATACGGCTTAACAGCAAATAAGTACTGATGCGTTAAACTAAACAAATATACTTATTAAAGTCATACACACACACACGATATATGAAGTTTATTCCAAATTACCATCTATTTATATGATCCAGCCAAAGAGGCCAGAGCCAAACTCGGTACCTGTTTAATGGTACCTGTTAAACGCAAAACGTAACTTTATAATCTACTACCTAACTAATCCCTACACAATATTTCGATTTTGACACTTCAGGCCAGAAAACACCTTTCCTAATCCTCTTACGCAATTACTTAAAATTTTAATATTACAAACAATCTTACTATTTTATCTTAAAACACGTTAACCTAATTCTCTAAAATTATTGGTTCAGGTTAGTTCTCTAAAATTATTGGTTAGTTATCATAAATAATTTAATGCACAAAGTTTACCTGCGCCTATGGCCGCCACCGAAATTGAGCCGAACTGGACGGAATTTCCCATTTTATTACTCTACACCTTTCTGATATAGACTATGAGCCATTTTCTCCGTATGCAGCGCGCAGTGGCGGCTCGTGGATTGACGGCCAGGGTCGGCAGTTTGGTACAGGCGTGGGTCCAGGGAAAAATGTTTGAGAGGGTTAGGGAGCGCTGGAGGTGAAAGTTTTTGCAGACCACGCCCAAATTTCGGTTTTGTCTACTATTCTAAGCAAGGCATCAAATGGGTGGTTAGAAAAATTCCGTCGTCGGCACGATATTACCTTCAAGAAAGTATGTGGCGAATCAGCCGATATCAATATCGAAGACTTCGAAGAAGAAGATAATATTCCGCTCGCACAACTGTTTCCTAACATTAAGGACATGTCGCCGCTCGAGAACAATATCGACGTAACTGCGAAAACACAAATTTTACAGGAGAGGCAAAAAACAATTTTAATTTATTATTTAACTAATTTTGAAGGAGAAGGAAAAAATATTATGTTTTAAAATAAAAACGATTTAACAGTATTTTGTGAGCACTTTAAGTCCCAGTAATTAGAAATAAATAGTTATTAAAATTGATGGTGAATTTTGTAGTTACGTCGTTATATCTCCAAAATGAAACACGATAATTCTCAGTTGGTCAAAGTTTTTATTATTAAAACGAACACAAAATTCATTTCGTATCGAGACAAAAGATATTATTTTGATAATAGTGATATTAAGTGACAATAACGAATATGAAAATACTTATATTCTAAATCTGAAACATTTAGATTGTTACATAATCGAAAAAGTATCTATAGAAATCAGGAATATTGTGAGTATCAACTAAATTTTGAGATCTTTTCTCTTGTTTTCAGACAACGGAATCTGTTTTGGATAAGCTTGTTTAACGGTAATGGTTTTTATATCTTTTAGATCAGAACGTCTCTTTTTGGTTCTAAAATTAACAGAGTTCCATTCTTCTTGCTTATAACTAGTTTTAAATTGAAACATGCTGCTGTTTTTTTCAAATTTTAAAACTCGCACATGGCTAATTTTAAAGTCATGCCCCTCAATATCTTTTGAAATATTGAGAGACATTTCATCGTATAAACTTTTAAGATCAATTAAATCATCGAACCCCATTTCCTTAACTTCTATTGGATTACCCTTTTTTTTTGGCGCTGCGTATGATTGAAACATATTGTCCAGGAATATAGACAGGTCCAGATTTTTTTGATCTTCTTATTGCCCCTTCGATAACGCTATGGACCGCATCGCCCTGTTCCTTGTCCTTTTCTTTTTCTATTCTGCTAAGATCTTTCTCTTCTAGGTGTTCTTTATTTTTTTATCTCCAATTGTACTTTTTGGTCTTCGGTGGCATTCTTGTATGCTTCGCATTGATCGCACCGATCTTTTTGTGGTGCGAAAAAACCGATATTGTACTCAGTGTTAAAAATTTTTGCATACGTTTCGTAAGTAGCTGGATCGTTCTTAAGATCCTCCCTTTTCATTCACATAGTAGTTAGAACAACTAGGACTGTTTTGCACGGTACTAGGTGTAGGTGACAAATTAATAGCGTTGGGTTCAGTTCCATTTTGCATTTGTTGAGAGTCACAGTTTTCATTTGATTCGTTTTCTTTGTTACACCTATGAGCAGTTGCAACGGAATATTGTTCTGCTTGGTGTATGGAAATCGGTAGTTCATTTTTAGGTACTTCGATGAACAAAGGTTTATTACTCGTAGGACTACTGCTTTTATTAATCTAGTTGGAAATTTCGGAAAAAATGTTTTCTTTAGAAACCACTTGACTTGCCATTTGATTTTGTAGCTTTTCCTTCATTTGCATATATTTTAGGGCTTTAAACATTTTTCTCGAACGCGAATTCATTTTTGAGAAGTTCTGTAAAGAGAACAATGGGTTTAATTAATAAAGACGAATTATTTGCTTAAAGGACCCTGCACACTTTGCATGGGACTTTACATGAACCGCCACTGGAGTTTAATCTAAATTTAAGTATTTAATTTAAATTAGCCTCTTATCATTACAAACAACTGCAAAATTTAAAAAAAATCGGCCAAAGGATATTAAAGATATTTATTAAAAAACAAAATTTTGGGATCCATTTAAAATTTAATTAGAAGGCTGATATCCACAACATACTAAAATTTGACTCAGCTTCTGTGCCAACCAAAGTCCGACGTAAATCTTAATTTTTGTGAATAGATCGTCGCAAAATACAATTACGCAATCACAGATTTAATATTTTTGAGACAATAATGACATAAAATACAGTTACGTCATTTTTGTACCAAATTGAAAGGTATCGTATGTACTTACGTACATCAATTTACATTGATTTCAAGTCAAGAAAGACGCAAAGAACACTTACGTCGTTATTTCTTATAAAGGTTATACACTGAAATACACTCCGGCAGTCGGAAACTGTACTTACGGCGTTATTGCAGCGGATAACAACATTTCATCAGCAGAGATTGCACGCGACTGATGGATGCGTCGGTGTTGTTCCAGAAAGTTAGCACAAAAGAGCAATAATGGCATAACGACGCAACTACCATCTAGTGGTCAAATTTTGTACCACAGTTGTGGCAATTTTTAACCAAATAAAATAGAATTTTCTTTATTTCTTGGTATAGTTAACTCATTTTTAGAAAAAATTGCAGTTACGTCGATATTGTTCTAGAGCGGCGATGTGTGAACTTGAAACAATTAGCCTCTATTGATAACGATTTGCCAACAGAAAGTGCAGAATTATTGACTATCATCGAGGGTATTGACGAGATCCAAGAAACGGATGAAACTGTTCCCAACTCTGAGACAGAGGAAGAGGATCCTAAATTTTCTCCAGTGTCGAAAATATCAAGCCTATCTGAAGCCTGTGCAAGTTTGAGAGACTTTTTAATAATGTTAACAATTTTGACAAGTCTACAAATATTTCTCAATTGCTATTATTTAAAATTATTTACAAATATGTAGATACTTATTAATAAACAAACACTGTAAAATGCAGACCAGTTGTTTTAATTTGTCTCTATTAACCGACCTTCATTTGATTCCCCGAGGGTGGTCGCTATTGAGAAATTTTACGGTAATTTCTAATAATTGAGCTGTTTCTAAAATGATAAGTTTCAAACAAGCTTCTTATTCAGTGTCTGACGTAATGGAAGTGCAGAAGGAATTCATAGTTCTGGTTGCTCATATTGTACAATAAATGTTAAAGTTAATAATAAAAGTTAAAAACATCCTTGTTGGTATTTATTTTTAACACTAGTGTTAGAAGTAATCCACTTTTAACACTAGTGTCATAAAATAACATTTTTGTACAACTGTCAAAAAAAGTTGACATTTTTTCATCGCTATCGATACGTAAACCTTTTGTTTTTTTAACAGTGAAAAAAAGACTTTTTTTCACGGTGAAAAAAAGACTTTTTTTAACTGGAAAAATGATTTACAAAAAAAACGATAAAACATTACTTTTTAAAAAATGTATTGAATTTTTTTGTACAAATTTACTAATTAATTACCAACTACCAAAAAATCTCATTTGTTACAATAATAATTGATGGTGAAGTTCGAACAATTGCTTCCAATATTAATTCCCGAAGCTAGTCCACCTTGCTGCTGATCAGAAACGCTAGATATTCCTTGAAAAGTTGAGTCCACAATAAAATTGTATCAGTTATATTGATTTGTTTGGAAGTAGAGGAACAATTTAATTTATTAGAAATATCAATTTTATTACTCAAACTATCTTCTATATATCCTTCTGCTATGGCGGCAGATTTCCAACCACCGTGGCGTTTTATAGATGTCATGTTACCCCCTGCATTGGCTAAGAGAGTTGCAGAACTCCTCCTAAAACAGTGACCTGTGTAGCTCTTATGCAATTCTTTTCCCAGCCATTTTGCAATCAAGCTAGGAATTTCCCCTATTTTATTTATTCCCACATGTTGGTCAACACATTTTCCTCTTGAATGTTTTAAAAATAATCTCTTTTTGTGTGTATGGGACGGCCTTAGTACTCTATACTTGCGATATATCTCAATATAATCAGAATTTGAAACGGTAAACATTCTTGGGCAATAGGTCTTTGTATCCGGTATTTTAACAATCAATATAGACCCGGTATCTTCAATGTCATCAATAGTTACCTTCAATAATTCTTCACGGCGACAAGCACCGCTGATTCCCAAAATTAACGCAACCTACAATTAAAAAAATATTGAAATTACTGAAATAATACAAAATTTTGATCATCTGTACCTTATAAAGTAAATTTGTTTCATCATCAGCTTCTTGAATGAATTTATTAATATCGTCTCTCGATAAAACTTTAGATTTCTTCCCTCGGTATCCGACGTTTTTGTTCTTAATAAAAGGCACCAATTTTGAAAACTTCTTTATATCAATATTTTCTTTAACATTCAATGTACTCTTCAACATTGAGTAGACACTCCATAAAGTAGAAGGTTTTACAGTTTTTGATTTCTCCTCAAAATAAAGTACCTTTTCAGACACTTTTTGTATATTTTTCTTGCCGCACCATTCACGGAATTGGTTATAATTTTTCTCGTATATAAATTTTGATTTCGCCGGTAACATGTTAGCTATAGCCGAATTTGCTATATCGGCTATATCTGAAGGAATCTCGCTATCACTATCGTAATCTACATCCATTTTAAGTACTTATACTATTTATTTAAAAAATTGCAATAAATATGAACAGCTATCAACGTATGTTAACAAAACAAGCAACGTGCCAACAAACCATTTCTATAGTAACGACAGGGCTGTTAACTTGATTATGTGAAATTATATGGTAAAATTTTTATTATAATATACAATTTTACCGATTAATTCAAACTTTCAGTTGTACAAAAAATGTTGTTTGTATTTCGTTTGTGAAATTCGTGTTTTAATGGCACATTCGAGAGAATTTTTCGCCTCGACCTGCGGTCTCGGCAAAAAATTGACACTCTCATATGCCATTAAAAAAACACTCACTTCACGCACTTAATACAAAAATAACTATTTTATCCGATTGTGTAAAAAAATGACGTTTAATAGATTAGATATTTGGACGAGAAGGTAGCCTTTTCAATAAAGTATTGATTATTGCGCTGGTAGCTAGGCAACACTTTTCCTCCTACTTCAAAAAATATCTTTCGGTCGCTATTACCGGTTTCAAACTGACAAATATAAGGAGCGTGCAATTACCGTGCAAGATGAAATGTATTGATTGGTTTACTTTATTTTTCATTATTTTATAACTGGCAATCGGATAAAAATAACGTGTGTCATACGGACAAAAAATGTTTTTCGGACTATGCGGGTTACGTCCGAAATCCTACATTTTGGTCCTTATAACATACTATACCATTTAGACACTGATGGCAACAAGCTTTAAAAAGTCAAAAGTCTACTTTTAATCGTGTTTGTAGATATAAGGCTTTTTTGCACATCCATTCTTTGGTTTATTCAAAAAATACCATGATAAATACACTAACTTAACCTGGGTACAACAAGAGACAGATGACTTAAAATGCGGCAGTGATATCCGGAATTTAGGTTTAGAAATGTCTTCCTGTATGGTCGCGACCATGCAGTATCTAAAACGGTCGTCTAATAGTTCATTTTAAAATAGCGCCCTGCGAAAAATGTCACATGGTAATTTCAGTGCAGATGGCATTTGAAATTCCAAGAGTCATTTTACAAAGCCGTTTTACACGGCTTTTCTGGACACTGTGTGTTATTTGGGAAAACGCTTGGACGACCCGTCGATTTTTAGTTCTTAATGTGATTTTTATCGAAAATTCATGTATACTGGGTAGCCCAAAAATAAGTTACGACCGAGGTTACGACCATCAATTTTTCGAATTAAAACATCTATTTTTTATTTCATTTTTGAATTTTGCATCGAATTCTAAGTATGTTTCATGTACAGGGTCTTCCAACGAGGACTGAACAGGGGCTCATTTTTGAGCTTCCTTGTATTTAAAGAAATATCCAAAATAGCCAATCGATGTACTTTTTCCTGCAGAATTCAAAAATGAAACCAAAAATTTATTTGAACCAGAAACAAAAGAGTTACGCTATGGATAAGGTGTTTTTTAAATGGAACATAGCTTTTTTTATACGATTTTTGGAACGAGTGAATGTTTTTTGTCCGTTCTGATTAAAATATTTAATATTGTGACAGCTATTTTTATTAAATTTTAATGTTTTATCCAGTATAATTTAACTTTAACCTGTTTGACACATACACTAGGTAATAAAGGTATAATCACCTTTGAATCCTTCAAAGTCAAAAAATTTGACAAATTTACTATAATATTGCCGAAATGAAATATTCATTAGATGAGAGATTGCAGATTGTTATCTTGTTCTACAAATGCCAAGAAAATGCAAGAGAAGCAAGGAGAAGATTTATTGCAAATTTTCACAGAAATATATCCGTCAATACTATTCTAAGGATAAAGAACCTATTTGAGGGAAATAAAACATTACATGACAGAAAAAGAAATCCAGAAAGGAATAGAAATCGAGACCGTGTCATTGTGAATTATTTTCGACTGAATCCAACCAAATCAATTTCGGACGCAGTTCGGGACGTTCAATACGGCGGCGGTGTAAGACGCAGAAGAGT
This sequence comes from Polydrusus tereticollis, assembly GCA_963920685.1. NCBI lineage: Eukaryota > Metazoa > Arthropoda > Insecta > Coleoptera > Curculionidae > Polydrusus > Polydrusus tereticollis. The sequence goes on from OY987330.1 coordinate 17,911,577, forward strand.
TACCCAAGGAACTGTTCACAGGACTTTAAGAAATCATAAATTTAAGTCTTATCATATCCTTCCACTTTAACATCTAACACCGGCACAAAAAGAACTTGTTTCCCAAATTGTGATTCGGAAAGAAAACGAAGACCCTAATTTATTCAGAAATATCTTATGGACTGACGACTGACGAAGCCACATTCACAACATCGGGGGTTTTCAATAGACATAATAATCATCACTGGGCTGTTGGAAATCCAAGAAAATTTCAGACAATTAAATTTCAAGGAAGGACTTCAATCCATGTTTGGTGTGGCATAAAAAATAATAGAATTTTGGGACCAATATTTTTTAACGGGACTTTAAATGGACAGAGATACTACGAGTTCTTAGAAAACGAAATTGAGAACTTTTTGGAAGATTAACCATTGGAAGAATATCAAAATTTAATTTGGCAACATGATGGGGCCCCTCCGCATGCCGTGCGTGAGGTTACTCAATATTTAAACGGACGCCATGAAGAATGGATTGGTAGAAATGGAACCTATGCTTGGCCACCCAATAGTCCCGATTTGTTAATATTAGGCACATTTCTTTGGGGCCATTTAAACAACGTGGTATACAAGCAGCGAAACCACGATATTGAAGAGATCATGCAGAAAATTGTGAATGAAATAAATCGCCTTAACCAGGAAAATCACAGTATAACAGCAAGTTTGGAAAGGCTACAAAAAGGTTATCGCACATGTTTCGAGAACAACGGAGGTCACATTGAACAATTAAATTATTAATGTTTTTTTTTTTAAATTAGTATAGAGTTGGATTTCTTTTTCTGTCATGTAATGTTTTATTTTCCTCAAATAGGTTCTTTATCCTTAGAATAGTATTGACGGATATATTTCTGTGAAAATTTGCAATAAATCTTCTCCTTGCTTCTCTTGCATTTTCTTGGCATTTGTAGAACAAGATAACAATCTGCAATCTCTCATCTAATGAATATTTCATTTCGGCAATATTATAGTAAATTTGTCAATTTTTTTGACTTTGAAGGATTCAAAGGTGATTATACCTTTATTACCTAGTGTATGTTTCAAACAGGTTAAAGTTAAATTATACTGGATAAAACATTAAAATTTAATAAAAATAGCTGTCACAATATTAAATATTTTAATCAGAACGGACAAAAAAAAAATCACTCGTTCCAAAAATCGTATAAAAAAAGCTATGTTCCATTTAAAAAACACCTTATCCATAGCGTAACTCTTTTGTTTCTGGTTCAAATAAATTTTTGGTTTCATTTTTGAATTCTGCAGGAAAAAGTACATCGATTGGCTATTTTGGATTTTTCTTTAAATACAAGGAAGCTCAAAAATGAGCCCCTGTTCAGTCCTCGTTGGAAGACCCTGTACCATGTCCTATACCTAAACTCAACAGTTATCGAAACAATTACGATTGAGCATATCAATAAGTAAGACCTGTTTATTTAAAAAGAACAGAACAACAAATCAAATTAAATGTTGAAAATGTGCGCCATTTACGGCTTGACAATATCCAAGGCGATCAAAAATTGTCTTTGCACGTTTTCAGCCATTTCCGGAGTTATGGCACCCACTTCTCTTCGGATCCTCTCTTTTAACTCGTACATATTGTTTGGCCTGTCAGCAAATACTTTTGATTTGAGGTAACCCCACAAAAATAAGTCTAGCGGAGTTAGGTCTGGCGACCTATACTCCGGTACCAAAATAATTGGCCGTGACTCATTTTTACCGGGGCGTGCAAGACGTAAGGGGAACGCCAATTCCAGAGGCGTGTCATTTTAAACAATAATAATTCAAAAAATATATCAATTTTCTGCTTATTATTATAATATGTTTAGATTTACTATAATAAATATAATATTATAAATTAAACTGAAAAATAAGTTAAGCTTTTACATTTGGTGATCTAATGAAGTAATTAGAGAAACTAAATTACGCAGGTATAAAATCCAAAAAGAATACTAAAGCAACGGTATATGTTATTTTCATAATGTTTTTATTATAGTTCCTAATAATAGAAACATATAATAGTGGATTAAGGGCAAAACCCTCGGCAAAACCTAAACCTAAATTGTAAATGTTTATAAATTTCTTAACTATTGTTACCTAATGAACACTAATTGATAACAATTTGACAAATTATAATCCACGCCGACATTAAAAAGTGTTATAATGACAATACGTTACAATTTTAAATTCATTATTACCATTACAGCGATTATTCACTATCTGACGATGAAAACATTTTATTACTATTGCTATCATCTGCAGGATTTATAAAAATAGGTTCTACCATAACTTCAACGCGTACATCTAAGTCCTACATTTTTTTTTTCGACGCCCTCGACATGTAATACGCACTTACGCCAATCTGCTGCTTGTACATTCGCTATTGCCGTTTTTAACAGTTCTTTAACATGTTTTAATTCAAAAGTTTTATTTTCACGCGCCACTTCGCCTTTTATCTGTGCCCATATAAGCTCAAGTGGATTTAGTTCACAATGATAAGGCGGTAAACGTAATATTGTAACACCTCGTTCACGAGCCATTTCATTCACTACATATTTCGTATATATTTTTTTTGTGAAGGCTTGCAAGATGGAGCAACTGCACTTTTAGCATTTTTTCGCCAAATGCAATATTTTTTTCTTCGAGCCAGTCAACAATCTTTCCTTTTCGCCACGCAGAAGTTGGCAAAGCTTCCACCTGACGGCAGTGGTATGATGCATCACGATTACCGACCCACATTCAATACGCGGTAAGATGGATTTATACCAATCTTTAAACACTCCCGAGTTCATATCCTCATGATAATCACCGGTTTTACGAAATTCAAAGAAGTTTAACCCACCTTCAAGAAAACCAGAATCACTCCTGATTTGGGTAATAATTGACCGACGACCTTTTCCTGAAGGAGCTTTCAATCCAGTTGACAGTCCATTGATAAAGGCGTTACGTGCATCTTTAATGTTGAGATCTTGCCGAATGTAATTCACAGTATGTCCTTCATTTAACCATGTCTCGTCCGTTAAGTAAATTCTTTTCCCTGCACAGTGATATTGTTGTATTTCTTCTAGATATTACGCCACAATATGATTTCTTTCTTTTCCACCAAAAGACTTTTGCGATTTCGTTTTAAGAATCGAAAATTCAATTCTCGTAGTGTACACATTAGAACTCTTGACTCGTGATATCTTTTGCATATTTTCATCTCTTTCAATTTCGACAGAAATTTTTTTTAAATTCGGAAGTTCATTTCGAAAAAAAAATGCATGCCCTTTCCGACGAATGACTAACTTTGTTTGCTGATCAATAAAAATCTTTTTCCGTCCTCTTGTTGTTTCCTTCTGATCGGACACTTTAGTATTCCTATTGTCCTTGATAGTTCTATAAACAGTACGGCAAGATGTCTTAGTCAATGTGGCACAAAGTTCTGCTGCATCAGTGAATGATATTCCACTGTGTGTACTTAGAATTCCCTCATACACCTTTTTTTACCATTGTACGCTCCCCAGGTTTTAAATGACGTCATTTTGTAACTTGTTGGTTACTATCACTTGAAGAACTCGCCTGCATTATACCTAATATTTGCTATTTTGAATAACCATCAAAGTAATAAAACTGAATTACTAATATCCTCTTGATCGAAACTTGTCTACGACACTGAACGTTGGTTAGAGGTGATAAGAAAGCGTGCGAGCGCCTTTAGACATGGGTTTTTTCTACCTGCGTTGCCAAATTAAGTAAAACAGGTACCGTAGGCCTTAATGACAAGCCGATTTCGGTAAATTTTATGGAAATTTCAGTGGAATTTATTAAAACTTGGCAACATGTAATGACAGATTTATGCACAATCTTCCCAAGCGGTTTGGATTGCTTTTATTTAACTTAAAAGTGGGCGAATCAATGTTAATTATTTTCGCCGCACACCGTTAATGGTTATATGAACAGTTTTGCCAATTATTTTGAGACCGTAGTATAGCAGGGTTTCATCGAAAAATGTACGCACAGTGGCAGCATAGTGCGGCGGAGTACCATCTTGCTGGAACATTAGGGGAGTCTGGGTCCAATAAATTCGGAAATAAAGCCACTAAGTTGGAGAAATTCAAAATATACTTGTCCAGTTAAAGACTGAAAGAAAAATGGACCAATTACTCTTCCGCGCACTATTCCACACCACAGATTTGTTCTTTGAGGGTACTGACTGTGAACCTCCGTCATCCAATGCGGATTTTCTGTTGCCCCATAAAGACAATTTTGTCTGTTCACATTACCATTTAAACTATACAAAAAGATTAAGGTTATTATATTGAATTATTTTAGATATTAAATATTGAAAGTATGTAATAACTTTAAAATACACTTGTGTAAAAATCGTATCACTAGTGATAAGACTGGCGTCTATCGTAATTCCCGGCAACATTGTAAGTAATAAATTAAAATTTTATCTTGGAGTTTTTTTAGTTCAAGGGTCATGGGTATAGATGTGATAATAACATACACTTACCTAATAATTTAAAAAGTTAGAAAAAATCGAGGAAAAAATTGTTTTCAAGCGTTTTTCCTTGTTATCATTACCGTAACTAGGACTACCCATAAATTATAAATTATTACTTATTATAGGTCTGAGGCAAAGGGAGCCAAAAATAATTAGCGTGTTTATTTAGGGCTTATAAAGGGCAACGATCTGTCTTGAGGTATATTTAAAAGTTGATTTATTAATATTGAAATAATAATGCACTTATACATAATAAAATACTTAGTTACGTATATTTACCTAGAATTGTGTAAAATATGGATCATGATTATGCGCCGGTCTTGATCATTAAAAGGAGATTATAATAACTAACCATTTAGGCGACAGTCGTTGTTGGGGGTAAATAAATGGGGTTATAGTTATAAGTAGTTTACTCACTTTACTCTGGTCACGATTTAATGTAAATACTCTACTAAAGGATTTTTAAAAAATGTTTTTTAAAAGACAAGATCCATGAGTCTGTGCAAGATTAAGTTCTCTAGGTATATCCTTTCCGAAACATGAAAGAGGACTGATATTGGTTTGAAACTGACAACTTGCGTTGCGGATCTTAACCACCCAAAACTTCACGAAAAATAGGACACCCGCTAATTCGTCAATAAATTCACATAAAACTTTACGAATTTCTTTTAAAGCTACCATTTTATAAGTCGACACATTTCTCTGTAGCTACAGTTACGGCGTTATTTATTTTAATTCAGTAAACTATGGATATTAACGAACCTTCAACTAGTTGTACACCTACAAAAAAATTTCAATTAACATGCATTAGAATAATAGTTACAAAAATAGGCATCGTAACTATAGATCCGACATGCCATTCATAAATGCTATAAAATTGTGATGCCAAAATTGTTTGGTGGCGAGACGCCGTGAGGAGCTAGGTGGGGTCGGGAGTGGGAATTACTCTGAATTTACATATTATGCACGCGACAAAACCACAGAACAATAAAGGTTAGGTTGACAAGACTCCAGGAGAACCCACAGAAAAACGCTGTCACAAATCCGAGTATTGCCGAGTCGATGCGGATGGCCACGAAAATGATGGGATCTGGGCGGATTCTTTTTTGCTGCGTTGCCATACTACAGATTTGTTACAAGGTTTTAGGCAATGTTATATATTTCCCACATCATGTTATTCTAGTAAATCATAGAAGTTAATACTTTTAACAGAGTAAGCGTAAGTCTGGCAAACCAAGTGGAGGGGAGCAGCTTGAATGTTGATTTACTTTACACTGGAATACAATGATGACAACACGTTTATTTGTTATTGTTCGGTCTAATAGTTACAAGGTCTATGGTTACAAACTTATACAATAGAATTCGGGAACGAAGTTCTGAACTAACCACATTGGATGCTACAGAAATATGTGGCACTTTAACGAAACTTTTTAAAAGAAATTAATTTTAGGTATATTATACAGTAACAAAATCAAAAAAGCCTACTAATTAAAAAAAATGAAATTATTGTATAGCGGTGAAAATATTTTGAAAAACACCCTGTATATTAGGAAATAATTATAGGAATTTCGGGAATTTTTAGGAAATTAGGAAATAGGTGTACACAATTTCGTATCGTGAGACACCCTTTGAAGGAAACCCTGAAATTAACGTATTCATTGAAAATAAATAATAATATATTTAAGAAAATAAAAATTAAATAATACCCTGTATATTTCAACATTATTCAAAATTTCTTCTTATCCTAATAATTTTATTAATAAAATAAATGGCATGGAAATATGGCAACATAGTTCACGATTATAGGAAAAAGGTAACTCTTATTAATTTCATTGGTTGACACAGGTCGCATGACGCTTGCATGAACATCAATATGTCGTAGCCACAGACTCGTGTGTCGAGTTGCACGGTCCTAAATATTGCTCCGCGAAGCGACTTCGTGAATGTATTAATTAGTATTTATCTCTCTGTTTATAGTGACCTACTCTACTTATTGAATAAAAAACACTTTTTGTACGTCGTTCGTCATTTGCAGCCCCCTTAAAGTGCATTATTTGCGAACACTCAGTATAGATTAACAATATAGTGAACCATAAATTGGTCCCCAAGCCCTTAGGTATTTAATATTTGAACACTTTACAAAAGAAACTTCTAATTATAGGCTGGGAAAACTCGACCGGTTTGTAATCCACCCAAAAAAGAAAAGTATGTGTGTGTGTATGGGAACTTCTTAAAGAATTAATCATCCATTAAGAATGGCGCTGATATAAGCGGGGACAAAAAATTACCATATGCTAAATTCCCTTTCGTGGATACCTAATAAAACTGTGTAATGAATATCTGCTACTTCCGTTGAAATTTGATGAAGCACCATAATTACAATGCTATGGAGGTCGTGTACATTGTACATCCTCGCATAATTTTTTATTTCTTAATAAGGATTGTTGTATTGCCTAGTATTATTCCTTTCATTCAGTTTTGGATGTCTAGACTTTTTCAGTTGGTAGGTACTGTACACTCGTCGCCAAAATTAACCCATAACGCAAGTATGGCCCCTAATGCCAGAAATCTTATGTCCCGATTGGTTTTTACTGTATTTTGGGAGAGCGGGAAGTTTTAAACTATTCAGGGCTATTTTTGCAATAACATTTAAAACAATAAATCAATCAGAAAAGCCTGATTTACACAAATATGGCATAAAATGATTCTAAGACCGTTTTCAATGAATACAACTTGCTGTAGGTACATAGCTTTTGTGAAAAAACTTCCGTAACTCGTCTAGTGAACACCTTGTATATTTTTGGGAAAGTCCTGAGTTGGTATAACAAAAGGCAATTGTCAATATTCATAAATTTTCTAAACTAAATATAGAAAAAATTAGATTATTTTCAACTTACGACTTACTTTTTTAGACAAGTCTGTAGGATCTTTATTTCACAATGTTACAATACGTTGCGGGTCGGTGAGTCAATAGTGCATGGAACTAACCTGAACGTTCACTGAAGCTTGTCTTATTTATCATTTATTTGTACCTATGATTTGGACCATAACCGATACGAACATAAAAATATTATCACTGACTTTAAAATTCTGTAAGAGTATTGATAGATATAACAGCAAATTTTTTTAGGTGATAGTTGATGGTACTGAAGGGAGAAAGTGCGTCAATATAGGGATATATGGTCCGTCTATCTATCTTACAAACTCATTATAAATGCTAATCCCTAATGCCGATAAGACCCAGCGGGTGATCGAATAAAAGCGGGGACGCACTCGTTGCTGATAGAATAAAACGTTGCGCTGCTTTAAGATAATGATAATAATATATATAAAACTGTGGAAAAAAATATTTTTTTTATCTACCTGTATGCAACAAAAGTGTCGTACTGATTTTTTATGTTAGCAAAATAGTTATTTATGATGTGAGTGTTAAAAGTGATGTTTTATTTTGTGAGTGAAAAAGTTGAACAATTTCACGAACAAAATAAAATTACTTTTAACACAAATATCATACAATGTTTTTTGTATAACTGCCCTATTTCGATAATAAAATAGGGGAATTTGGAATGACATTAAACTTCAAAATGCATTTTAATATTCAAATAATCACAAAAATTCTCCCAACCTCTAACAACTCTGCAGATTTTGGAACGTCATCATCCAATATTGTACTTTCGGTTTCTACTAGTTATGATGGTACTGGGGATTCTAGTAATGTGTTGCGAAGCTCTCTAAAGTCGCAAGGCATTAATGTTAGGAATTGTTCTAGTTGTACAATTATTAATATTAATGTTCATCAATAATCGAGTAAGTAATGATTGTTAAATATTGATAATAAAAATTTGCACTTCCTAAAATTGTTATTATGATTTTATTTGATTTCATCATAAGAAAATGTAGTGTTAAAAAATATTTTTAACACGCTTCCACGTAAACAATCACTTTTATCTACGACTAATGTATAATGTAAGTATTATAGTTGTGGTTTTCGCAATATAATGCCACCTATTAATCCCTTAGGGAATAATGACAAGGGATTAATAGTCCTTATTCCCGCTCCAATCACAAAATTTCTCAAATCTAATAATACCATGGAAACAAAATACACCAAGTCAAAAGTGTCACTGTCAAACGCGTAGTGTTTATGTATTCGTATTGGGATGGATGAAAATGAAGAGGCTTTTACTTGTACACCTCCAGAAATTGTACAACTAGCTACGGCAACAACATCTACCTTAATACCGGAAACATCGAAATCTATTTATAATAAAACATACGCAACCTTCAACGAATGGCATCTTCGAAATAACACAAATTCATTTTCCGAAAATGTTCTACTAGCCTATTTCGCTGAACTAAGTGCAAAATACAAACCATCTTCATTATGGTCATTTTATTCAATAATTAAATCTATGTTGAGAATAAACCATGACGTTGATCTGGAAAAATATGGAAAACTACGAGCGTTTTTAAAAAGAAAATCTGAAGGATTTCAAGCAAAGAAATCTTCCACTCTGACCTCGAAAGAAATTAAGACATTTATTGACAAAGCTCCTGATGAAGTTTTTCTTTTACATAAGGTAAATATACATAGGTATTTAATCTAATCTATTAAAAAACTCATATTCTTATTTGCTTCAGGTTATATTAATTATTGGAATTATGGGCGCATGCCGGTCAAACGAGCTTTATGAAATGAATATAGAAGACGTAAAGGATCTTCAACCAAACTTCTTAATAACAATACCCAAGACTAAAACCAAAATTGTACGAACATTCGCCATAAACAGTACGTTTTACAACATTATAAAGAAATCTCCGCCCGTCACATGTAAAAATCAATTCATTCTTTCTAAATTATCAAAAATCCAAATGTACAATACAACGTATAGGAAAAAACAAATTTGCAGACATTGGTAGACAAATTGCCAAATATTTAAACTTGCCAAATCCTCAAACTAATACCGGCCATTGTTATCGCAGATCATCTGCCACTCTGTACATTGATGGAGGAGGCGATATAACTGGATTAAAGCGTCATGGGGGCTGGAAATCTACACAAGTAGCTGAATGTTACATTGGATCAGTCTATGAGAAACAAGACAACTACAGCAGATACTATTACTAAACAAATAAATAGTAATGAAGCATCTTCTTCCTTTGCAGCAACCGACATTCCAAATATTTGTATTGAAAACTCTTCCAAACTTATTCATAGTTCTCGACCAATACAGTTTATTAATTGTACTATTACTAATTTTAATGTTATTGACAAATAAAGTTGTTCATTAAAAATCTCAAATTAATAAATTAGTCGTAGATAAAGTAGAGTATACTACTCACAATAATGGCTATTATTACCTCAGAATATTTACTCCCTCGCCGCTTACGCGGCTCGGTTCGTAAATATTCCTCGGGAATAATAGCTATCATTATTGACTCGTGGTATAATCTACTATTAACACTGTTGACTGTCATTAAAAGTGTCACTTTTAATGGCAGTTGTACAAAAACATATTTTAAACGTAATTTAATAATAAGTAATAATAATAAAATAATAATATAACAGTATATAAGATACAATACAAATAAAATTATAACATATAGGACGGTTATTAATTAAAACAAAATATACATATACCTACAAAAAAGTACCGTGTCAGAAAAATAATTATTACATTTTAACACAAGTCAGTTTCACTGTCACTGTCGTCATCCAAGTTCACAATAATTTTTTCTCTGGGCAACAGATCTATATTTACGTAAGATTTTTCTACTTTTTGAACATTCGCTACACAATTTTCCTACCTTTTGTTTGGAATATTTTGGATCTCTGACTGTACTAAAGCTGTTACAGAAGATTTTAAGGTTGGCGAAACATTGTTCCTCCTTACCGATGCTTTCAGCTGGTGCCATATATGTTCAATTGGGTTGAACATGCAATGATAAGGAGGAAGTCTTAACACGGTATGACCCATTTCTGCCGCCAAAGTGTCACAGTAATATTGCTTTTTTATTGAAAATGATTTTAAAATTTCGAGCGATTGCTTGACTTTCCATCATAATATAGCCCTGGATGGTAACTTTTGTGTCATTGGAACACGGAACTTTATTTAACCTACGACTGTGGTAGCTCGCATTATCCATCACTATCACACTATTTGGTGGTATATTTGGTAATAATTTGTTTTTAAACCAGTCCTCAAATAGTTCTGCCGTAGTGTCATCGTGAATCGTGATCATCAACAAGGGAGTCCTTTATATTTTTGGCTAATAAGGCCAAAGCGTTTGGTGTAAATCTGTTTTTTGCCTCAGCATGAATTATTGTTATACGATTACCTTTATTTGATGTAGCTTTGGTTCTACATTGACCCGATAAATCTATTCAACCTTTATCTGGAACTTCGTGTGTGTCATACCACGTCTCGTCCAAATAAATAATATCCCTTCAATCCTGTCTATATCCATGGACTGCAATTAGGTATCCATTCTTCATCTTTTTAGCCAGGCCGTTTCCATAATTACTCGTCGTTTGTTAATCTTTTTCGTTTTAAAACCGTTTTTTAAAATACATATATTTCCTTAAAGTGTCACGACAACACTCTTTTTTTCTCTTTGCAATAGGGTCCAGTTTCTTAAAAGTAAAAGAGTATTTCCTCTTTCTTCTCTCCACTATAGGTTTATTTGCAACAAACCACACTGTGCTCACTGGCCTGCGTGTCAAAGCTGCCGCTTCCCTCACTGCACCAAATTTTGAAAAACCACGTTCAAGAAGGGTGGTGTAAACGTCGAAGATTACTTTTCTTGTGTCAACTAATAAAATATCACGCTATAATCGGTTTTTATCACGACCCGTAGATACACTTGGCGTACTGGTTTCTTCCCACGGACGAAACATTCTTAGATATCACGTTTAATTGGCAACAAATAACTTCTTGTCTAAACCAATAGAAACATCTAACTGAATTTTAAAACCAAAAATCAGCATATTTAAATAACTAAAATAAACCTATTTTATTTTACCCCAATTATTTTAAGAGGATTACTGAGAAAATATAATAATATAGTAGTCTTTAAATAGATCCGTACCTGGAGTCCCAGATCAGGTGACCGAATTTTACACCTCACACAATAGGTTATTATGACGGTAAAGGATTAGCATTTATAATAAGTTTGTAAGATAGATAGACGGACCATACTCGCCCAGGACTAGAATAAACCAATGGAATATGGATAATATCGTTTTCAGTTTACCTGCTCTTAGATTTTCTCTTTTTTTACCAAGAAATTTCTCTGCGGCACACTTTTTAAAAAAATTATTCACATAAATGCTGGGGGGGGGGGGATGTCTAAGTGAACTAGTTTGATAAGTGCTTAATAATTATTTACATTGCTTTTATAATAAAATTCTGATTTTAATTATAGGGACATAAAAAAAAACTTAAAAGATATAACTTAAGATGTCTCACTTAATTGACTAGAATTTTTTTGGCACTTAGTTGTTAAGTACTTCATTTGAATGGTGACCGCTGTTATCAACTCTCAAGAATAGCGGCCGATCACACATTTAGTGCGAAATTTTTGAGTTGATAAAGGCGAGATAACGATAAACTACACACTTTTTATACATTAGAACAATGAACCTGGTCATGTTTCCTCTCGTTATTTAACTAATTAATTACCTTATCAAGTGAATAGTAGACATTTCAAAGTGCCTACTTACTTCTAAACACATTTTAACACTTTCTTTGGATAAAACAAGGCTGTTAAGCAATACTTGATACTAATAAGCCAATTAATCAACCGATAGTTTTTTTCTGCCAGGTTGTTGATCTATTAACGATTATGGCGAAGCCCACGTCCCACGTAAAGTTTCCATCAACGAATTTCTAAAAATATTATGTCTGTGTATTTTTGCTTCGTAGCCTTATCCAATCCAAATTCATTTTCATAGGCGTAGCCGTAGATATGAGATTAAAGAATAACGTAGACAAATTAGATACACCGCAAAATATAATGCCAAAAGTGGCGAATTTATAGCCCCGCGCACGTTAAGAGAGGCATAAGAAACAAGCACGATCACTGCAAAATTCTCTCTTGGTAGAAAGACATGCAGGGCCGTGTTGGAAAAAATATTTTTAGTCTATCTTTAAATGGCGCGAAGTAATAAATACTCATTAAATATGCAAAATGCATGCCGGGATATCAAGAACAATTTATTGTGTTTACATTAAAGGATCCACAAAATGAGCATTCCTTAGGTAGGTCCACCCTGAATGTATCGCAAGCTATTGTTATATTTGACGATTTGCCATTGTTATTGGGAAAATCCCTTAGTCAGTAGCGTTTATTGGGGAAAGTTTTAAATTAAAAATCTTAAACATGCCTATTCTCCAAAAATTGTATTATATTATATTCCTAGGTATTTATAAGATATGAAAACATTTGAAAAATCGTATTAACTTATGAATAACAATGGGTGGTACTATTTTACATAATATAATTACAAAAACAAGATATAATATAAAATCTTACAAACAAAGCATTTTCAAAAATCGAATGATACTTTGTCGTCATGGCTTAATCATAGTCCGATTCAGAAAATGAATTTTTATTCACATCGTTTATAATAAGCGGTTCAACCATTTCTTCGATTATTATATCTACCTGCCACATTTTGGCTTCTTCTATCACATGATCGATACACTCTCCACCTTTCCGCACTGATTTTACGCATAGCTTTATTAAATAGTCTTTTTCACTATTTTATAAGTCGTGTTTTTTTTCGTCGTGTCTTAAACTTAGTCATTCTGTTATTACACTTTTACGCCACGCACTTGTCGGTAATTTTTCCGTCAGCCTAGAGTGATAACTTGCATTATTCAATACAGTTATTGCATCTTTTGGTATAAGATCCAACATTTGCTCGAACCATTCTTCAAAGACATCGGCATTTATATCTTCGTGATAGTCTCCTGTATTTTTGGATTGGAACATCAGTAATCACATCATTTAACCACCAGTCAACATTTGGGTGTTTTACCTTATTAAGAAACCAGGTAACTATGGTCTTTTTGATTTCATATACTTGTACCTTAAATTATCATATAAGAGTTTCGTCCCAGACAAACCTTATATTATACTTCATATAAAATATGTAGAGGTGCTGGTTTCCATAAATAAAAATTCATTTTTATTGCCCGTGAATACAAATTCCAGATTCTCTTTTTTTAACCTTGAATTTTTTTTGGGTTCGGAGAACTTTATTTGAATAATGTGTTGCGAATTATGAAAACAGTGAAACTGGTACTTATAAATCTTAATTATGTGGGTCAGAAAACTTTTAATAAAATATCAACTAAAAAAAATCCGTATCGTATAGACGATCATGGCCACGCCATGGCGCGCTTACCGATGTTTGAAATCACGTGATGATATCATTAAAATAGGTTCATGACCTTATTGGTGTAATTTTTGGTTTGATAAATATTGTAATAAGTTTTAATGAATTTCTAGAACGTACCAATTTCCAGCAATGACTGACCCATTTTGATATGCTTGCCACTTTTAGCAAACATTGTTTACAGAGATTTGGGCTCTACGTAGTAGGGTGGTTGCGCTAGTAAGCCCGCCACCTCTAGTAGTCGGGCAAAAATAACTTTAATCACTTATATTTTGAATTTCGCGAGAGTTTAGCTCTATTTCTTACATTTGCTATCTTCTTTTACTTTCCAAGAACGCATATATCAATATTTCTTTATTATAAGTTGAACTTTACTTCCGTAAATTGGCGCGAAAAATTAGGTGTTAGTCGTTGTGTATCCAAAAACAGTTTACAAAAGTCAGTGAAGATCAAACAGGGCAATTTGAAAGGTAAGTTAAACTAATTCTATACTAGATGTTTACCGGAGTAAGATTTTTTGGATGAATATATGTTTAAATAACTAGTAACAAATTCCAAATATATTCATTTTTATTTTTAGGTAAAAACATAATGTGGTTGGTTACTGGCATTCAATTATTAGGTATACAGTTGCTAGTGGTCGGCCACTGTGACCGACTACTGGCAAAATTTATTTTGTCTATATCAGGCTTACAAATACATATAGGCAGATTCTTCCTTTGCCATCATGTACTATGATGTATCAAAAACGTACGTATCAGTAGTCGGCCGGGTCTAAAATGAATGATAAAGTTCTTGGGGGATATTAAAGTTAGTGGACGACTACTGGCAAAGTCATAAATTGATGATTGTGCTAGTACTCGGCCAGAAGATTTTTTTGGCTATAAAAGCACTTGAAACTAACGAAAAAATATTTTCTTTACATTATAGATAATGCCACGCAGACCAAAAAAAAAAGTTCCATAGATATTCTCAAGAGTCCTCAGAAAAAGCTTTAGATTCTATGAGAAATGGAGCTAAAATTCTAGAAACTGCAGGACCGGCTCGCAGGTCGTGTCGCAAGCGATAAGCATCGACGAATGGGCACCAGATCCATATATAGACACCTAGGTAGTCATCAATATACTTGCATGCAATATGCAATAGAGCCGATGCCGACGTTCACCTCTCCAACCGATGCTTTTAAAAAATATCTTAAATACCCTAAGTCAATTCCAAAAACAAAACGTCCGAAAGCTGGGTCTTTCCACAAGTGCCATTTCGTCCAATGTTTGGAGAACATATTACATGGAGAAGGATAGAGTACAAAATGAGAAGAAGCAAAGAAAAGCAAAAGGGATGAGTTAAACGAAAAAAAAAGCGAAATAGTTAACAATACTAATAAATAAAAGTAAGACCCAACGAAAAACACGAGATTTTAGAAGAATACTTTGGAGGAAATATTGTGCTAAATGTGAAGATGAACTAGATAGCGATGGTGATAAGAATGTAGGATGTGACTGGTGTCCCAGGAGATTTCACTTAGAAGCTTGCATAAAGGCATATGAAGAGGTGCAAGGCCTATATTATAACTTCGATTTTTGCTAATACTTTTTTAAATTTATGTGTACCCAGGTACTTTTAAAAAATATATTTGCATATTTTATGTATTCTTAGTGGGTACATTTAAGTGTTTTTCTTTTATTTTTAGAAACATAATTTTTGGGTTTTTTTATAATATGTTTTCCCCTTTTTATTAACAAAATAAGAATGCAAGGACGGGCCTGTGCTAAATACCATACTAATATTTTTCAGAACAACTTAAATATAAAATAATTACGTACTTTCTTGAGTATTTCTATCTTTTTCAATCGCTTATTCAATGTTTATTCTTGACAAGGACACATAAGTATATTATAATTTTAAGTATTAAATGAACAGATTTATTTAAAAAACAAAAATAGAATGATCAAAAAAGGCCTACTACTGGCGCAATCACCCTATATGTCTCCAGTAGGTTTTTAACACGCATTCTTCTTAATATTGGTTGGTAACAAAGTGTGTACATGTTGTCCAATATGCAGAGCTGTAGCATTACGTCAAATTTTAAACAAACATAATAATTGGGGTGGTCCAATTTATAATGAAAAAAAAATGTTTCGTGTAAACTATAATAGGCTCTAGTTAACAGGTGTTTCCTTACTGGTCTACGAAATAGAGTTATGGAATTTAAAGTTTTAATTTCGGTAGGGAGGTGATTAAATATTTTCCTACTTTGATGTATCAAGGATCTTTTAGTAAAGGTAGAGGTTGGTATGGGTAATGGTAAGTCGTGGGCTGTCGCGTATGATGATTAGGTTTCGTCTTCAAACGCCTATTTTTGTTTTTTAAGACAAGCCAATATGAAAAGGGAGGTTAAGGTTAATATTGTTTGGGGTATGAACAATGGTCTGCAGGAGTCCCTGGGTCTAGCTTTACATAAATATCTCACTGCTCGTTTTTGCAAAATAAATATTGTTTCGAACAGTCCCTGATTACATATAGCCCCCAAAATGCGACCCCATATCGAATTATCGATTCAACCAGTGCATAGTAAACACCTCTTGCAGTCGACACACCTAATTCTCCAACAACCGTCCGAACTGCAAAACACACCGAAGCCAGTCTCCCACTCAGTTACAGGACATGATTATCGAATTTTGAATTAATATCCAATCTTATTCCAAGAAACTTCACACTATTGATGGAAACAATAAGGGAGTCACTTTTAATTTGAACAGGATCTAGCCAGCCCACATCTAAATCCAACTGTGTGGGTCTTGTCCATGTTTAGTGTAAGAAGGTTATAGTCGAACCACTTCCTCACTTTCAACATATCATCCGAAGTCTGTTCGCTCAGCCGATCAACTGCCTCCGCGTGCCATAAGATTGTCGTATCATCCGCAAAAAGAGTGAACGTCTCCCGAATATTAACATGAACTAGGCCATTTATATAAAGCAGTAAGAGAATAGAACCCTGTGGTACGCCACCCGGATGACACGCAAAATCGTGAAGCGTTCCACATTTTTAAATTATTTATCATAAAGATTATTTATACTCTTCAAAAAAATTATATGCAGAAACAAAAAAAATGGATGTGAGACAGATTTACTTTTATAATATTTTAATATATATTTTTAAAAATAAAAATAACATTGAATTTAAAGAGCATAATTATAATACAAGATTTAAAAATGAAATTTCTATTAAACCAAAAATAAATAAATCTATTGCACAAAAAAGTTTCAAAATTTTAAGTTTATACATATTCGATTGTCTAATAAATAATATTAAAAAAATAAAATCATTTAAATTATATAAAAAAGAAATTAAATGGTGGTTATTAAATAAAAATAGTTTAGATAATATTTTAGAAATGCTATAATTATTAAATAGGTATTAATATATTAATACCAAATCTAACTAATATTAAATAAATTTATAAAAATTTTGTCCTCAATTATTTACATAATAATATATTAACCAAATATTTTAGATAAATATTTTAATAAAATTAACCCCTATACAAGTTAACCTTCAGGGGTTTTATTCCTAAGTTTATTTTGAATGTAAAATATATTAAAATGTATTGTATTTATGTAAATATTTTAAATAAACTTTATTATTATTATTATTATTATTACTCTGCGAAGCAGATGACCCAACAAACACTCGCTGACTCCGACCACCAAGAAACGACTCGAACCACCTCAATGCGACTTCTCTAAATCCATACTGTAACACAGTCAAGAGCCTTGGATAAGTCACAGAACACCGCCGCGGTAGCCCCCCCAATATTGACAGATCGATAAACCATTTCAAGAAACTGAAAAATTGCATCTCCTGTGTTCTTGTCGGCCTGGAAACCGAATTGTTTGTTGTTCATAATGGACTTGCTCCTCAGGAATGACACCATCCTTTCCTTGATCAGCCTCTCAATGATCTTCGACAACGTAGAGAGTAGAGAAATGGGTCGAAAATTGGAAATCTGCAATAGGCACTTGTCCCGAGAGAGCATCCACTTCTCTTAAGTTGAAGAATAGACGTCCTGAACAACACAGGAGAAGACTATGACAGACTGTTCAAAGTCGTCTCGGCAACGACTGCAAAAACTCTTTATCATTAGCGAAATTATCGTGTTATATACAGAAAACTTACTAAGTACTATAAATTATTGCTACTAGATTGGTCTTAAGTTCAAATTGTGGCCAAAGATACTTGAACAATTATTACATCATAAGCACAGCATGTCCGATGACCTCATTAAATACGCGATTTATTCATAAATTATAATTACGTCTAATGAGTCGGCTGCTTTTCTTGATCTTTACTTTTTAGACGGGGTTTATTTTTATCAAACCCAGTGACGCCTAGAAGAAGGGGCATTGCCTTCCTTTACTTCCACCTTGTTGCTTGGATTATTGTGATTGGCAATCAATCCTTGCAACGCACTTTTAAGTCGGGAATCCTCATTCATTTGAGTTGAGAAGTAGCTTTTGAGCAATATAAATTAAAAATCTACAATAGAAAGGAAGATATAATATATTACTTACCCAAAACGAATATCAATTTTGCCCATTTTCACACCCTCATTTTGTCCCTCATGGGCAGAAAATAAAAGTCCGCGTCGTAAATCGATATTTTAAAACTCATACCGAATCGCGGAAAAAATCGTAATCACTCTTTACGTCTATGGTCACTAGGAACATTACAATGACTTTTGCATGATGAATTTTATGAAATAATTACGTCTATTTTTGGGAAAATTATTGCACCCACAAAAGAAAACATTAGAATAAACACATATATCACATTTTTTTAGCTTAGCACCATGTATAATTACTGCAAAAATATTAAAACACTCATTGTCATAACTTGACGTCTCTGGTAAATTAATTGAAGCTTTGGCAAACACCTGTTTCGGTCATGGCCTACCATGCATAAAGTGGACAATATTGAAATACTCGGAAAGGGGTTATTTCTTGGCACTTTTCGTGGCATAATAACTGATATATCTGTAAAATTTGTGGAAAACTTCAAATTTTCTTTTAAGCGGAGGTTGTTAAAAAAAGACGATGGAATCGAACAAACCGACATGGATGTAAAAAAAAATACATTTCCTATGAAGTATTTCAGTTTAAAAAGAAATTTTTGTTTATTTAAATTTTTCCACTCTATATAAAAAAATTGAAAATTGAAAATATACATTTTATATCTTTTGAGATGCGCCTTGCGATGAAGTATTCAAAATTTTGTTGAAAATTATTTCTAACGTAAAAAATAAATAAAACCAGTTTTAAAAGTTTTAATTTTTAGTTTTATAACTTGTCCGAAACAGCCTCTGCTTTTTCATCACCGTTATTCGTGTAAGACGATTTAAAACCCATGATCACGTTTTAAAATATTAAGGGGTGGCGTATGGCGACCTTTGTTTATTACATCTCTACGGTCATCATCTCTAAGTCTATAAAATGGCGTTCCATGTAAAGAACAAATTATATCACGAACAGGATTATATATCTTGTAAAATAGAAATGGTTTAACAAAACAATAGAAAATGTTCTTTGTACTTCTGTATCTGTTTATAATCGTAAAAATCCTGAACTTCTCCAAATAATTCACAAATGCTTAAATAAATAAATACTTACTGCGTTCGCGACCATCACGTTCCTCTAGTTCTATTTAACTATTTAATGTGAGCGTAGACCTTTTCACTTTTTCCAAAAGACGCCTTTGTTCTCATCGGTTATTTAATAAAAATAAATTGGTATACATAAAACTATTTTGGTGGCAACTGGTGGCCCCTGAAACAGCCCTAAGTGAGTCGGCCGGTAAAGATTTCGAGCCTGCTGCGGGAACATTGCTCACATCTCAGTCTCGGTGCTATAAGGCGTTAAATTGATCGCCTGCCTACTTTGCCTACATTTCGCGTAGTTAAAAACTGGTAGTGTGCGCTCTGCATAAAGCACGCATTACCATTTCTAACTGCGCTATTTTTAAATTGTGGTCACTTATGTTGTTCCTTACGACCTTTTTACTCGTATGTGCGCCCATTGCAATACATTTCGAGTGGTTAAAAAACCGTAGTGCGCGCTCTACCCTTACTCTTAATAGGTTATTTGTCGGACGAAAGAAAACAACAATTTTCAAGCATGTTTTTATTCTGTAAAACTTAGAGGAACTAAAAAAAATCCAATAAATGACAATATATAAAGGATAATTAGAACATTACCTTGGATATAAGTACAAAATAACAAGTTTAACATATTAGGGCTAAAAGATTAATTATATGCATTAACATATTATGCTACCAATGTTAGTAGCAACCGCCTAGATGTCGCTAAGCTTATAGAGAATTGCCCTGTTATAAGAACTTCATAAACATTTTTTTGTATTGTAACAAGACGATAAGAGTTGTAACTGTATTTTCCTGTTATTTTGTAATAAATTATATATTTTTTGGTTAACAGCGAGGTCAGTCGGCAGGTACAGATTCTTTCAAATTATTGAGCGAAACTTAAATTGGATGGGGGTTAAGGGATTTTATTAATAAAAAAAATGTTACTCGTCTTATTCAAATTTATCACATTTAGTTTTTATTTTTTTGTTTTAACATTTTTCCTCTTTTTTTGTGTTTTTCTTTTTTTTTTGCTTCTATTTTTCTATTAGTAGTTTATCAAAAGGTATAAAATACTGTAAAATATTATGAACACAACAATTCTCTCTATCTCACGACTCTTCTATAAATAGATTGGTGTCTGTGCATCGGAAGACTTATCGGAAAAACATGTTCGTGCACAAACACCTATTTTCTACCTTCACTAATTAAAAAATAAAGTAGTATACAATAGAAACACTAGTATTAATAACAAAACCATACGCTGTATAAATACGCTGACTACACCCAATCAATAATAACTTGAAGCGTTCAAAAATACCCCATCGCAGCTAATACGGTTTAATTAATATTGAGGTCGTCGTACAAGTTAGAAAAGACTTATAAGTAATTACTATTAATAATATATATTTATGCATGTTCCTCTAATACGACTCCATTAATAGTCCAGTTAAATTCGATTTCAGCTTATCTTCCTTAAAGAACACCAACAACGGAAGATATAAGTAGTTTACAATATGATTGACACGCATAAGTATGTCACACGGCAAAATCTAAAAGAGGAATTGCATGCCAAACATGCCATAGACACATTGAAACTTATCGCATAGATTTCTAGAATCAGCAAAAAATACCTTTCATAAAAATAAAAAATATACAGAGTGATCCTTTAAAAAAAAACAAATTTGGTCATTTTTTTTTAAATCGTCTTTTGTTACTTTTGATTTCATTTTCTGGCGGTTCGCTTTAGATACCGATCTCTGAAAACGCAGTGCATACATATTATATTGTATATTTCATCACCTAATTTTCTCTTAGGCGAACGAACATTGTTTTTATGATCACGTGCTTGCTCAAGAGGTTTCACTGGACTCAGCATTGCTTAATCAACATCTCAAAGGAGTTGATACAACTCTCGCGATCAATGAGATAATATTCTGTTTTTTGCAATGAATATTCTCGAAAACCATCAGGGTTTCGGAAAAAAATGGAAATGCCTCATTGACAATTGTTCCACCTTTTTAAATCTAATTTGACTGGACTATTAAAGGTTATATTATTAAATCGAAATGAATTATAGTGTAGTATGCCTGTTTATACGGTATTTATCAACACATTGAGCAATTAATTTCGCCTATTTCAGTTTTGGCACCTTCATAAACTTTGGGAGTCAATGTGTAGATTATTATTTGTTACAGTTGACGCTGAGGAGTGATGACAAAAACTAACCTGAACTAAATTTTAAAATTCAAAACGCGACCTGATATTATTTCCCGCCGCTTGGCATCACTCGCTGTCGGTATAGCAGTTCTTTTTTTTTTAATTTAACCACTGAGATATTATGTATATTTACATTTTTCTTTGAGGCTATAATTTGCATATACGAATGTCCTTATGTAGGGCCAACTATGGCACAAATAAGCTGTGTTTCAAAAATGACAATTAAACTCCGTTAATCACAAGCTCATCTGAAGGTGATTGTTGAAGTTGAAAGCCAATCGAACCAAAACAAAAAATTATTTTGACGTAAGTAAACGATATTTACAAATAACAAAATTTAAAACTCCTTAAAAATATAAGCTCGATAAACGCTTTTACCTAAAAGAAAATATAACATAGTTACACATCATCATGTGGGTAATTTAACTTGCATTGTTAATAAAGAAAAACTTATATACAACTTACAAAAAGCAACGATTGGTACTCTAAAACCTAGATTTATAAAATTTTACACCATAAACAATATTTACACTATTTAACTAATAAAAAAGCGTCAAATAAATCCTTAAAATTTAATTCCCTACAATATTCCACACTTGCGAAAATGTACAGGATATTCAAATATTTCTGCAATTGTATTGTAAGGAAAAACTTTTATGCCACAATGTAGATTTTATTAATAAAATAAATACCACGTACAGCTTGTGCCTTCCAGCTTAGCCCATTAATCCCCAACGTTGCCTAAAACGAAACATTTTGGAAATAATTTTTTTTTAATATGTGATTGAATGACATTGACCTTTTTGTTGCTATAATTTATTCCAGAAAGTTCATTTTTTTGCAAATTTATGAACTATGCGGAAATTGGGGATTTAATTTACCATATTTTCGTCGATCTAATTGTCCGACACAGAATACAATTGGATTTTATATTTTCTGCATGCCTGACCTTTATTATTATTGTTGCGTTTACGCAGCATTGGGATTTCCACTAAAATTCGGCGCAGCGTCAATGTGTTGCGCAATCACCGACACCGAGTAGCGCCGCCCCCTTCCAACAGACGAGTACGGATACGTATTAGGGTAGTCACTTTTATGTTATAATTCAGAGTGAATGGTGCTAATAAAGATCACTTATAGTTATAACAGATCGGTGTTGATTAGTGAAGTGAAGGTTTGGATAATATTGAGCCGAAGTAATTAATAATAATAATTATTTTTGTTGTGCGAAAATCCCAACGTTGCGTATAGGAAACATTTTGTTGTAAAAAAATTAAAAACTTAGAATTTTTTTAACTTGATAAACAATTATTTCAATATATGTTTACTAATAAATTACAGTGAAAACATCAAAATCTTTTCTTTTCTGACCCTGGGAAGTAATGGGTTAAGCACCGAAATATGTAGATTGTATGTACAGGGTTATTTTTTATATTTGGATACCTACCTACAGGGGTTAATATAAGTGACAGAAAAACTTTTAATACAAGAAGAGTTGCATAATTTTTCCCGTCATATCTTTTAGACTTATTAAAAAAATCATACGCGCATCACAAAGGTAAAAAACAAATGAAGTTTTATTTTTTTAAAATGGAAC
This sequence comes from Polydrusus tereticollis, assembly GCA_963920685.1. Lineage (NCBI taxonomy): Eukaryota > Metazoa > Arthropoda > Insecta > Coleoptera > Curculionidae > Polydrusus > Polydrusus tereticollis. Next base: position 17,934,951 of record OY987330.1, read on the forward strand.
ACCCTATATATTTTCCACCAGGGGGAAAGATCTCTTTCTCCTGATTTCAAAAATATATAACATATCAACATTTAATTCAGTTTGTGAAATATTTGTGTTTTGATAAATTGAAGTGATTATAATCGAGTTGACGTTCCGCATACTTCAACGTGACATATTTGTCTGTTTACCTTAAATTCAAACAATCAGTAAGAACAAATGACTTATGTTTGACTAGATTATTATATTTTCTATATACCCGCCACGACTTCTGACACATTTTTGAATATTTTCTCTCATTTTGTGATGGATCGCGTTCGAAGTAAAATCTGGGTGATCTGTATTGAGCATGAATATTTCTTGTTCAATCCTTTGTCTCAACACACGTATATTTTGAGGTATATCGTAATAAATACGGCTTTTTAGAAATCCCTACAGAAAAATATCTAACGGGCTTAGGTCCGGGCTATTAGCCGGTCATTGAAGTGTGCCATTCCTGCCTATCCAAAGGTCATATCTGCCATTTAGATATTCAGTAACGATATTATGGGGTGGTGCCCCATCTTGTTGCCAAACAAGGTTATTGTATTGCCGAACTGGAAGTTCTTCTAAATAGTTTTTAATAATATTTTGAATGAAATCTAAATATCGATTGCCCGTTAGATACCCATCAAAAATAATAGGTCCAATTACTTGGTTGTTCAGCAAGCCGCACCACACATAAACTGAGATGCGTCCCTGTATTTTGACTGGTTGAATTTTATGTGGGTTTTCACTTGCCCAATAGTGTTTGTTTTTTCTATTAAACATCCCCGCCGTCGTAAACGTAGCTTCATCGGTGAAAATAATTTTTGACAACCGTTGAATCATATTTCTTTCAGATAAGTCTTGAACTGGCATAAATTTGTACGGATGATATTTGTAATGTTTTAAAGTGGTCTGAATCTTATAGAACGCCTTTCCAAATTGTGCGGCAACCGTTGAGATCGAACTTTCGGGATTTTCTAAAATATGATTTCTAATTTATTTTATTTATAATTATTAGAATGCAAGAGAATACTGTTACCTTCAAAGGAAGGATAGTAAAATATTTAAGTCTTCTTCGTCATTTCTAACAACGGTTCTCTTTTTTCGACCGAGATTTTTGGATTCATTAAATCGCTGGATAATGTGTTTGATTGTCCAGGATTAATTCGACGATATTGCTGTTGAACTACAGCTATTCGGTTGTTATTAGAATAGAAAAGACGTACTAATTGAAGTTTGTCTTCTTCCGAATATCCCATTTTCCTTACTGAATGTTTCAATTTAAAGTAAACAGACAAATATGTCACGTTGAAGTATGCGGAACGCCAACTCGATTATAATCAATTCAATTTATCAAAACTCAAATATTTTACAAACGACTGAATTAAATGTTACATATTTTTGAAATCAGAAGAAAGAGATCTTTCCCCCTGGTGGAAAATATATAGGGTGTTCCACTTAAAAAAATAAAACTTTATTTGTTTTTTACCTTTGTGATGCGCGTATGATTTTTTTAATAAGTCTAAAAGATATGACGGGAAAAACTATGCAACTTTTGTATTAAAAGTTTTTTTCTGTCACTTATATTAACCCCTGTAGGTGGGTATCCAAATATAAAAAATAACCCTGTACGTCTTAAATCAATTAATTTATAGGCAGATTCTCACCCTTACACGTACCTATTCAAATTTAATAAATGCTTAAACAACGTTTTACATTATTTGACACCCTGTACATTTAAACTATAGTTAATAAAAAATCAAAATCTAAAAAGCCATTCTAAAAGAAATTACAATTAAGTTGTTAAGCATACCTCCTCTAAAAACTCTGTTTTATTGAAAAATAATCATGAAATGTAATTTTGTTATAAGTAAACTAAAGAAAATTCGTTTCAAAAGAAAAACCACTCGCTAAACATATCTGAGAAGTCTTATTATTATAAACTGATATCACATTCGTATGTCATTTAATCACAAAATTTTTAAAACAATATAATAACTAATTTAACGTAAAACAGTTCTATATAAAAATTCTTACAACCTAGAATTAACAAGTTGTAACAAAGAAAACGAAAAAAATAGTATTCTTTCCCCATATTTGAATTAATTATTAAATCACAGTAAATATAAACAAAATTAATATAAATTAAAAACACACATTACAATATGAATTTACTACTTACAAGGTTTTAAAATAAACCTAAAATGTTTTTACTTTACATGGTTCTTGGTTTTTTTAGTGCCGCTCCAATCAATAAACAAACTATTTATAAAGATAGTGTAGGGATAAAATGCCAATATTTTAAGCAAAATGCAATCTTTACTTATAACACACTTTTAATTGTAACCATTTCACGTAACGAACTGTGTAAAAAAAAAACTAAAAGCCCAGAAGAAAAATAATGGCTTAAAAATCTGACATGTCTTCCCTAATATACCTGTAAACAAAGCAGTCGAAAAAGTATTGGAATAGCTGACATTTCTAATTTCCAAATAAAGGTTTTTAAGAGCTCCCTTAAAGCAGTTATCCACGTTCATTGAAATAATCAAAACTTAACCATACAACAACAATATTTAATTTGTCTTGTTAGGCTGTTTCTAATAATATAGCACAGCATCTAAAAACCTTTACCCAGAATAATGATCAATCATTTCCGGTGATAATATTGGTCAGTAAACCTGCTTTTTTTTAACCTGAAGCCACTTATTTTCTGTTTTCTAATGTCATTATCATCGTACACCTTTGACAATTTATGCAATCAGCACACCAACACACAATAATAATTGTATTTAGTAAGCTTTTAATTTAGGCACGGTATCATTCTTATTTACTGAATCTTCTACATACACAAAGAGAGATGCTGGCCATTTGATCTCAGTCAGTGCTATAGAGATATTAAAAAAAAAACTTAAACAAAGCTTTATTATAGATACTTTCTGTGCCATGAATAATGACAGTTTCAATAATTTGATATTTTCCTTCTACTCAATCCCGAATAAAAACATACATAACAATAATTTTGGTGAGTTTGGCAAAGAAGGTTCATATATTGCTATCATAACTACACTTCCACCATCATTTGTTCCACCAACTTGAACGTAGACGCAGAATCAGAAGCCTATATACGCTTAATTTCTTCAAAATAAAATACCCTAAGTACTGATTTAATAACCATAACGAATGGTCTTAGTTTATGTGTTATTGCATAATACACATAACTAAAATTTATGTTCATAGACCGGGTCTTAATTAGTTCAATCAGAAATTAAATCGGACAAGCACCGGAAGTTTTAAAGATGTCCAATTTTACCGACGTCTTGAAACTGATTATGTATGCATCTGTTTTTATTAGTTTATATTCGGGTTTCCGACATACGAGCGCAGATGATTATCCTGAACATCCCCAATGTCAATTTTAGTTGAGAAAGAAAGGGAAAATTTTGTTTATAGTACAGAACACAATATACCTACATTTTCTGTGGCATCAGTGTTACTATTGAAAGTCACCAAGTTTTACTTACAAGGCGAAAACAGACGTTATGTACTCTATAGATATTTTTTATCAATTATCATGTGATAAAGGCCTCGTTCAATATTAGCTACCGTAGTTTACAAGATAATATGGAACATTTTTATTTCCACGAGCATTTAATTTTGTATGCAAAATATTTTTCGAAACCTAATGGCAGTGAATAATAGTTACAATCATACAGCGGTAAGTAGTACGATATTATTTAGCAAATCTAGTGTCAAAGACAGAGACGACATAAAGAAAATAAGTGGCCAAAAGTTCTCTCAATATTAGGAGTTAACGTCTTATAGCTAGCCTTTCTTACGAATGTAGATGAACACCATTAACTATTTGAAATAAACTAGAACAAAAACAAAATTGTCCTTCAAATATAATTCAACGTCTCGCAGCTAAGTTTCTTCGAAGCTGCGATACTCTAGACCTGAGCCATACTTGCTTTCGCCTTAATTCGTCCATCTGTTTTGTATGGTTTATGCTAGCACCGGTCAAATAGTAACAGTATTGGGCAGCTTGCAACAATATGTTTACCTTAGCGATTTTTTTGGTACCTGATACCTCCGGAACCACAGCTTTGAGGTTCTCAAAGGCGATGCGGAGGTCTACACGTCTTTGCCTCTCCATGTCGTTATGTAAGTGACGTTTGTCAGAAGGTTCTCTTTCTCCATCCAAGTTGTTGTTGGTTCTTCTCCGCTTGTAGCCAGCGTTAGTTCTGGTACCTCTACCTCTTTTTATGCCACGGTTTCTAGTGGACGAGGCACCAGTAGACGAGGTAGTCGGTGTGTCAGTGTGTCTTACAGGCAGTATGGTTTTAATGCCGTTATTGATGCGCTTTCTTGAAATAGCAGTTGCCACTCTTCTCTGCAACTGTTTTCGGTCTCTAGTAGAGGGATTCGTCGGTAATGACAGGGCCATTCGACTAGCATTCGAGCAAAGTTTGTCTGTCACCGACACAACGTCAATTTCTTCCTCTTCTTCTGAAACAATAGAAAACAAAAGATAAGTTATATGTTGTGCTTTCCGACAAATACTTAATTACAAAGACAAAATTGTAAACGGTTCATGAATTTTGCAAAAACTTCGGTGTACTCATGCCGGGCAAAAATCATCTGAAAATCCGTTATCAGGTCGGCCCCAATGCGGAATGTGAAAGGCATTACGAGCAAGAGGATCGACCTCCGTGTGGGTCCATCTCTGACAATACGACATTCCAATCAGTTTGACGTCGTACCCGTTGTTCTCGAATACTCCCTACTTTTCGATCGCGCATATTTTAATTAGTCCATTAAATGTGTCTGAACGAGTTTTTGCGAACTGCGTATCTTAATTTAAAAAAATTTGCGGTTACAATGTAAAATTCCATCTATATTTCCTTGGGGCATGGAAAGAACCCGAGTTTTTAGCCTATCATAGAGTAAAAAATGTATCTTCTTATCAGACCATGAAACAAAAGTTGGGGACATATACAGGGTGTCTGTAAAAGGTCTTTACAAAAACCTACCACATAGTCTTCAGACCAAAATTAGTCGATTTAAGTGAACTAACCTTAGTACAAAGTTGCTTAGTTTGGGCGCTAGATGGCGCTGAAGTGACAATTTTTAAATCGTTATTCTGGATTAATTCAAAAACTGCTCATACTATTTTGCCGAAATTTGGTACATTGGCATAGCTTTATGGGGCAAAAAAACCCATGTCACAATTCTGATTAATATCAGTCCATGGGCGTAGAACCTGGGTTTTTTACTAATTGCTTCTTTCAGATTTCTATGCCAATGGAACAAAAGTGGTTTGGGCAAATTCAGATGAATCAACTCATTTGCTACAAAAATGGTACTCTTAATAAGACTCGATTCCTCAGACGGTTTTCGAGAAATTTGCATTTTATTACTTAATACGTAGTAGTTTTTACTATGTAGTACTTGGGTTTTATAGTTGTGTACATTTTCTATCTGTTATGAAATGGCGTTGAAATTGGACCAGAATTCCCAGTGATACAATTACTTAATATCGCACTTATGAACTAACTGATATAAATGATACATGGTTAAAACCTCTTGTTTGTTTTGTGATGGTTAATTATACTTTATGCTTATTATAAAGACGGTCGAGTACAGATCCATCTAAAAATAAACCAGATTTTGCGGTCAGGAATTATCACATAGGCGACCAGGAAACGCACAAATATGTCACATGCACGGATTCGACTTTCAGAAGCGTGTAAATCTAATTTTCCATTTTCATAGACCATTGCAAAATCGTTTAATCTGGCGCTCAATTAAATTGGAGCAGTTTTGCAACAGTCAGTGTGTCGTTTGGCTAGCCGCACCTTTTAGTTTATTGACCCTTTATAGTGACGATATAAATAAAATAGTAACGATTAGAGATTCCTCATCTTATAAGATCAACTTCGAATAATAAAACAATATTTCCATGTATAGTTCTTGCAAAACAATCTCCGATGCGCGTCATCAATCAGCTGATAATAATTGTAAATCAATAAGAAAACACGAGGAAATTAAATTTGGACAAAAAAATATTACAATTTCATGCGATATTGAATGTACTATAAACTTAAAGTATTCTTCTTTGATACGAACCCACTTATAGCAATTATTTTGTTTATTTAAGCTTGTAAAAATTAATATAACTGGAATTTTATTGGCCGACAGTTGGCAACAGAACTGTCAACGGTGCGGTAGCGCCAGCTCGTTCGTTGGCCTGTTTGACGTTTCGTGCAAAACTAACCTTAATTGTTCTGTGGTTTCGTGTTGTTGTGCGTCTATTTTTTACCAAAAACTCCAGATCCTTTCATAACTAGCATTAAAAAAACGGTTGTTTTAAGAACAACAAAAGTGCACATACAAACATACATATCTCTGTCGTAACGTTGTTTATTATTTCTGAAAAATGCCGAAGCATTTAAATAGCCGGTGCAAAGAGCTAATAGCTTCTCTAATAAGCTATTTTCAGGAAGAACTTAACAACAATGGCCCATTGTTACCCTTGATGGCAGTTAGAGAAGTAACTTCTAAGAGTATGTTAAGGTAAATTTGAATATCTCCACTGTAAGCGCAGTTTCAACAACAGTTGAGGAAAATAAATTATTAGAATCACCTAGAAAGAAACGTTCTCTTTCAAAGAGAGTTGTAAATGTGTCAAGATTGGATATAAGTTCTACCCGTGACACTATTTATGAAATGTACGAAACAAGTAAGTTGTATTATTCAAAAACTATAAAATTTTACATTGGTTATGCTTAAGCTGTAACGTTTTTTTTAAAACATCATGTAACTTTGACAACTATAAGTAAGAAATTAAAAGACAGACAACTGTTTGATGGTTGTCTTAACTCTTTAAGACGCCTCCTAAAAGAAATATGCTACGGATGAAAAAAAGATGAACCGAGGCGAGGGATTATGAAACGTCTATGAAACTATGTAGCTTTCAAACAACTGGTATTTTTGAAAGAATATATTAAAGAAAAAGAAGCATCCTTGTACCAATTCGTTTTCTTGGATGAAACATGGATTTTTCAGAATGGTACCATTGGTCGATCTTGGCAAGAGGAAAATAAAAGAAGTGTTAGATGTACTAAAGTTGATGGTAAAAATTATTATGCAGTAAACAAATATATAAACTATGGGGAATTTTTGTATATTTATCTTGTTTTTATGAAAAGAAAAACTGTGTAATTCCCTCGCTCGGATATTTTGGTTACAAGCTGGCAACACTGTCGATAACTGACGTCACTCGAAGGGTAAGACGTGCATCGGTTTTTGTTTTGCATCAACTATATGTCCCTGTTAGCCTTTTAAAAAAGACTATACTACGATCCCAAAATAATTGGCAAAACTGTTCTTGTCACCATTGACGGTTTGCGGAGAAAATAATTAACAACGATTCACACACTTTTAACTGAAATAAAAGTATTCAAAACCGCTTGGAAAGTTTGTGCATTAATAAGTCGTTACATGTTGCCAGGTTTTAAAATATTTCATTTAAATTCTCATAAAATGTACCAAAATCAGCATGTCATTAAGGGCCTTTTCGCCCTACGGTACCTGTTTTACTTAATTTGGCAAGCGCAGGTAGGAAAAACCCATGTCTAAAGGCGCCCGCAGTCGGGTGGAAGCTTTGTCAACTTCTGCGTGGCGAAAAGGGAAGATTGTTGACTAGGCTCGAAAAAAAAAATATTGCATTTGGCGAAAAAATGCTAAAAGTGCAGTTGCTCGATCTTGCAAGATTCCACAAAAAAAAATATACGAAATATGTAGTGGATAAAATGGCTCGTGAACGAGATGTTACAACATTGTGAACTAAATCCAATCGAGCTTATATGGGCACAGATAAAAGGCGAAGTGGCACGTAAAAATAAAACTTGTAAATTAAAAGATGTTAAAGAACTGTTAAAAACGGAAATAGCGAATGTACAAGCAGCAGATTGGCATAAGTGCGTATTACATGTCGAGGGCGTAGAAAAAAAAATGTGGGACTTAGATGTACGCGTTGAAGTCTTGGTAGAACCTATTATTATAAATCCTGCAGATGACAGCAGTAGCGACAGTAATGAAATGTTTTCATCGTCAGATAGTGAATAATCGCTGTAATGGTAATAATGAATTTAAAATTGTAACGTATTGTCATTATAACATTTTTTAATGTCTGCGTGGAATATAATTTGTCAAATTATTATCAATTAGTGTTCATTAGGTAACAATAGTTAGGAAATTTATAATTTAGGTTTAGATTTTGCCCTTAATCCACTATTATATGTTTCTATTATTATGTATGTAGTATAATAAAAACAATATGAAATTAACATTATACCGCTGCTTTATTATTCTTTTTGGATTTTATACCTGCGTAATTTAGTTTCCCTAATTACTTCATTAGATCACCAAATGTAAAAACAAAAAATTCATATATTTTTTGAATTATTATTGTTTAAAATGACACGCCTCTGGAATTGGCGTTACCCTTACGTCTTGCACACCCCGGTAAAAATGAGTTACTGCCAATTATTTTGGTACCGGAGTATAGTGGATCTTACGATATCTAATATTAAATTTCACGATCAGATGAACAAATTGTCTAATAGGCATATCAATAGTGCATTACAAATCAAACCTATGATTAAGGCACAGGGAATTTCATCATATTTTATTAATGCAAAACATCACCTTTAGGTGTGATCGTCCTGCCTATTTAGAAAGACAGGAAGTGTGAAGGTGTACTTCGTATACCTTATTTTTTTCTATTGTACCTACTTTCTATAGGCTTGTAACAGTACTCGTACTCTCTCTCATCTTTCGCAGGTACCAAATAACACAATAACAATTGCGAGAATCGAAAAGCGTTGTCAAAGGCCGAGCACAATGACTAAATCCGCCTACAATGGTTTTATTACGTACCAAATGTTCAATGCGGACCTTTTTCAAGGAGTTTTCTTCAGAAGCGAATTAAATTGCCATGGACTTCAGGTAATTTATTTCGTTTCTCTTAGAACATCTGCCGTTTGTCTTTTATACCCAATAGAAGAGAGACCTTACAAATAAAATGTTATTGAAAATTAAATTTGTTACTGTTCGCAGTTGCATTCGTTTTCTTGGTAGAGTAAGTGTACGCAAACAGTCCTATTTATTTATACAATAAATTAACCTTTCCCTCGATATGCGGAATTAAAAGTAAAACCTACAAACACCTTTAACTAAAGAATTCACACGTCTGGTGTGCTGTCTGGCCGGATCGTAAAAAATGTTGCAAAATCTGGCTCGTGGTGTAAGACCTTGACTTTTCTAACTTATTTAAATTGTTATGTTATCTAAGTATAATTGATTCATGTAGATATATTTAATTTTTAATTGGACGCTTACGGTTTTCATTTGTCAACTATATAAATGAGAAAAACGCGCGCTAGCCAAAATTTATTGTACGGTGTCATACAGAACTACATCAGCTAGATTAAAAGCATTAATTTTTGTTTATATTCAATCTCTATAAAGAACTAAATGAACAAAAATGGGATTTTCCCTCCTCCTTTATTAGAAACATGTTGGTAAATAATTTACGTAACTTTATAATAGTCTGACATATTAACACCTTCGTAATAAAGCCCGGTTACTCATTAAAAGTATCAAAATATAAAGAAAATTAGCGATGGTATGCCAAAAACCTCCCAAGTTGGGTTCAATAAACGCTTGATTAGATCACGAAAAAATAAAAACTTTATGCCAGAAATTTTTGGGCTTGGAGACAGTGAAACGCACTGGGAGGAAAACTCCATTAGCAAGAATATGTATTGTACACAGTAAAAAAAATCCTCCTGGTAAAAATCATTTCAGGTAGTGTTAATGTTAACACCCGGATCAACATAATTTACCACATTTTTCCACTCATATGGGACCAAAGTTGTTGTATTTAATTTGCCTATGAATTTAAATCTCTAAAAAGTTAATTTTGTTGAATGGGTGTTATTTATTCCATTTTACACTCTATCAGGAAAATTAAATACAATGACAATTAATTACACCATATTAGCGTGTAAATAAAAAACCCCGCTAGAAGGTTATTGTAACACATTGAGTGTAAAAGTTATTCTTTACCTAAACCCATGTTACCGAAAAGACAGGCGGCAACAAGTGGTGTGCAATTCTACGAATTGACACATGACGCCGACGGTACGTGCAAATTCAACTTTTAAGTCAGTCTGATTGTGCTCTTTGAACGAAATATAGAATGTTATATTTAAATTAAAATATAGAAACAAAGCAAAGTTCTGTAAAGTGCCAAATAAGAGTGCCTCTTATGAGGATCTTGTTAAATTGGGTACGCATAATAACAAAATTTAATATAAACTTTACTAATAAGTAACGCCCATTTTTAAGAAACTAAGTATGTATTTACATTGATACAGTTTTTCCTTTAGCTTTTAATTTATTCTGATATAAGCTTATAATATAAATGTATTCCTTTTTCATATAAATACTTAGGTACCTACCTACATATTTTACTTCATAGATCTCTAAATAGATATACGATTAATATAATACTCGTCATTTTCATTTTTTTATATTGTTCCAAAGCATGCTTTTATTTAGTTGTTTAGTGTTCTAAGTATACATATATATTTATTATGTTATTTGTTTTGTTAAGCTTAACAATGAGGTGCATTAAACGTAGATATATAATGTTTATTTTACTAAATTGTTAAACTATATAACAGGTGTGTCATTTTGTTAAACTAGTTATAATAAGTGTAAAAAAAAATCACAGGGGTTTCCAGTTTTGTTGTAACCATCATTTTGTTTATAAATAAACGATAAATAATACTCAATATTTTCATTCATTTAACAAACCTTTCCCAAGCGATCTGAAGATTTATATATATTACGGCCTACTACTTTCGGCTTTGATTAAGTCATTCAATCATGTATCAAACTAAGCAGAGGTTAATAATGTAAAACATCTTAAATGCATAATTTAAAATGACTTAATCAAAGTGGAAAGTATTCTAGCCCCGGGTAGATTATTTTATTACACTCACTATAGTAAAGTCACACCCAAATAAAACAAAATTTACACTACAATAATATATTTACACTAATTAAACACAAATTACTATTAAAAAATGGTTTACTTACACCTCTCATTATTTCTTTTACACCCTAGAAGGATAGGTTTGCAATCTGTGAGTTTAATTTACACTCGATAGTGTAAATGTACCTACCCATAAATAAGAAGAATTGACACTCATCAAAAAGTAAAAAAAAAAACATTCAAAAATATCTTTTTTACCAGATAATAATATACTGATTGGTTAATATACCCTATTGAGTGTGGTCCTATATGTACCACCATTGAGTGTTGAATTTAACACTCAATTTTTTACTGTGTATTTATATAAGTCATTCGATAATTTAGGGGTTATCTTATCTGAGGCAGAACGTTTTTTCTCAATATTGACAAAACTCCCATGGCTGCGGTCGTGATTTCGTGGGAACAAAATAATATCTTTTACCACATACCCATAGCCAGACTAATAGTAAAGATGGAAATTCCCTCAGTCATAAAATTTTTCTTCTTTTCAATATGTTTGTATCCAAAACAATCGCATCTTTTTATGAATTGTTGAAGCACTTGCTTTTTGAGTAGTTTTCCTACAGCACAAGAAATGTAATAACAGACACATCACAAGAACTGTTTCAATAAGTAATGCTAATGTCAAATAATTTGGGCCAAAATTCATTAAACATATCTAACACCTTTAAAATTAATACATGAGTACATTAATCCGTTTAATACTTTGTGTTTCCTAGTTTTAAATTTAGAGTTGGAATTATTTGGGTTTTGAAAACGGGTGTTTGACCTATTAATTTAACATTTTTGGACTGTCACAGCTGCTAAAAACCTCACGCCAAGGTTCGGTAAGTCGGTAATGACTTGCCTGCACTATATGGGAAAATAGGTAACACTAATTACTAGGATGTGGCCTTTCAATTAACGTGCGATGTCTTAGAAAAACTGAGAGTCATTTTTATCCTCTCGTTTTTAACTGTAAAAAAACTTTTACCACGTTCGCGTAAAAGGACTGTCAAATGAAGAATGATTGACGTATTCAAATTATTTTTTATCTAATACGCAACACTTGTACTTTAACTGCAAATCCGGAAGACGTAACTTCATTATTAAAGTAATAGTTTGGTGATTTTAAACCGATTTTTATTTTACCTGATTCAAAATAAGAGGGTTAATCCCATAAAACAAATTATGTTCTAAAGACTGTATATATAGCCACTCTAGTTAGTTTTAAGCTTAGTAACTATTCTTACTTCGTGTGGAAACTAAGGAAGTTATAAACAAGGTTTATTCAACTCTCATTGAACGTGCAGTCAGGAAGCAAGCAGCGTTAGAAGAAACGGCCACATTAACAAAAATTCCAACCTCAACTGTATGGAAAATTGTGAATAATCCCATTTTAGCGAGGGAAAAAAGAACCGATACTGGCATTTTCTCGAAGGTAGATGGAAGTGATTAAGATATAATACGGCGTAAAATTTACAAGTTATACGAGGAACAAAGCGTGCCTACATTAGACAATTTAATTAAGAGGATTGAAAAAGATGAAACCGGCGTTAAATGTGGCAGAACAACGTTATGGAAGTGGATCCAACACATGGGTTTTAGATTGAAAAAAATTAACAAAAGTAAAGGTTTAATGGAATCCAGTAGAATTCGGGAATGGCGATTTGAATATCTACAAAAATTTGGGATTTACAGAGATCAGCGATTATTTACTTGGATGAAACCTGGTTCGACACATATGATACCCCGGAAAAGGGTTGGGTTGACTCAAGCGGCAAGTGTAAAACAAGCGCGCCATCAAAAAGAGGTAAACGAATCACGATTTTGCATGCTGGATCTAAAGACGGATGGATTCCAAATGGACTTTCTCTGTCTGCAAAAAACATTAAAGATTCTTCTCTGGATTACCATGAGGACACCACTGCTGATTTATTTGAAGATTGGTTTAAAAACAAGCTAATTCCAAATATACCTTCGAATAGCGTAATTGTAATAGACAATGCAAGCTAGCATAGTAGGCAGTTGACCAAGACTCCCTCCTCAAATGACACAAAAGCAACAATCCGAAACGATATGTATGATAATGGCATTTATTTTCAGGAAGATTACACCAAAAGGCAATTATTTGAGGTTTTACAAAGTTTAATACTACAAAAGGAATACTTCTGTGATAATCATGCAAAAATCTAGGGCATACAGTTTTAAGGCTTCCACCATACCATTGTATATTTAATCACATCGAACATGTTTGGCATCAACTGAAATCTGCCATTCGTCGTAACAATATTTGCCCTACTATTAACTCCAGTGTACTTGAGCTTATAGGAACTTAAGTTTTTAACATTCCTTCACAAAGTTCGGCAAATTCTGTTACACATGTTGAAAAAGTGGAAAAATCCTATATACATATAAACAATATAGCACAAATAATAATTAGAACAGATGATGATAGCGATAGTGATATTGATATATTAAGTGAATAATTATTATAAGTACCGAATAATTTGTATATTTTTGTAATCATAAATATAATTTTTAATAATAAAATAACTTGTAATTTCACATTTAAACATAAATTAAATATTATTTAATGTCTTACTTATTTTTATTACAAACCATGATTAAAATTCTAAGCAAAATACGGACCTGTTCGGCCATATTTTAATTTTATAGCTGGCCCGGGTCTTTCCTAATAGGGATCAGTTAGTCACTTTCTTATATCTCTGAACAGACTTTACCTAGTATACTTTGTTGACGAGTGTAAAAACTTAATTTTTATTGAAACGAATAAATCTGTATTTCAGTATTTCATTAATTTTTATTGTACTTATTATGTCTCAAAATATTATTATTACAATAAGTGATATTTACTTTCATCTCATTTAAAATGTCTCTTTAATTTAAAATAAAAATATATCAATATATGCAGATACTTTGAAGATGTTGGGACCGACACGTTTAATCAGGTATTTATTGCAGTCAAAGTCAATGATATAATGTATACTTTACTATACATCCATCATAGTCTCCTAATCGACGTAAATTAGATAGCAGGCAATTTTGCTTGCTGATTGTCTGATATGTCTAAACAGTCGTTGCCCTCATTTCTAATAAATTCTTTATTACCTAAATATAAAAGCCTAAATCTATTTTTAAGTAGAAACTTAAAAGCATTTCGTCTATGGCTTGGTGGTTGTAAAGTGTTCTAATACAAGTTTGTTTAATTGCCCAAACAGAATGGACTTACAACATTGTCTAACACTTAAATACCTATAAATTCAGTATTTCAAAATTCAATTAAAATTTTCAAAATTTTTATCACCCATCGTATATCGTCCTCTTAAAAACATGTTAATGCCCAATCTTATATTTCTATTTTTGTCCACAATACCCCCCAGCATTATGATCTAGATTTCTAGATGAAATTAACTACAGCTCAAAAGAAAATTACTCGGAACCCCGTTTCTAAGTACTCTATTATTCTTCCATTTTTTTTTTCAGAAACAATGGGGCCTAAGTATAATATATTGAAAAGCGATTTTGCAAGCAGTTTCAAGTATGGGCTACCTGCGAAAGGGTCTAACAATCCGGTCCTTCTCAGAAATAATTGTTGGCCAAAAGATGCCGACGCCGACGATAAGATCAAGCCCAAATTTTAAAGTCGAATTTAGCGCTGTAGAAATCAAAATTTCAGAGGCTATTTAGATCCAAAGTTACATACATCTAAATACATACCGGTCTTTCATTGCACAACGAACCACCCTAAATATCTGTTGATTTTAAGGGAAATAAGTTTTGACACATTTGATGGAATTTTACTATTGAATATAGATCTCAACAAACCTCAAAAAAATAAAGTTCTTTTCACGAAAAATGGTTCTAATTTATTGACTGCAATAAAATGGGTGCCAAGTGCGGTCGGAAATACCCGTAAATTCCCAGTATTCATTATAATTAATTTAAATGAGGATAGCGACAGCGAAACAGAACTAGATACAGAATAACATTTTACATGTAAATAAATATAAGTACCATTTAAAAATTTATAATATTTAGTTTTTTTTCATGTCATTAAATTAATATAAACACATCATAGGAGTATAATTACTTAATTTATTTAGTCCGATCTTTATACTTTACATATTTATTGTCCACACCATAAATTTTATTGCAGTTGAAAGGTCAAAACCATTTATTGTTAAAAGAACTTTACTCTCAAATAAATAGTAAATGAAACCCAAAAACGATATCAATATAAAAACATATTCTTCTCCCAACCCTTCCTGTGCCTTCACGATCTAAATCTAAAACGTGAATATATTAATAGATTCTCCAAGGTAGGTAACCTTTAAAGTGCCATCTAATTTTGGACCTGGAACACAATTTAATAACCATTCAGGGAATCGGAACATGATACCTCGAAGACTTTAATAGTTATATAAATCCCAAGGAAACTTAATTGGTAATAATTAGTAGTAGCTATAATACTTTTAAAGATATTGAAGAAGACATTCTTCTTGTTCTTGGCAATTGATTCGGGGATAATGCAAGTTTTACCAAATTAAAATTCATAAAAAATATTGTTCTTTTAACGGAAAATGGCTTTGATTTAATAATAATAATAATAATAATATCCTTTATTGCCTACAAAATCTAACAAAAGACATGGCAACGTCACACAATTGATGTGGCAGTAGCCCTTATTGAAATTGTCTGACTCTTAAAGTCTACCTACTGACAGAAGTAAAAACATATTAATTATCACAATGAAATATTAAAATAATGATAAAATAAAAAAGAAAACAGTATTAAAACGTCTTTTAAAATGTTTCGATTCACACCAATAAAATTTATACATACTTGCACATACGTTTTGACTACAAACCAAAAACCACTCACAAAAGCCATTCAATTCACTCAATCATTCTTATTTAAATTTCTGATTTAAAGACTGCAATATAAAAGTAAAGGGTTGATCTCATTCCTCCGGTAATACATAAGCAAACCATAAAGGTGCAGTAAAGGGTCGGACTAAAGAATACAAGTAATGATACTCGCATACTCGGTACTGTATAATAATCAAGGTTGAAAGAAATCATGATTTTTTTGAAAAACATCAAAAATCGCGATTTTTTTAATTTTTTTCGATTTTTTTTTCTATTTTTATTTTTATCTATTTTTTCCTATAAATAAGTTGCTATTTTCAACACGTCTTTGATTTTATTCCCAACGTTCTTCAAATTTTAATGAAGGTAGTTTCTGTCGGAAACCGCTTAGACCTGCAAATTCCTGTCAGAACAAGAAAACCCCCCACTGTTTATATAAATATGCGTCCACCATTTTGACAAAACGGACATAACTTTAAATCAACTGCAAAAATTTAAGAGGCGTTATGAACAGTGTATAGCCCCATATAATTTCTTGGCATATCTTCTTGACTCAACAAAAACTCAGCAAACACTAACAGAGAGTGAAAAAAATGTTGCTTTAAAAGCTGTTAAAGAATTAGATCCAAATAGTGGTTTACTACCACTCATTGTCAAGTTTCTTGCCAGATTAAAACCTTTCACTGATATTATGTTTCATGATGATTTTCTTCAGAATGTAAAACCCATAGATTGGTGGAACTTGCAACAAAATATACCTATTATTCAAAAAGAGTTCTTCATAATTAGACAATTACTTTGTGCTGCTGCTTCTTCCGCATCAGTCGAGAGAATTTTCTTAACATTTGGTTTAGTCCACTCCAAACTCAGAAATCGATTAGAAACGAAAAAAGTTGCAAAATTAGTTTTTTTAAACAAGTACTACAATTAACTAAAATAAACATTATTTAAGTACAGTGGCTTTATTTTTTTGATATAATAAACCATTAATTAAAACTGAAAGTTTTTATTTTCTCTTAATTATAACTTAACAGACATATTGATTTTAATCATGATTTAATTGAAAAAAATCAAGTGATTTAAATCGCGATTTAAATCCTTTCAACCCTGATAATAATAACAAATTGATTTAATCAAATGAAAAAAAAAACTATATAATATAAATTGTTTATTATTACCTACTTATATTTATTTATATGCATAATAATATTATTCTACATCTAGTTCTGTTTGGCTCTCGCTATCCTAATCTAAATTAGTTATCATCACAAGAGTCATTATAATCTATTCATTTTTATATCATTATATTTTATTGCAGCCATTAAATCAGAACCATTTTTTGCGAAACCTACTCTAATTACGTAAAAAACCAAAGCCCAATAAGCCCCCAATTTATTTACGCATGCCCTTATAAATTTAAAGGGTTCTCTATGCAGACAGGGTGGGATTTTTTATCGCCGTCTGCCATGGGGAAGGTCACGAGTGTGGCGCGTCGAGACGGTTCAACTGCGAACTTTTCAGGGAACCGGGATCCCTTTAAGGGCACTATCGAATTTCGGTGCAAATTGCCAGAGTCTGCCCTACCGTAGGTCAACAGCGCGAGTCTGTCGGACGCCAGTTTTAAAATTCGGCGACGTTGTCGATCTTTCCAAGTCTGTATGGACGCAAATCTTATGATTATCATATCAAATCATTGTTGTAAGATAGGCAGAGACGACACCGTCGATTTGAAAGGGCAAAGCATTGTTAACATTTATTTATTTATTTAAATATGTACTGTCCTAACAGGCTTACAAACCCAACTAAAGAAATATTACAATATAGAATATATCATTTACTGCAGCTCCATTTTTGACCTAACGTATGTATTGTATAAGCTTATGATAGCCTTGATACTCATAAAATCCCTCGTACATCTCAAAATAAAACCATACGCCTTAGAAGTTTCCGTAGCAATGGTGTTAACATGAGTCGTGAAGAAAAGTTGATGGCACTTGATGGTCAAAAATTACACCAAGATCTCTAAACTCTTAAGTAACTAAATCGTCACCAATGGACTACTCAAATATAACTGGCGATACTTTAATTGTAAAAGATAAAATTCAGCTGCAATCTATTTCTCACACACCAATCAGTAATCAGTTTGAGATTGTACTGAAGCTCAAAACAGTCATCGATGTTTCTTACCTTTTATATATTTTGACATCATCAGCGTATAACAAGAACTTAACAGTAAAATTAGAGTCAATGTCATTAATAGAAAGGTTAAAAAGCAAAGGTCCCAGTACAAAACCTTGTGGAACGCCTAAAAGAGCAGAAAATTTACCACATCTGGAACCATAGATTTGAACATATTGACTGACTATTGGACAAAATAATGTCTGAAATGAAAAAGGATGATTTTATTCCACCCATGGGTAAGAAGAAACTATAGAAAACGTTGAAGGAAATGAATTTTTGCTATGAAAAAATTCAAGACAGAAAATCACCTTTAATAATGAAAGACGAAATCATCTGCTGGCGACGACGATATTTGAGGGCAGTTAGACAGTTTCGAAGGGAAAACAGGAATATCTGTTATATGAACGAAACTTGGTTAAATGAAGGATATAACGTTGGTCAAATATGGCAGGATAAACATATAAAAAGCGCGAGGCAAGCTTTCATGGAAGGATGGTGCACTGGAATAAAAACACCCTCGGAAAAAGTAAAAGATTAATAATTACTCACATTGGTAGCAAAAATGGATTTGTCGATGGCGATTTATTCACCAAACTCGTCTTTCTATTCTATGCAAATTAGGGTGGCCCTAATTTAAGACCGATTCGAGGAGTGTAGGTCTTAAATATCTAAAATACGAAATTTTTAAAAACTGTCATTAGAACAATTCAGAATTCGTGGTTGGGTTGGGTGTTACGTTCTAAAAAGCAACTGTCAAAATAAGGTGCATTAAAAGGTCAATTTTTACATGGCTACTTTTAAAATGTTGTCTTCGCAGTCGCATTCTATGAATACTATTACCCGTTATGGCCAAATGCTTCATATAAAGAGAAGTTACCGATTTTAACCATAACCTCGCCTGAAATTGGGTTAGGTGGTCAATTAATAAAATGAGATTGATTAATTTTTGAACTAGCTATAATTGGTGGTTTAACAACTTATCAAATACCAGTGGCATTTATTCATACATAATATGATCGCGACGGTGTAAAATTCTACTAAATTGCATCACTTGACATTATTCGTTTAAGAAAGGATTAAAGTATTTTCTTGGGCTTGACTGCATTTAGGACACTGATACTTTTTCGTTTGCTTCAAGGTGTCAATGAGGAAAATTCGCACAAAATAAATACTTTACGGTTATTGAATACGAACAGGAAACGACTGGTTTCCCAAATTGCTGACTAATACCAAGTAATAATTGGCGTCAGCCATGGTGTCAAACTCTAAAAGTCTCTGAAAAGAATGGATACTGGAACATCTCATCAATCATTTCGCTAATAATGGATATTTAATCGGTTTGGAAAAAAACGAAATATTATAATGATATTTCTCCAATGATCTTGGCAACGACGCCAATTTTTGTACATTTTGTCTAGCCAGACCCAGGTCGTTTACCGCTGACGCCTGGAAGTAGATCTAATTATATTTTAAGTTTATAATGAGTAGGAACTAACTAAAAAAATACATTTAAAATATTTTTTTAAGAGCATTTTCGTAACTTTAACACAATTAATTTGTCAATAACTTGAGGGGAAAACTTGCGCAGCATATATATATAGCGATAGATGATGCAGTAAAGAATAATAAAATTTAATATTCACGAAAACTTCCATATTTATAAGTGCTTTATTTACTGCAGAGTTGCACAATAAACCCCGAAAAACTAATAAAATGTTTAACAGCTTACTTTAACAATTTTAGTTCCCATTGTGATTTACATGTATTTAAATTGTGTTATTGATGTTATAACGAGACCACAAACAATAGTTGCTAATAAACATAAAAACTTAACTAGTTTTTTTAATGGGAATAATAGGTTAATGTAAAGCGTAATTTTTATATGCTCGGCTATTTGGACGGCACTTTTTTCTATAACTTATACTATTTCTCAATAACTTTATTTAATAACCGTACGTTTCATATCCTGTCGTAAAAAAAATTGATAACTTCATTTTATGCATCCATAAAAAACTCGTAAAGTTGATAAAATTTTATTGTCTCCTACTTAAAAAATATTTGACAACTTTCAAATCTCAAATCTTGAATAACATATTTGCATGCATTAATAGAAGAGTGTTATAGTCGATCTTTAAATGATGCGAAGTAAACGTGCAAGATTTTTCGGCATGTATAGATTTAAACAGGCCTATAATTTGTGCAGAATTAGTACAAGTATCGACATTAAATTCAAGTATTGACTTCAAATATATATTTATAATTCAATTTTTTAAGCTTAAAATTATGTACAGCCGTACCATTTACCTGAAATTTTAGAAAGCAATTTTATTAAAACTAAGGTCTAGGTATGCTCCATTCCACAATAATTCGTTGATTTCCCGACCGCAATAAAATTTAAACCCAGCCATAAATAAGTGCCTTTTGAAAGGGTACAGGTCCTGATTACCTACTAATTTCAATAGTTTAGGTTAGCTATTTTCAACAAAACAACAAATATAAAATAATAGGTATGTATCTTTATTTTAATCATGTAATTAAATAGCTATTAATATTTATACAAAAATACTAATCTACAATATTATAATATCATCTATGCCTAAACTAATTATTAAGGGCGTTACATTACTATTAATTATGTTATTATA